>JARHVA010003746.1:252500-800000 GCA_037957365.1 Torreya grandis | reverse complement strand
ATGAACGTGATGGTTGCAAACCTAGATTGTGTATCGTAACATCTAACATTATATCTTGAATGAAGATAATATAAGGTTAGTCCACATTGATTAAATTAAACTTTCATTTCAAATCCAACCAAAGAGTCTAGTCCCTAGAAGAAACCAATTCTCATACGGTATGAATTAATTTTATGAAAAACCTCAACGCTTTTATACCAAGCAACTCTACCAACATAATAATAGTATTGGTCATAATGGGAGACCACCAAATATTTTGATCATTAAAAGATAGACCAATACAAAAACCATCAGCAATCTACCTCAGATGGGGCTTTACAGCCTCAAATCCTTCCATATGCTTTTTACCATAAAAGAGCCTTTAATTTTGACTAGGGTAGAGGTAATAAGAAGGGTGTGAAATCCAATATTTTTCTAGTTGTATTTATCGTAAGAAGATACAGAAGTTATATAGTGTCATATAATAATTTTCCAAGATTCATTGCCTTTAATGCCTTTAACTACCCACTTTGCACAAAAGGCAATACTCTGCTTATAAACATCAATAATTCCCATACCTCGTTTATCTTGAGGAAGGAAACAAATGTCCTAGGCAACTCGAATAAACCCCATCATTTGCTTGGCATTAGACCAAAGAAAATCCATGATAATTTTAGCCATCTTTTCATAAGAGGATTTAAAAGGAGCCTAGAAAGAAGAGTGATAGTCATGAGTATCAGCCAATATCTTGGTGCACACTTAGAATTTCCCTACTAGAAAAAATAGTTTGGTAACCCAATATTTTAAATTCTTTTCAACTTAGTTTAGGACATATTGCCATAGCTTTGTAGGAAAACTATCAAAGGAAAAGGGAATGCCAAAAAAATGAATTATTCTCCTCTGTTGATCCATTTCAAATCATATTAGAGAAGCTAATATAGCATAGGCATCATCCTCCCTCTGAAACATTAAATTTTAGTCCATTGTAAAATAGAACTAAAAGCTAAGCAGAAAGTGTCGAGACACTTCGTGGCTTATGAAAAAGTATTTTCTTGCTCTTCAAGAGTAAGAAAAGTATCATTAGCAAAATGGCATTAATGAGTTGTGAGAATTGGTCACGAAGAACAATATCCCAAAGGAAACCCCATTCAGCCTTGTGAGCTAGAAGATAACTAAGAGCTTCTATAGAGAGAACATATAAAGCTAAGGTGAGATGGAAACCTTGATGGATGGAGAATTGGAGGAAAATATGTTTAGATTTTGAACCATTAATAGTGATATAGATGGAATCATCCCTCATTGAGGTTTGAACCATGAAAATAAAGAAATAGACAAAACCAATATCCTATAACATAGCTATGATGAAAGGTCATTTAATTCTATTGTAAGCCATTTCAAATTTAATAAAAATGGCTCTTTGATGAGAAGCTTTAACCCGTTCCATGCCCCCATAGACGACGATAAGTTATTAAGAATACACATGTTTTTAATAAATACCATTTAATTTGGTCTAACAATAGTGGGAAGAATGACACAAAGTGGTCAGTAAGAGATTTAACGAGGATCTTATATGACACATTCAACAAAGTGATAAGCCACCAATAGGTGATGAGCTTCGAGTCACCAATCAAGAATATCCATGTTTTTTTATAAACATCATTTACTCTAGTCTAACAATAGTGGGAAGAATGAGACACAGATGGTTAGCAAGATCTTTGGTGAGGATCTTATATAACACATTCAAAAAAGTGATACGCCACAAACTAGTGATAAGCTCTAGTTCACCAGCTTTATGTGTGAATTTAATATTATCTTGATTGATAGTGGCATCCAAATATTATTTTTTGTAAGGCTTCTTTGTAAACTTGAAGCAAGTCAATCCCAACACATTCCTACATGGATTTATAAAATTCATAGGGAAAACTATCGAGTTCAAGAGTTTTATCATTACTCATGCAATGAAGAGACTTTGTGGGTTCTTAGAGACTCAAAGGTGCATCATAAAGCCTCTGGTTTGTTAGTTTCAGCTGACAGGGAACCACATCAAGGTATTCCTACAAAGCTTTAGTTCTCTCCATTGTTTCCTCTCGAACTTGAAACATTAATTTAGAGTGGTCCAAAAAAGTAAAGGAGATGTCAAGAAGAGAAGTGAGTCTCGCTTGAGCTAACTTGATAGCCTTGATTTAGTCATGGGCTTGTTTGTCCCTAAAGGATTTTAAAAAATCCTTCAAATCCTTGTATCTAATCTTGAGCCAGTGTAGGCACGCATGAAATTGTGCCACTCTAGCAGCATGACCATTTACCACCTTGATTTGGTGTTTGAGAGAGGCAGCCAGGTTTTGTAGACAATGATTAAATGGATTATGTTCAAGAAGGGAGGAAACTCTCTAAAATTCTTTAATCACAACCTCATCAACCTACTTTATGACATGAAAAAATTTCTTCCCATAGTGGCAAAGAAAGGTGGTGGTGCATAGAATGACCTTATTCCACAAACTAGTCTAGTTGGTAGTATAATGTGGCCAGGGTGCCAGGGTCGAAATCCAAGAACAAATATGGATGGTACCTTCATGGCTCAAGAGAGAGATGTTGAGAATGAAAATATTTTGTGGTAGTTTGAACTAACTTATGATCCATTCCAATCTATAAGAGACAGAGGCATGGTCTGAGAGAACATATTTATAATGAACATTGTTAAGCTGGCTAATATTTTACTCTTAAAAACATATAACAAACCAACCGTTTGAGGATTTGACCAATGTTAATATGATAGTTGGACCACATAAACCAAGATGTGGTATTTAATGATTGTCACCATAGGAGAGGGTCAACAAGACCCCATCTATTCTTAAAATAATACCATGATTTACATTCTCCCATGAACCAAATCAAAGGCAAAGTACTAAATTTATTTTTAGGACTCTCAACCATATTAAAATCTCCACACACAAGCCACATGGTAAGGGGTAAATTGTTAGCGAAATATCACCATAAAAAATATCTATTAGGGCCATCATTTCGAGCATTAATGTTGAGAACACCTAATGAATGGCCATTAATATCCAAAAGTAGCCAAATGGCTCAGTGCGATGGGTCCTACCCCATGGTGATAATTAAAGAGGAAACTTCGATGACACCAAAATGTTGGTCTTGTGACATCCCTCTTTGTGTAGAGTAGAGAATTAGGTGGTGTAAGGATGAATACATTTCAGGGTCATCTATAGAAAGAACCCATAAATTTTAACTTCCTAAAAATAGATGAAATGTAAATAACCCATATGTTTACAAATAACTCACACAAATAATTTATGAGAGGAATCTGTGAGACATTGAATATTTTAGGAGAGAATATTCATTGGGAAATGTCATCCATTTGGAGCTCTCCCTAACCATCCTTGACGTCTTTAAGGGTTTAAAATCTATTATGATATGTGGAAGAATTAGATACCTAAGCAAAATGGAGTGGAGTTTAGCCCTATTATATTTTTGGGGAGAGTCTTTACCATCACAAGGGGCCTATGTGACTGCCTATAGTATGTACTACTTGCAAAGGATATCCCTGTGAGAGAGGAAATTACTAAAAGAGATAAAGCATGATAAACCTAAAAATTCTAAGCCTTATGGGTTTTAACATGTCGGGGGAAGGATTGGGAACATTCAAGGTGACCAAGGTAACAGAGGGAGAAAAAATTGAGGGGAGGGTTTTAGGCTTGATGATGGTTTTTTATTAGTAATCATGGTCTAACCATCATTTTTCATCTACCACCTTGGACTTGTCAGTTTGTGAAGGGTCTAAGGAGGGTTTTTATCAACCAATAGAGGGACAATCATTGATGCAATGATTAGGTGATTGACATAAAAAATAAGTATTGGGCATGTTGAAGTAATCAACCTTATGTGCCCAATAATCATTACTGACTTGGATATCAATAGACTCCTTTAATACTTGGATAAATAAACCTCGGTGCAAACTCTCATTTTAGGTTGGGCGGAATAGAACTTGGCTTTCTCATGGAATAAAACATGCCCTATGGGCTAGACAATTTGGTCAAGGAAGGACCACAGAGTAATTGGTAAGTTAGGGGTTTGATCTAGACCAACACTCGAAGGGAAGCCTTATCAATAACTCTAAACTCTTAGGTCCATTTGGATAAAATCAAGAGCATGTTTCTAAGAAACCAATAATTTGAATTAACTAGGAGGGCTTGGACTTTAAATGACTCTTTAAATGAAAATAGAAAAAAACCTTTGGTAATGTTTCAGACCACAATACCAATGTATGTAATAAGAGATTTATTCTCGTACCATTTACAAATGCTATCAATTACATCAAGTGGCAAACATACCTTAGGTTGAGAGGGAGGGATAGAAGGATTACCTCATTGTAAACCTTTGGTATAATTTTTTTTGGCTCACTTGGGTGCCATCCTTCTCATTGTCTACAATAACAATTGAAGCAGAGAGTGTGGAAGCCATTACATAGAGCTAACCCACCGAAAGGGTAGTGCATCAAGTATAATAAATGCAAAATTAACTTAGCGTTTCTCGTAGAGGTGGCATGAGAAACAAGAAAGCAAAAAAATCAAGGTGGACATGAAAAAAACCCCACTAGAGCTCTAGTTTTCACTCTTCCCTTCTCACAAATTGTGTCTTTATCCATTTCACCCCATGTCCAAGTGCTTTTAAAAGGGAGGATCATTTCCCAATCCATAATTGGTGCTTGGAAGAATGAAAAGATAATGCCTAAGGTGCTAAGTGTAAAACATATATAGGGGCCTTATGTTGTAATATATATACCCCTTCATATCCATTCAACCAATCTCTAACCAATGACTTATTTCCATGTGGATGAAAGTGGTGTAAAATTATGAATGCTAATCAACGATAAGAAATCTTGAGCTCATCAATCACAAATGCATGCAATGTTGATTAAATAAATTGTATATAACAATAAGCAAAATTAGTTCAAATCAACAATGAAGATGACATATTTTTAATCTGGTATAAATTTCTACCACTTTCAATATTTTTGGCATAAATATGCCACTTCTTACAAATTGTAACTCTCTTTTCTTATTATTCACGCATGTCGTCTTGTCATTATATATATAATTAAAAAGGTTTATGAGGTAAAAATATGTCATTATAATTAGTGAAAAACTCAATTTAAACAAATTCTAATTAAAGATATTTATTTGACATAAGTTTCTCATTACTATCATAACTATCAATTAAGTAAATGCTTTATAATTATTGGTAAAATAAGGTTTTGAATAATATTTGCACATAAATATGTCATTATCCAAAATAAATACAATTAATAAAAAAAATCATCTTAAACCAAAATAAAACAATGGTCCAAATATACACTAATAAGTGGATTAAGCTATTAATTTAAAAAAATATTGGGCATTATAGACCATCATGAATCGCACTTTCGGGCTTTTACCCTATAGATGCCATTTTCCCTTTTCGCCTCCACTTGGCCATGGGCCCTGGGTAAAATTTTATGAAGCATAGTATTTATGGGCTCTAACGAGGGCAATATGTTAAGGATGACTCTCCCATGTTATCGGTGATCAAGCCCCCTACCTCCTATGATGAGCATGCCCACAATTTGGACACGGGTAAAAGAAGATGTAATGGTGGATGGGGATAGGAGGAATGACGGCCAAAATTTTGTGGGAAACTCTAGGCTGGTAGGTTCATATATCTTCTCAATAGGAGAAGAAATAACTATTATTAGGGTTCAATTCAAGGAGAAAGAGAAAACAATTTCACATTTGACATAATGTGCATTGATCTACAAATTTGTGGGACTTTGGTCAAATGTGGGAGATATCCAAAATGGTTGTGAAAGAATTAGAAAATCAGTTTTGCTTGCCAAGTAAAGCTTCTTGCACAAGGGTTTTTTTAAGTCAATTTTGCGTATGCGAAACAAATAAACATATTTACAAATAGACCTTGATTCTAGAGAAAAGTTGGGTTGCTTATGAAGACTTTAATACCTATTTGGATTCGTCTATACGGTCTACCTTCCAAATTATAGAAAGAGGGTATCTTCAAACAAGTGGAAAATTAGTTAGGTGAGTATATTTGCATGGAAAAATTAATTAAATTAGGTGTTATGGCAGTTTATGCAAGGATTTGTGTAAGAATAGATTTATCTCATCCTTTTTTTCTTTGGCTATCATATTTAAATCAAAATCCAAAGAATGGCTATAAGATTTAGATTACGAAAATATCCCTTTTAGATGCATAATTTTACATACTCATAAATACTTGGTAGGGCATTGCCCTAAGCAAAGGCTGAATTTGGATCAAAACCCCAGAGAGTTCATGGGAAAAAATAAGCAAAATTTAGAGCAAGACAATAAAGGGTTCATGAAACCAAAAACTAAGCAAAGGAACATGAAGCAAGAAAATATTTGGAAACTAGTGGCTTCATGTATGAATAATAAATTCAATGTTTTACAAGTAGAGGATTCTTCTGAGGATATTTTGGATACATCGATGGATAACCCACAAGATAAACAAGACTTAGAATCTCTCCCAAAAAAATAAAAAGAAAAATAAGACTTAGAATCTCTCCCAGAAGAAGGAGACAAAGAAGACATTGAAGATGTTGTTGAAGAAAATGTAGTTTTTACCTTAGAGGACTATTCAAATATAAGAAAATAGTGGATCAAAATAATGACTTCATAAATTAAGCTAACATCTTAAAATTGGCCAAGTCAAGGGACAAGTATATACCTAGAAGACCATCTCTCTCAAAATCAATAAATTCTAAAGCTCAAATTAATATAAGGGAACCCAAAAGCAGATATCACAAATGCTTGCCAAATCTCTTTAGTATAAATCATGTCATGAAAATCATCTTCCCTTTGTGTCAGGTAATTATGCTACTCCAAAGTTAGGAAAGAAGCCTATCACTCATAGTGTTAGTGGGTTAAATGGCTAATTCTAGTTTTGGATTCTGCCCTCGATTATTATAATACTTTCTTCTTTATAACTAATGTTGCATTTAGTCGAAAGGCCTTCTTATTTGTGAATTTGTCAGGTTTATTTTCCACTTTTTATTAGACGGGCTCTAGCATACACTAATATTGTAACAATGAAAAATTAAAACCTATAATTAAATAGGCCGATTTATTCTATTCTAAATTGTTGCCCAAGAAATAATGCCCTTTAAAAAGCTTCCCACCTTGAACGTAAGCTAGAAATCAGCCACAATATAGCTAACACAAAGGTGTAATGTGGAAAATAATACCCCTTTTTAAATCTCAAAATTTAACTTTTAGTTCATGGGTTTTTACTTGTCCATAAACACATGACACACATTCCATGATGCTTAACTTTTAATACCATTTATAATTTGAAATTAAAATAGCCTTACAGGCAATTATAAGATTTGAAGAACTTGAAAGCTTTGAAGCTCAAAGAACAGTGAGAAACTCCATGGAAATCAACATTTGTTTTATTCAGTCATGACAACGATACAATCAAGATTGGAAAGAAAAAGGGCCAGTCATCCTCTGCCCAGAATTTATGCCATTGTGTCTGGACCATGGTTCACCTTTAATGGAATGCTACATGTTGCATTAGACTGCTCAGGGCTAATTCCTTGCACGGTTTATGGGTACATAGAAGGTTTCCTATCCACACTAAGGATGTTGGATTTTGACATGGGTAAAAGAAGATGTAATGGTGGATAGGGATAGGAAGAATGATGGCCAAAATTTTGTGGGAAACTCTAGGTTGGTAGGTTCATATATCTTCCAATAGGAGAAGAAATAAGTGATATTAGGGTTCAAGTCAAAGAGAAAGAGAAAACAATTTCGCATTTGACATAATGTGCATTGATCTACAAATTTGTGGGACTTTGGTCAAATGTGGGAGATATCCAAAATGGTTGTGAAAGAATTAGAAAATCAGTTTTGCTTGCCAAGCAAAGCTTATTGCACAAGGGATTTTTTAAGTCAATTTTGAGTATGCGAAACAAATAAACATATTTACAAATAAACCTTGATTCTAGAGAAGAGTTGGGTTGTTTATGAAGACTTGGGAGGTGGGTTTTAATCCAAATATAGAGGATTTGACTTCAATACCTATTTGGATTCGTCTATACATTCTACCTTTCAAGTTATAGAAAGAGGATATCTTCAAACAAGTGGATAATTAGTTAGGTGACTATTTTTGCATGGAAAAATTAATTAAATTAGGTGTTATGGCAGTTTATGCAAGGATTTGTGTAAGAATAGATTTATCTCGTCCTTTTTTCCTTTGGCTATCATGTTTAAATCAGAATCCAAAGAATGGCTATAAGATTTGGATTACGAAAATATCCCTTTTAGATGCATAATTTTACATACTCATAAATACTTGGTAGGGCATTGCCCTAAGCAAAGGCTGAATCTGGATCAAAACCCCAGAGAGTTGACGGGAAAAAATAGGCAAAATTTAGAGCAAGACAATGAAGGGTTCATGAAGCCAAAAACTAAGCAAAGGAACATGAAGCAAGAAAATATTTGGAAACTAGTGGCTTCATGTATGGATAATAAATTCAATGTTTTACAAGTAGAGGATTCTTCTGAGGATACTTTTGATACATTGATGGATAACCCACAAGATAAACAAGACTTAGAATCTCTCCCAAAAAAAGAAAAAGAAAAATAAGACTCAGAATCTCTCCCAGAAGAAGGAGACAAAGAAGACATTGAAGATGTTGTTGAAGAAAATGTAGTTTTTACCTTATAAGACTATTCAAATATAAGAAAATAGTGGATCAAAATAATGACTTCATAAATCAGGCCAACATCTTAAAATTGGCCAAGTCAAGGGACAAGTATATACCTAGAAGACCATCTCTCTCAAAATCAATAAATTCTAAAGCTCAAATTAATATAAGGGAACCCAAAAGTAGATATCACAAATGCTTGCCAAATCTCTTTAGTATAAATCAAGTCATGAAAATCATCTTCCCTTTGTGTCAGGTAATTATGCTACTCCAAAGTTAGGAAAGAAGCCTATCACTCATAGTGCTAGTGGGTTAAATGGCTAATTTTAGTTTTGGATTTTACCCTCGATTATTATAATACTTTCTTCTTTATAATTAATGTTGCATTTAGTTTAAATGCCTTCTTATTTATGAATTTGTCAGGTTTATTTTCCACTTTTTATCAGACGGGCTCTAGCCCTTTTTTTTAATGATAAAAAAACTAGATCAAGATATTTTTAATAAAAAAAAGTAATTCACCACATTAAAAAGATGAGTTTTCCTCTATGACTTAGGTTTCCCCATTCAAAGTGAGCGGACTATTTTTCATTACTAATATTTTCTTGCAAAAATTGAAGATCCTTGTTTAAAGGATTTATGGGTGATTGCAATGAATGTATTCTTCATCCTTTAACGTATTTGAACTCCTTAGAGCATTGTGTAGACTCTTTAATTTGGTACAAGGCTTATTATAGCAATGTTTTAGTGTGGTTTTGTGCATATGAATCATTGGTTCAAATTAGGTACTTATTGATGCCTTTTATGTGTATTTATACCTCTTTTTTCTTCTCAATGTGGTACTGTGTCGATCTTCTTATTTTATTTTCTATTTTCTTTGTGTTTTCTCTATGTTTAGATACCTCCTCCTACCTTTTCTGTATCATTTCCTTTCCTAGATAATGTTAAAGTACGTATTTCATGTGTTTACTCATGTTTGTTAGTGTATAAGCTAGCTATTTCATCTTATAATGGGTTTTGATCTATCTCACATTGGTTAGGATAGCTAGATTAGTATTTGACCTTACCTATATAAGCAAGTACATACCCTTTGTACTAGCATCTCTTACTCTCATATTTTGAATAAACTTTTGGTTTGCTTTGTGTTGCATTTCATTTGCTTGTAGTTTCTTATGATGTTCTTGTTGAGAACTCTTCTGATCTTGGCCTCATGGAATGTTTTTATCATTCCTAACATGGTACCAAAGCCTTGAAGAATTTCCAACCATCCTTTAGCTTGCAATTTAGAGAGAAGATCTTGGTGCCTCCTTTTTAGATATTTTAAAGTTTTTTCCATTGTTTTTTTAGGCAGTGAAAGAGAGAATAGATATGAGTTCAGCATTTTTTTATTCTAAGATCTATTTCATTGCATATGTCTTAAGCATTAAGATCTTATTTTGTTCAAATCCAAGATTTGTTGTTTTTAGATTTGTGATAGGGTTTGAGATTTAAGTTTGTTTGTGGAGTTGGAGAAAAAGTGTAGTGGATCTATGTTTTGGCATCATCCTTTGCCTTGAGCATGGAAATCTGCTTATTTTTTTACTTTTTGTTATTTCTCTCAGATCTCGGCCTTTTCATTTGCTAGGCATTGGTTTTTGGATATTGGTGTCATATTTTGTTTTTTTTAGCATTCAAAAACATCAAAAAAATCTACTATTTTTAGGGTTTTGTTCTACCTATGCAATGGTGTCGTTATCTTTTGCATAGATGACACTTGGCATTTTTCCTTATAGTAAGGCATTGAAGAAGTGTTGTGTTGGATTCAAACAAGTTGTTATCCAAGAATTTTGGTGTCTTACTTAGATCTAATAAGTTGGGCATCCTTGTTTTTCTGCAAATCAGAGCTTGGGCCATTATCTGTCAGTTTCAAATACTTTTTTCATTACAAAAGATCAAGATCTGCCTGTAAAAAGAGACAACTTTGCTCAGATATGGTAATATGGCATCTTAATCTTTAATAGAGGCAATTTTTTGAGTTTGGTGCTAAAATTCTATGCATTGGCATCATTGTTCTTATTGTTTCTATGTTGACATATTGTTAAGGGCGTCTTGAATCTTAAAAGCACGTTGGAAGTTTGCTCTCAAGAAAGGTGTTAAAGTCTTGTTTTGTTACCGCAAGTTGGAAAATTTGAGGCAAAGGCATTGGTCCAAAAGTTTGGAATCATAATCTTCACCTTGGTGTTAAAATCTTTGCTATCGCAATTCAATCTACTACGTGACTTTGGCATTTTATTTTCTAGCAAGTTTGGCCTGCATTGAATTTTTTTATTTACAATAGAGATTTGGGCATTTATAAGGATCTATGTTATTTTTATTCTTGTTCTCCAAAAATCCCACTTCCTAATGCCATTTCTATTCTTTACATTCTACATACTTCCTTTTGACCTACGTGGAGATTCTCAGGTCTACGTTGAAGGAGGATTTTTTGCTATGAGATCTACATTGGATATCTAAAGATTTACATATCTTTTTTTAGCATTTTCCACCTCTATGTTGGTGTCATTTATTATTGTGTTGGAGACCTCCACTTATCAGATATGTGTTTTTTCCTGATCTAGGCATTGATCTTTTAGATATGAGGTGTTGATTGCTAAAGGAAAGCATGCAACATTCATTTTTTGCTATGTTTTTCACCAGGGTGCTATGTTGAAGCGTGGAAGTGGAGGTGGCATGGAGATTTGGTCTAAATTGGCAAAACGTCATGCTCCTTTCCTTGTTGTGGCACTAGAAAACCTCATTGACAACAATCTCTTGGTGGCAGACCATTTGCTTGCTAAGCACCATGAAAACAAACAAAAATCAACTTCTTTCCTCTCTCAAAATAACTGTAACTTCATTATTTTTTATTATACGTTGTATTTTTCTTTAAAAATGAAGTCAAACTTGCCTGCACTCATCTTGAGGTAATTGAGAAGACTCATTTTTTACTTTCATTGACTTTTCTAAGTCTGTGGTAAAATTCCAGTTCCAACGAGTGCTTGCATGAATATGCTCTTTTCTAATTTGGCTTAAAATTTTAGTTTGTAGTGATTTTTTATTTTTTTGACCTATTTTAATGAGAAATCAAAACACTTATAACTTTTGAACTGTAACTCAAATTTGAGTTCTATTTTTTTCAAAAGTGCATGTTTTTTTATTATATATCAGTTGGTGTCATCAAATTATAAAAACTCATTACTTTTATAAAGTTCCAAATTAGAGATTTCCTATAATAAATCTTTTAGGGGGGTTGTCTCGATGTCAATTTTTTTGCACCCTTTGCATTATTTATACTCTTGGTGATTGGTTGGCATGGCATATACACATGGAATTGATCATTGTGAACCTTTGACAACACACAATTACCACACATGGAGACATACAATAGAGACAATCATTAAGCACAGAGGATTATGGTCCCTAATAAATAAAACACAACCATAATTTATAGGAGAATTTAAAAAAAATTAGCATCAATGTAAGTTTGAAGAATGTAGGGATTAATTGTGAGTTATGTGAGTGACAGTCTTTTGTTTCACTTTGATGTGTGTGATACTCCATTTAAAATGTGGACCAAGTTAAAATTGTTGTTTGGGAAAGAAGACCACTTGAGAGTAATGCAACTTGAATTGGAACTTACTGCACTTAATTCAGATGACTTTGCTTTCATTGTAGATTGTCTCACAAAGTTTAAGCATTTGTTAACATAGTTGAATGGGAATGGATGAGATAAAAAGGATGAAGAGTTTATGTACTTAATCTTGTCTAAGTTGAGTGGCCCATTCCAAACCTTTACATCTACCTTCTTCTCTAGTATGGATGCCTTAGGTACCACATTCAAAATGCCTGATCTTGAGTTATTTTGTGAGTGACTCACTATGGAGGATTCCAAATCATCTCACCTTGAGTCTTTCACCTCTCAAAAATCATAAGTTTCTTCACATCCTAAGTCTAAGGGAAAATCTAAGGTTAAGAAGAAAAACACTCCTCCACCTCAAAATGCACTTAAGCCCACCAACACTTCTACATCTAAACCCAAATCATCTTACAAATCCAAGAATAAGTCTAACCGTTATTGCTTCTATTGTGGGGGGCCTAATCATGAAGAATCTATGTGTTTCAATAAAATGCAAGACTTAAAGGATGCCATTAGGAAACACAAGATTTATATCTTCTCTCCTTTTCCATCTTATGAGCATGGGAAAACACTTAATATTATCGAGAGATTGTAGTTACCTATTTCAGACCGTTGGGTTCTAGATTTTGATGCTTCACACCATATGACTTCTTCCAAGGAGTCTTTTGTATCTCTTGGTCTGAGTTCCACTTCCAACATTGAGGTTGGATATTCTTCCTTCATTTATGTTAAGGGGAAGGGTGACATACAACTAGATGGTGGTCACATCAATGATGCATTATATGTTCCAAACATCACCACCAGTTTGCTTTTAGTGTATCAAATTTTCCATTTTGGTCAAGGCAAGACAATAAATTTCACACCATAAGGTGATGAAGTTCAAGCTTTGTTAGAGCCACATACACTCATTATATAGGGTGTTGTTGATCATAGTTCTCAGCTTTACTATTTTGAGGGTTTTGATGATACTTCTCCTTTAGGGACGTGCTTAGTTTCTCATGGAAATTTTAAGAGTCAACTTTGGCAAGAGAGATTTGGACACCTCAACTAAAAATATTTGAAAGAGTTGAGCACTCATAACATGGTAAAGGGTCTTCCTATACTTTCATGTCTTGATAGAGTCTACCCTGATTGTGCTTTGGATAAACAACATGAAGATCTATTTCCTAAGGGCATGTCCACGAGAGCTTCTTCACCACTTGAGTTTATGCATAGTGATTTGATGGTCTTTCCTAATCCTTATTTCAATAGAGATAAGTATGCACTTACCTTCATTGACAATTTATTGAGGCATACTTGAGTTTTTTTCCTCAAGTACAAGAGTGATGTATTTGCTCACTTCAAAGTCTTTAAGGCTTTGGTCGAGAAATAGTCATCAATTTGCAACAAGAAGCTTCATATAGATAATGGGAGGAATACTTTAGTTGAGATTTCACAAATTTTTTGACAACCCATGGTATTAATCACCAGCATTATGTTGCACATACTGCACAGTAGAATGACTTATCAAAGAGGAAGAACCAAACTTTGAAGGAGATGGTTAACTGCATGATGCATTCATAAGATTTACCTCCAATATATTGGGTAGAGGTAGTTAATTGTGTGAGCCAAAACTCAAAATCTTTGGTTGACAGATAATTCATAAATAAGAACAACACAATTCAAATAGTGCAATCTCTGAAAAGAGATGTTTTATTTATCAAAATTGTAGACCCAAACATATGCTTATCTCTGAGAAAAGATGTCTACTTTCTATTTTGGGTTCCATATTCATTTATACATGTTTTAATGGTGTGGGCAGGATGTGGAAGGTCACTAATCTCGAGGGAGATGAATTGGTTCGACTTCCATGATTTACAACAATACAAAACTCGAGGAATTACTATTTTTTAGAAACTTACTATTTTTAGACTGCACTACTAAAATTAAAATTTGGGACACTTCCATTGGGTTTTAGGGGGTCAAACTTCATTGAGTATCTCAACGCCATCTCACAATGTTCCCCTCATTATTAGCTTTCCAATGGTTCAAATGGTGAGTCAATTAGAGCTACGGTGCAAAAGTTATGGCTCCCAGAAGTTCTGCCATCAATTGCGGTGGACCCATCACCTGAATTGTCATTTGAATTATTGTCCAGATCATTCCTCTCTCCTTGAGAAGCAATGGTCCCCACTGCATCAATATTTGTCATCAAGTGTGGTAGTTGTACTTTGATTTGATTCTCGATGCATACTTTGAAGGGACTGTGATTTATGGAACTGTGCAGGGCCTGATTGTTCACCATTTATGTCTGACCATTAGTCTGTGGATGGAAGGCCGTGAAATTATTCAGCTCAGTTTCTATTTGCTTTTGTTGTTGTGTTGTTTGTGTAGTCAGGGCTGTAACATCAGCCCTTTTGGATTTCTGTGGCTTGACCATAATGAAAACAAATTTCTTGGCACTAATCAGAGAGACAGATGTAGAAGGTGGTACTTCTAGTACCCTATAGCGATGTGTTCCAAGAGTGAGAGTGATTCTTCTAGTTCTTGATTCATATATACCATGTCGATCATACATGAATGACTAACCAAAAAGTACATCACAAACATCTAGATTGACCACATCACATAAGACCTCATCTTGGAAAGGTTTTATTGCATATGAGAGAAGACATTGGTGGGTGACACAGAGGTTTCTCCCTAGACTCAACCATCCAATACTATATGGTTTTGGGTGAGGCTTCATGGATAGATTTAGGCTTTTCACAACATTAGCAGAGATTAAATTCTTTTGACTTCCACTATCAAGAATGAAATGCAGAGGCTTACCTTTCACCCATAACTTAGAGTGAAACAACCTTTCCTTGTCATCTAGCATCTCGTCGTGTGTCTGTGATGAAGCAACAATGGCTTCAGGATCAACATCTATAATTTCTTCTTCAACCTCTTTGACTATAGGGTCTTTATGAGGTAGAGCAGTAGATGTTGAGAATTATGACTCAAAAAGCAGTGATTTGATAGCTCAGCATTCTTTTTTGGAGTGAGTTCCAGATTTGTGATTATCACACCACTTTCCAGCATTTCCTTCCTTTTACTTCCAATTTTGGCCTCGTGTTTGACCTTCTTTGTCACTTTTCTATTTTGAAGACTGATTCTTTATATTCATTCTTCCATGCTTCTGCTCAATCTTCACTGCGAACTTATATGCCTCACCGATGGTTTCCAAATTGAAGAGTTCCATTTCTCCCCATATGTACCATTGTAGTCCACCACGATATTTGAGAACCTTATGTTTCTCACTTTCTTGGATACCCAATCTCGTAGATAGAGAATGAAAAATGTTAGTGTAATCTTGAACAAATTGTTCCTTACCTTGGTGAAGTTGTTGCCACTCTATATACAGATCGTCATATGCTCCAATGGGGTAGTATTCTTCCTTTACAACATCTATGAAATCATCCCATGTAGGTTCCGTCTCAAGGCCAATATCATCTGCATTGAATCTCCTTTTGTACACTTTCCACCAATTTTTGATAGGTAATGATGCTTTCAGAAGAACAAAAGTAACCTTTTCTTTATTGGTGAATTTATTTACAGAAAAATAAGATGACAATTGATCCAACCAATTTTCTACTGCATCAACATTGATTTTTCCTTCAAATGTAGGGATATCAAAATTCACCTGAACCTTGAAGGGTGTTGGGGCACTGAAAGGATGTGTAGGTGCGGATGAGGATCCATAATTTTCCATTGAGATTTGTTGGAGAATTTGAGTGAATTGTTGTAACATCTGTGCTTGCTATTTTTGGAGGGCTTCATTCACCATTTCCTTGAAAGGATCAGATGTCTCGGTGTTGTCTTCCATTTGAAGTCATTTGGAGCAAATAGGTGGATAGTCTGCTGGATTGATTTTCCACCCAGCTTCCTATAATCTAACCTCATTTTTGGGATCATACACTCTAAAGATAAACCGCTCTGATACCATTGATCCAAAACTCAAAAGCTTTGGTTGAAAGATAATTCAAAAATAAGAACACAATTCAAATAATGTTATCTTTGAAAAGAGATGTTTTATTTATCAAAATTGTAGACCCAAACATATGCTTATCTCTGAGAAGAGATGTCTAATTTCCATTTCGGGTTACATCTTCATTTATACATGTTTTGAAGGTGTGGGGAGGATGTGGAAGGTCACCAATCTTGAGGGAGATGAATTAGTTTGACTTACATGATTTACAATAATACACAACTTGAGAAATTACTATTTTTTAGAAACTTAATATTTTTAGACTGCACTACTAAAATTGAAATTTTGGATACTTACATTGGGTTTTAGGGGGTCAAACTTCATTAAGTAGAGCTCAATGCCATCTCACGACGTTATCCTCATTATTAGATTTCCAACGGTTCAAACTGTGATTCAATTGGAGCTACGGTGCAAAAGTTATGGCTCCCGAAAGTTCTGCCATCAATTGGGGTGGACCCATCACCCGAATTGTCATCTGAATTGTTGTCCAGATCATTGTGTGAACTACATTTAGAACCACACACCACATCGAGTACTTAGGCATATGACTCTAGAGGAGGCTTGGTCTGGATCCAACTCCAATGTCTCATTTTTATGAGTCTTTAGGAGCCTTACTTGGGAATTTGTACCAAAGAAAAGAAAGGCATTGGATAAGAAGAGCAAACCTTTGGTCTTTGTTGGGTATTATGAGTACATGAGAGCTTATCATCTTTTAGACCTTGATACTCATGATGTTCATTTTTAAACACATGTATAGTTTGATGAGTGTTTCACATCTCATAACTCTTCATCTTCTTCCATGCCTACTTTTTCTTGTTTTTGTGATTCACCTCCTCTAGAGGATTCATTCTTTTAGGAGCTAGTTAAGTTGATTCCTAAGGAGGTTATAGAGGATGAGGATCTTGTTCACATTGATGTTGCCACTATGTATAGCTAGGCTCATACTATAGTTGATGAGGCAATACCATTCCTACAGGGTCTTTCACCTACTTACATCATCATGCACATTCTACGAGTATTGGGCTTTTGTGTCAAGCATTCGCTAGGGATCCACAGTCATTTTCACAGGCTCATGGGATATAGGAGTGGTATGATATAATGATAGATGAGAATTATTCCTTGATGAAGAATCACACTTGGGATTTGGTCACTCTTCTTAAGGGAAGAAAGTTGGTTAAGTGCAAATGGATTTATCGCACCAAGTATGTAGTTGATGGGCCCATTGACAAGTATAAAGCATGTCTTAGTGCAAAGGGATTCTCGTAAGTTGAAGGTATTGACTATTCTAAGACTTTTACACCCATTGCCAAGATGGATTTTGTTTGCCTTGTACTTTTTCTTGTTGCATCATAGGGTTGGCTAGTATATCAGATAAATGTGAAGAGTGTTTTCTTACATGGAGACTTTCATGAAGAAATCTATATGGAGCATCCTATTGGGTTTGTTCATGATTCTTCTCTTATTTGTTAACTTAGGAGGTCTCTTATGGTTTCAAATAGGTCATTTAGGCTTGGCATGGGAAGATGGATTCCTTTCTTCTCTCTACT
Source organism: Torreya grandis (assembly GCA_037957365.1). Classification (NCBI taxonomy): domain Eukaryota; kingdom Viridiplantae; phylum Streptophyta; class Pinopsida; order Cupressales; family Taxaceae; genus Torreya; species Torreya grandis. The sequence goes on along the minus strand of JARHVA010003746.1, from coordinate 782,079 downwards.
GGCTTTCTTCACTACCATTTTGATCCCATAGTATATATTCAACATATTTGGGAGGACATTATTGTTCTGATCTCATATGTTGATGATTTAATTCTCAAAAGTAGCTCCTCATCTTAGATTTAGACTATTTAGCATGCACTTTCAACACAATTCAACATCATAAATCTTCGCTTTCTACACTTCTTCCTTGGTTTATAGATTTCACAGTCAAATATAAAGATCTATTTGCTTCAGCAGATGTATACACTTGATTTTCTTCTACATTTTGGCATGTCTGATTGCAAACCAAGTCCTACTTCTTTTTAGTCTGGAGTGACTCTCACTACCTCTTGTATTACTCTACTTTATGATCCTACATTGTATAGGTAGGTAGTTGGGAGTCTTATGTATTTGATCTATACTCTCCTCAACATTTTATTTGTAGTTGGGCTTGTATCTAGGTTTGCACATGACCCTCATGACAGTCATTGGTAGGCTACCAAGAAGATCTTGAAATATCTACGAGGCACTACTCATTTCAGATTACATTACACCAAGGGTTATACTCAATTTAATTGGATATAATGATTTAGATTGGGTAGGTTCTCTTGATGACATACGTTCTCCTTCTGGCAACATCTTTTGTCTTGGTTCTTCACCTATTGCTTAGTTGTGAAAGAATCAATATGCTATTGCACTATCATCTACAAAGGCTGAGTACAGAGCAACATCTATAGTGAGTCAATGAGTTCTTTAGCTTCAACAGTTGTTGATAGAGTTTGGCTTCATGTAGGATTCACCCACTGTACTTTGGTGTGATAATCAAAGTGTAATTCATATATCTCACAACCCAATTGAACATAAAAAACCAAGCATATTGAGGTACATATGCACTTCATTCATCAACACATTTAGGATGGCATCCTTAGCTTGGAGTACATTCTGACTCAGTAGTAGGCTACAAACATCTTCACAAAGCCTTTTGCATCAGCTCATTTCTTTGAGTTGCATGACATGCTTGGGATTTCAAAAGTTATCCTTAGGGGGTGTTCATGAAGACATCTTCCATATTCATTTCATGGATATATATTGTATATGAGTACTTTACTAGGCCTCATTTTTGGGACTCATTATGTGGATATGCCACTTTTTTGGCTTTTGTTAGCCCTTAGCTTCACTTGGTGGGGGGGGGGGGTGGTGTTACAGTATGTATTTCTTGTGTTTACTCATGTTTGCTAGTGTATTAGCTAGCTATTTCATATTGTAATGGGTTTTGATCTATCCCACATTGGTTAGGATAGATAGATTAGTTTTTGACCTTGCCTATATAATCAAGTGCTTACCCTTTATACTAACATCTCTTATTCTTAAATTCTAAATAAACAATTGGTTTGCTTTGTATTGCATTTCATTTATTTATAGCTTTTTTTGATGTTCTTATAGAGAAATCTTTTGATCTTGGCCTCATAGAATTTTTTATCATTCATAATAGATAATAATAGATAGTTTGTCGATTATGAATCAATCATAATCAAGGGTCTATCAATTGTGACCCTTTTGTTTTATGTGGGCTTATTTTCCCTTACTCCTATTTTTTATGTTTGGGCTCATGATTGTTCACCAACCCATGACATATGGTTTTCTACTAAATTTTTTGTACATCGCTAGTCATTCTAATGATGTTGGCTACAATTATGTTTTGAATTTTAGGGTTTTGATCCATATTTTTAAGATTCCCATTTGTTATTTCTCAAAATATGAACAAGTAATCCATTGTGCTTGTGCTCAGAAAGACACCTTAAGAAGAAGAAGAGGAAGTAGGGCTAAAGGAGCTTGCACCAAGGAAAGCAAGTTGGGTCAAGGCCTCAAAAGATATAAATAATATGAGTTGTACCAAAAAGGTCTACCATAGTCATTGGAGTTCCAAATTATGGTTTGTATGCATGGGTTAGGATGACCTGCAACTATCCTTTCTCTCTTAATAGATTGAGACTCAAATAAACTCAATTGAATAGAGCTTGCATATACTTGAAAGATTTGGTAAGGACCCATGATATCCATGTCTCTAGACGAGGGTAACCTACAACTCAAATGTCAAGAGGAAAGAGTTCCAAAGCCTAACCTTGTGACACAAGGATATATCTCTGACTAGATCTCAACAAAGGTAAATGATTGTAACTATGGTTGTAAATATGTAAGTAAATTAAATGGTTGTAAAGTAGTAAAAATAAATTAAATTATGAGTGAGTGATTATAAAATGGGTAAGGTGTAATGGTCAACTAAATGGTGCTCTATGTAACCTAAGGTGATAAATGACAAGTCCAAGCAATCCTATATTTATACCAGTTTATTCAATATAAGGAAGAGCCTAAACAAGGATACACATCTACATCTATAAAGTAATAAACAACATCTAATATATCAAGTAAATGAAAGGGTATAGGGATATAAATAATTACCTTGGGGTGGACGTGTCAATGCTTCAATCTCCTCTTTGGCTCATGTGGAGCTTTGTAAGAGAATGTTATAGATTGAAGACCTTAAATGGTTGGATGAAGACGTATATATTATTAGTTAGGAATGACCTCTTCTATTGAACTTCAATGACACCACAAGACAAGATCTCCAAGATAAGGTTATAAACCAGTAACTCTTCCAAATACTTTCTCAAGGTATAAATACGAGTGCAAGTAGAGTGTATGAATGTGATATATCTTATTATGAATGAAATATATCCCTTGTATAAATTTATCTAATACTCTAAACTCTAAGCCAACGATATCTGCTAGGCTGATACAATTGGAAGATATTGGTTGGCATAGTATGATAATCACTTCACTGAAACTTTGTATTAAAATAGCTTGCTGATGCATGCATGCCTTAAAGGATGCACTGGGAATGGAGTGGGAATGACTCCTAGTACTTTGCAATAGACACTAGCATCATATCATGTTACATCATTACTATTATTAGTCTAACCACCTCCAAGTTTTTATTTATTTGTCCCTTCCATTTACTTCTTATCTATAATTTATATCTTCCTTACATCCTACGATATCGACCAGGTTGATACCATCTTTTTTTCCTTTGTTGTTCCTATATTATGTCAACCAATCTGATATAGTTCAAAGTTTATCTTCTAATATTTGTATTATATTAGCTTGGTTAGACTAATAGTAATAATGATGTAACATGATATAATTCTAGGTTCTATCACAAAGTGCTAGTAGTCATTCCCACTCCATTTCCAATGCATCCTTTAAGGCATGCATACATTAGCAAGTTATTACAATAGAAAGTGTTAGTGAAGTGATAAAGTGAAAATATTATGTGTATACATATGCCCCACCTGAAGTTCATCCCGTGTTATAATAGTGTAATGTAGGATGGTGCTTTGGGATAGAAATATAACAACACAAAAGAGCACAACTAAAAAGAAATGTTGAAAGAAGTGAATGTAAATAACATGAAAATATGTAAATTCGCTTACTTTTTTTAATTGTAGATAATGTTATGTCACAAGTGATAAGAGGCATCCAACAAGAAGAATGAGAGGCAAACTTGAAAATTTTGATAAAAATCCAATTTTTTGCTAAAAAAATATGTTAGCACCTAATTTTTTTCTATTTCACCAGGATTTTAAGACTTCTTTCTATTCATGAAAAGGAATTACAAAAATAGATATGTGGGCAAAAAATTGAATCTCATGATACATAATTAAAAGTTTTGAAATTTAATTTTTTACTATAAACAGGTGAAAACTATTCATTTGTGCACTTGTTATTTTTAAAAACCTGTAGCTTTGTCTATCTAAATTTATAACTTTGAGATACTATTGATCACGGATGAGAGGGTAGACATGCTGGGGGATGTATTACAAATACAACAAAATCCCTACAAGTAGGGGGTGCATGTACTATCCATTTTTTAATTTTGGGTAAAAAATGTATATTAGGAAATCTAGGCACCAGGGTAAATCCATTTAATGAAATTTGCCCCAAAAAACATCAAAATCAAGTTAAAATTTGGATGGGTAATGGGCAAGTGAAAAAATTTAGTATTAGGGCCAAGCACATTTATAAGGATACAGAAATAAATCATGATGCTTAAACAATTATATTGGCCAAGCTGATATAATTTATAAAGGGAACAATAAACTCCTAGCTAATATCATAGGATATGGTAAATGTGGTTATGTGAAGTGTTGGTTGATACCATATAGTATGGATGATACAATAGGAAATTGCAAATCTATCTAATACCATAAGGAGTGGTTGGTACTGTAGGTAGAAAAGCATGGCCGGTAGCATTAAAAACCTAGATGATGGAGTAAAAAAGTTAAGCATAATTGATATCATATGGTATGGTCGATGTAGTAGGATGATGAGATGGCTAATATTGTATGGAATGGTTGATACAATTGAATAATATGTTGGTTGATATCTTAGAATATGTCTAATGTAGTTATAAATTTTTTATGGTCAATCTTGTAGAGTATGGTCAGTGCAATAGAAAAATGAGAAAAGTGGGGAAAATGGCTGGTATAATAGAATGTAGGAACAATTTTTAATTTTTAGTGTTGTTTTGGTTTAATTTTTAGTATTATTTTCAAATTCTTAGATCAAAATATGATTGTGATTTGTTGTTTGATGTTTCACAGAGGTGACAAAGACTATGGCAGAGTGTTGATGTTATTTTAATCTTTAGAAGCTACTAAATAGATTGTTGGCTACAAATTGAGCCCAACTAGTGACATTAGGGTTCAAAGGGATTATGTAAATGCATCACATTCTTCTCAGTGTAAATATTATCACCTTGATCTTGGGGCAATGGGATAGGACCACTGATACTTTTAGGTGGGTGGTGGATGGGGATACTATTAAGGTGACAATCACCTTAGAGGATTTTAATGTTGTCTTTGAGTTTCTTATTTTGGGCACTCTTATAGTATGTGACACGTTAGAGACCATTGATGAGAAAAGAGAGCTATTATGCTAGCCTATTGGGTCAGATCGATATGATGAGCATAAGCTCATCCTATGTCTATTTTAGGTATATGTGTTAAGTATTTTGAATATTTAGAAAGCCCTCATTGGACTTATGACCACACGCATCTTGTGTAATAAGTTTGGTGGAGACATCTCAATGTATATTATATCCATAAATTGATTGATGCTAGAGTAGGGCACATTGTTTGATATAAGATTTTTTATATGGGTGCAACCAGTACATGATTTTTACAATGTTTTGAGTCATGGATAATAGATATTGGGCCCTAATAAATTTTTTTTATAGTTAGATCTACATGAATTCCCTAATGCACCAATTAGGGGGATTGCCTCATGTTATTGATGATCATCTCTTGTGGGTGAGGATATAGGCACAAGACCATTTCATTTAAGTAATCCCCCATGTGTCGACGTTAGATACTATCACATAGGATCAAACATATAGATTCCTTATAGAGGCATTATTGATGCATGGCCATCATGACCAACCACAGTAAAGGTGAGGGGCCAGAGTTGTATTATTAGTTATTACACATGGTGGGTAGAGTAACATCCTTATGACTACATTCTAGGGCAGTTCAGCCTAGCACACCCAAGAACACCTTTAGTAATCCCACCCTATTAGGTTAGGCATGAAAAGGAGGCATAAGAAGTGGGGGAATGAAGGGTATCATTTGTCATCTAGTAGTAAGACCTTATTAGACTGTTGTGGCTAAACGATGATAGGAAGAAACAAACAATGTAAGAGAGGGTAGAGTCAAGTGGGTAACAACCATGCCATATTAGTAAAGAGATACCCAATAAAATCTAACATATAATTGGACCATGCAATGATGAGCATGTAAATCAGCTCAATAGGTTATAGTGGTCTCGTGGGGGAGATAACGATGATTCACCCCAATGCTTGCCATGATAACACATTTATCTTAGGTAGCCGATGGGATGGTATTACTATGGGTACATATTTTTTTGAGTTTATGCTATCACTTTTCTTTTCCTAGAGGTAGAGATATACATGTTAAGTATTGGTGATATTTATACTTACAGATTTTGGTATATATACAAGATATTTGATGTTGATTTTATTTTATGTTTTGTAGATGTGATGATGGTGGACTCTAGTGGAGGCTACACACCATAATATTTTGGACATTGCATTATATTATGAATTATGTCAAGATCATTTAGTAAAGACATTAAAAAGTACATAAATTAATGAAAGTAAGAAATAATATTATCTCTCATGGAGAAAATCATAAATGAGATAGATTTTTAAAGTAGGAAACCAAACGTATCAGATAAAAATCTATGTGATCTTATTATAAGTCTTGCTACCAAAATCTTTAAAAAGTACAAGATTAAATCATGAGCACAAGAGAAGAAATAAGAGAGTTTGATATTCTATTAGGAAAAAGAGGAGAGGAAGAGCTCTTTTATAAAGCTAAAAGAGAAAAATGGGAGTTACATAGGACCTCATTATGATATTATAATCCTTTCAAGTGTGTTCCACTTGTGTCTTAATCCCTTACATAGAGAGATAAATAAGTGTCATGTATAAAAGAGAGAGTTACATACAAGTAACTCTAAATCCAACAAGTAGAGTAGAGAGGTGAGTAACACTTCATAAAATTATAAATATAATAAATGCACACATAACTAAGTCTTAAGAAGGATCCAAATTAAGATAATTCTCCAACACTCCCCTTAAAATTAATTTGGGGTTATAAAAAAAGATAAAATCCTTACAAACGAATAAAGATTACATCATACTCCTCCTTAATAGAAACTTCATTCAAGAGAAATTATAAAAGATATCAAGAGAAGAAAGAAGAAAAAGAGCCACCAAAAATCGCAAAAAAGAAAGTGTGATCACCAAGAATCTCCAAGATAACTTTTCAGATAAGGTGGTCAATCCACCATGGATCAAAGACCAATCAAAAGAAGTAATGATCTACAAACTTACAAAATAAGCATGCTAATACCAATCTTTCAAATTAAGTATCCAATATGCCAAATAATACAATCTACATACATAAAATGATAAAAATAGATGTACAACTAGGTAAATTTGAACAAATATAACTTCCATCATAAAGTGTGTAAACTTGCATGAAAAGAAGTTAGTCACAAAAGCTCTAAATAAAGCATTTATCCTTTGCAATAAACATTAAGGAATGCGAAAAAAAATAGTTAATAAAAATAAAGATAAAGAAGATGTGTCACTTACAAAGATATTATACTTAAAGTATTAAATTTTTTATCACAATAAGACATATCAAAGTATCTAGAAGATTCATTTTCTGTAAGAATCCAAATAGTTTTACCCTTAGAGGTAAGAGATTTATTCATTTTCCAATAATGCAATGTGTCATGCATAGATTTACCACAATATTTGCATGGGTGTAATTTTCAACATTTAGATATGTGATGCCCATATTTTTCATAATGCATACAAGGTTTAACATTTTAAACCAAAGCATGAGTGTTAGAAATAGTATAATCAAAAGAAGTTGTATTATAAGTCCTTTGATGAGGAGGACAATAAGATTTTGAATGTGTAATAGAAGTATTTAAATCATGTGAATCATCAAAACTAAGACCTTTACAATTTGTGTTACAAGTAGGTAAAATAGGTTCAAGAGTACCATCTTTGCACTTACCAAGTGGACCACCTACATAGCCCGTATTTTGCATGATTTTTAAGTCGAGATTGGTAAAAGATGTGTACATAGGTGTTTTAAGTGTTTGAGAAGCACAAGAAGTTTCATCAACATTATAACTATGAGTATTAGCAAAAAATGCAAATTTTTCATTTAGAGCATCTAAAGAAGATTGCATAGTGTGCATTTGCTCAGTAAAAGAGACTTGTAAGACATTTAAAAGATCATTTTAATATGCAATTTGGTTCTTAAGAGCATTTATTTTATTGTTTTAAATAGTTTGCATAGTATACTTAAAAACTGAAAAAATGATCAATTTAAAAGCCATTGGAACATAAGATATAAATTTGGCTATCATTGAAAAAAATCAATTATTAGCAACATTATGTGATCTAAAAAACATTTAAAAATATTCATTTTAATTGATAAAACTCAAAATAAAAACACGAATAATAAATAATTGAGTTAAATTTATTTTCAATCAAATCATTTAGCTTGTAAATGTAAAGCTACATCAAAAAAAAAGTAAAGCAAAATACTTTAAAAAAAAAAGTGATTCCCTTTGTAAATAAACTCACGTAAAGATTTTGCAATTAAGCAATTCTCTTAGAAGGAAACACATTAAGATAAAAAAAATGTTTTTAAAAAATAGTTATATTTCACTAAAAAGGTATGAATCATGTGTCAAAAGACTTATGATCTAAAAACACATTAGCATCTTAAAGAAAGGTGTTATAATTTAGAATGAGATCTATAAAGTAATAATGAGTGGACGTCAAGTGTGCAGAAGGATTATAAGATGACACATAGGGAAGCGAGGTGAAGATGTCAGCAGAGAAAAGGTATGAGAGCCGGGGAAAGGGACACCAATTTTGAATAAAAGAAGAATGGCCAGCCAAAGAGAATGACCAAAGATAGATAGAGGGTGCAGGTGAAGGCGTTGGCAATAAAATTTGCAGATAGAGAGCTAAAAAATAATACCAGATATTTGGATAAGGAGAAGGCTGGATAAGTATGGTATATGTCAAAATAAAATAGAAATAAATAAATGCGTACTTGTTGGAGTCAGTGAAGATGCTGCCATGCACAACTGAGCATATAAATGAGGATTATTTTTTTGTTTTACATAATATAGAATTCAGATTGAAATATAGATCAAAAAAGAAAAAACTCTTTAAAAAAAATAAAATAGAGAGCCTAATATAGCTACAAAATCAGAGTTTTTTAAAGAACTTGTACCAAAAGCATACAGTTGAGAATAAGAAGATCCAAAGATTTGAAAAAAATAGAACAGCAAAAAATAAAATGAAACATCAAGCAAACTCACTCAGATCAGAGTGCCATATTGGAAAAGAGGATACCCAACAAATATATTTAAAATCTGAATTTAGAGTTAACATTTTATTTTTTAAACAATTTAAAAACATATTTTTCTAAAAAAACACAATCACAATTTTGAATATTTATCTCAAACCGTGATCTATGTTTTCTTCAAATTTTGATATATTGATCTTATCTATAAAATAAAGAAACCCATTAAATTTTATAGTATAATAATCTATTAATAAAAATATATATTCACTTAAATATGATGGTTTTGTAATAAAATGATTTATTTAACACCAAAAAGTGTTTTCTTCAAATTTTGATATATTGATCTTATCTATAAAATAAAGAAACCCATTAAATTTTATAGTATAATAATTTGTTAATAAAAATATATATTCACTTAAATATGATGGTTTTGTAAAAAAATGATTTATTTAACACCAAAAAACCTGCAACATGAAGTTAAAAGGCTAAAAATATGAGATTTTTTCAAGAGAGACCTATAAAACACTCATGAATCAATGTTAAAATACTAAACTCTGATACTATATTATGAATTATACCAAGATCATTTAGTAAAGACATTAAAAAGTGTATAAATTAATGAAAGTAAGAAATAATATTACCTCTAAATGAGCAAACCATGAATGAGATAAGATTTTTAAAGTATAAAATCGAACATATCAAAAAAAAACCACATGATCTTATTATAAGGATTGCTACCAAACTCTTCAACAAGTACAAGATTAAATCAAGAGCACAAAATAAGAAGAAAGAGAGCTAGAGATTATAGTGAGAAAAAAGGAGAGGAAGAACTCTTTTATAGAGTTAGAAGAGGAAAATGGAAGTTACATAAGACAACATTATACCTTATAAGCCCTCCAAGTATGTGCCACTTGTGTTCTAATCTCTTACAAAGAGAGAGACATGTGTGCTATATGGGGAAGGGAGAGTTACATGCAAGTAACTCTAAATCAACAAGTGGATTAGAAACGTGACACCTCATAAAGGTAGGAATAAAATGCATTTATGAATATAAGAAATGCACACATAAATAAGACTTAAGATAAACCTATAAACTTAAGAAGGACCCAAATTAAGATTAATTCTCCAATATATTACTTCAAAATAATAGTGCAGGAATGACTAATCCCATGACACTGTCAGGCAAAGCACATGCGAGTTGGTTTTAGTTTGGTAGAGAGGCTACCAAGGAGTTCTAGTGCTGCGAGCATGTTGAAACTTAGACAATGACCCCAATAGGGGTAAGATGGGGTGAGGAAATGGTGAGAAGGCTACTTACATGGATACTGTGAGATGATTAGCAAGTTTATAGGCATAGGTGGCTCGACTTGAGGGACATGTATAAGGTATGTAGTCGCAAGCTAAGACATTGTGAGCAAGCTTGCAAGTTGCTCGATCTAGAGCCTCCATGGTGAACATTATATCTCTCCTACTTGGGAGTGAAGGAGATCCACATGCCTAGGGCTTATATTATATTATTAATATTTTGATGTATATCTAATGTATTGAGATGTACTTATGTAGAAAACTAAGTCATTTATAGAAATAATTTTTATGACCCATTGTACTATCCATATGTATGGCTATGATGTATGAATTATTTTATTATTAACACAAATTTATGTTTAAATATCATGATATGGGAAAATTTGATGCGATGTGATGTATGTTTTATTCTTTTCTAACAAATGTGAGTAAAAGGCATGGTAAGAAAGAATTAAAACTAAGAAAATAAAAAATGGATATCTTAAGTAGATATAAAAAATTAACAAATAAAAGATGAAAAATGATTGTAAAACACACCACATCTTATGACAAAGTATGTAAAACATTGTGAAAATAAAATATCTAATGTAAAAAAATGAGAAAGATAATCAAACAAAGTTATATGAAAAATGGTGTCATCCAATTTAAGATGAGTAAAGTCAACTTAATTTAAACATTAAAAAAGACACGTAGGATTGTAAAATACATCCAATGTAAGATAAATAAATTCAAATTAAATAAAAAGTGGACATAAATGATTGTAAAAATAAGCCAAATATTCTTATGAGTGAAAACCCGAAATCAATGCTTGTTCTAAAATATGACATAAGAAAGCATAATCATACCTAAAGAGATATTTATGATGACTATGATTGTATGTATGTAAATGGTGATGAAAATTTGTGAGGAAGGTTTGGTTGTATTCCCCAAGGTCTTACAATACAACTCACAAACTGAAAATCTAGGTGGCATTATAAATGGTTTAAAAGTCACAGTTGAAACAAATATGAAAGAACATGATAAAAAAAATGATATTCTTCACGGGGATATAGGGGAAGATATGATGAAAATGTAAGAATGAAAGGTGCTTCAAAGGTGATTTAGAAATCCTTGGTGGATATGAGACACTCTACTCGAGTGGGCAAGCCTAAGAGCTATCGACATCAATGACCTAAGAAACCCCATCTAGCAAGCACAAGTTTGGGCTAATAAGTGAAGTATATAGATCATCTCATGAAGGCTATATAAATAAAAATTAAAAATATCCTACCTTACCACAATATGTTCCCCATTCCTTGGGACCCCTTATAGAGTTGTCATTCTACTATGAATATTGGGTACTTGTGTGATAAAATAGGTGACACTAGAATGTAAGAAGATAGATAGTGATGAAATAAGACCTCCTCCCTATTTTATTGGCCTATTTCACCCCAATAGACTTTGGCTATATTGTGAGGGAAATTCTAGAGTTTGATCTTTGACTAGAATAAGAGATGTGCCAAAGAGATCGTGTCTTTTAGTGTGATATGACTTTAAAGATCTGATTTACCTTTAAACATTATTATTTTTCAAGATATGACTTTTAATATTTTTGGTTATTTCTATTTTCCTCCTCCATACGGACTTAGAAATACCAAATATGGGTAATATAGATAACTAACACAAGAGAACTTACACTTATCCCCTAAAGAGAGACGTAAATACTGTGGTGCCTAAAATACTCATAGACTTGCCCTATGTAAAAGTGTGCAATCTCAAAACCAACCTAAGTATGCCTTAATTGAAATGAATTATAAAAATGGCGATCATGGAAGATCCGTTCATTTGAAAATGGTGATATAATGATGAATATATTGATAACTAACCATAAGAAGGGAAAGCTTTGCCCTTTGCTTCAAAAGTGACTAGGCTATATTATAAAAGGCGATAGTCATGTCACTAGAGAAGTTGTATTAACCTACACAGGGTCTAACACAAACACTGATAGGAAAAGTCATCTCAAAAGAGTGGGAATTCAAAATATCACCAAATAATCAAAAGTAGACTAGGGCAAACTAAAAAATGGTAAAAATGTGATGAATGGAACCCAAAGGTGATACCTATGATCCAATAAGGAAGAAAATGGAAATTGTAAGGTGATATAAATGCTAGATACAAAATGTTAGTGAAGGTAGAGGTAAATCCAAGAACAAACACACCTGTTCTAATTCCACCTGTTAGGATCTTGCTCCTCAGAAAGAGCACAGTATGATTACCAAATATAAGCAATTGAATATGCGGAAATAACCAGAAACACAAGTAACTAGAATTCACCAATAGCACAGAATATGAGAGACAATACACTATCTTGTATTAACACTATACAGAAAAGAATACAACAAAGCGCCGCCACACTCTTTCACCTTACAGAGGATCGCCACACCTCAAGTGTATAGTAATTCTTCTCACACACACTCTCCTACACAAAAAATGGTCCCAACAACCAACTCACACACAGAATTGGTGTTCACCTCACCAACCAGTCAGTAATAACCTTGCCGGTACACCAAGCACTCTATAGCACTTCAAGCTGATCTCTCATGAACTTGCAACCTGTAATTCAAAGACCAAACTTACATGTAGATCCCCAATGAGCTTGCAACAACCTGCAACTCACAGATCTTACAACTAGAAGGAACTCTTCCTTTCTATCTCATATATTTTTTACAATACATGCCAATGGGTCTATAAATAGATCCCTAACTCAAACAATAACTTAGACTCTTAATTTAGACAATTATCCTCGCAGCCCAAGACTCTAACTGGTCTCAACATGCAAACTCTTCATTCACTTAACTAACTGTCCATGAAACTAGCAGTTCTGGAACACACAGGCGACTGACGTCGGTCCCTGCTTGTCTGGTTCTGCCGACGTCGGTCGACTTCCTGCCGTCGCCGGTGGCCTTCTGCACTGGTCTCTGCTGACGTCGGTCCTGCTGTCGACGCCGGTGCTCCTGGATCTCAGCAACCATTGTTCCTTCAGTTTGTAAAGGGTTGAAGCTTTTAGCTCCATAACCTAACAATCTCCCACTTGGAGATAAATAGCTGCAACCTGTACCTGTACCTGTACCTGTACACCGTCTAGTTTGTTCCCTTGGCTATGTATCCATCTTCAAAATCACTCTTGAAGACCAACCACCATAAAATCCGTGGTGCAAAACTTGTCATCCAAATTACCTGCCACATCCGCATCTACAACCATGTAGAAAAGAGAACTTGACCCTGCATAGCATGTGCACCTGCTGCTGGTCCCACTGAACTGCCCTTCAGTATTACTTTCCCGGATTGACTCCAACTTGTGATAACTCCCACTACTTGGGAAAACTCAGGTTTAGTGCATACCATGCACTCAACCTCATTATGTGAATCAAGACACTTGTTCTGTGAACTGTCTAACCATCGGCGTGCTAACCGGTTTCACACAATCATCCTGAAACAAAGTCAACATATGACCTACCATGTCTCTAGAACACACTCATGCCAAAGAATCTTACTGCTCCCAGATTCTCCATGACAAACACCTGAACTAGCTTTACCTTTAGTTTAACAATACCTGTATATGTAACCCTGCAACAAGCACATCATACAGAAATAGGATAGTGTAGCTAATACTATCCAACCTTGTAAAGAGAAACACAATGATCAAACCTCCATTGCCCTGCAGCTAATACAAGATCAAATACCCTGATCTTCCATCTCACATATCCATTTCCGCTCTTCTTTATCCTTAACATCCATTCATCTCTCAGTGCTTACTTCCAGCTGGCAACACTACCCAAAACACCTGTTTGGTTCTCCTCCAAGGAATCACATCCTCATTCATGCCTAGCTCCCACTGTTTCCTGGATCTAGCTGTTCTGCTTCTTCAATAACTTCCTGGTCCTATGCCATAAGTGAGCAACAAGTAGTGTAAAGAAGGGAAATGATGAATTTAAGAACTTACTTACACCTTCAGTCCTCCATATGGGCGCTTGAGACTCCATGACAGCTTGCTGTCCACCCAAAATTCGTCTTAGTGACCGATGCCGGTCACATCTCAGTCTACAGCCGACCGATGTCGGTTCCCTACGACTGCCTCCCTACCGACGTCAGTTTCCCCTGACTGACTCTGGTCATTCTCTGCCCTGAGTCACCGACGTTGGGCTGCACGTAGCCGACGTCGGTACCTGTCTGGACGCCGACGCCGGTTTTCCTGCCGACGTCGGTCTCTGTGTTTTTCTTGTGAGACCTGACTTTTTCCCGTGAGCTCCTTTTGGATCAAACCCTTGTCCAAATCACCCTTGCTCTGCTCAGAATTCATCTGCACCTTGTGCTAAACTCTGTCCGTCACTTTCTCCTTGAAAACCAAGGCTTTCCTGTTCTTGTCACTAACATCAGATTCCTCGAGAAACCTCACCTTCTTCTTCTGAATACAGAAACCACGATCCATGCCTTCCAAATCTGAAAGCATACTCTTTGACTCAAGAACCAGCATCTCCTTCTTATCTATGTGACCAAGCCTATTAAGCCACATCTCCGAATCTACAACTGAAGTAGATAACCCAGAAGAAGAATCAGTAAAACAAGTAGATAGATAAAGCGTACCTACTTTCTTACCTCTAGCTACAACAAGTGTACCCTTGGTAACCTTCCAAGAGTCAGCTGTGAGAGTTACTGTGTAACCCTCTTCACCCAAACTTCTAACAGAAATCAGATTCCGCTTCAGAACTGGGACATGCATGACCTCCTTTAACACCCATGTGTCACCTGTCTGCAATTTTAGCTTCACTTTGCCTTTGCCAACAATCTGACAAGGCTTACCATCCCCTACACAAATTTCTCCAAAGTCTCCCTGGACATACTCATGAAAAAATTCCCTATGTGGGGATGCATGAAAAGAGGCACCAGAATCTAATACCCAAGATTCTACTTTATCCAAAGAACATACCAGAGCATCCTGTGTAACGTAACCCGCAACATCTGCTTCTTCTTCATGTTCTTCATGTTGATCTATACCCGATCTGCAATCTCTCTTTAAGTGCCCTTGCTTTCCACATTTCCAGCAGGTTATTCTGCCATACCTGGACTTGGATCTCTTGCCCATCTTCGACCTTGATCTCCCACGCTCTATCTTCTCTCTTGGCCTTCCTCTTCCTTCAACACTCAAAGCATCTCCAGATGATTCACCTGTGCTTTTCCTGCGTATCTCTTCGTTCAAGATCACACTCACAACATCATCCACTTTTAAGACTTTTGAAGGAGACACAGTATTAGAAACTGCCATTACCAAACCTTCCCAACTTTTAGGTAATGAACACAAGATTAAGAGAGCTCTAATTTCATCATCAAATACAATATTGACGAAACTTAACTGGTTTACCAAACCATGGAAATCACTAAGATGGCTATGAACAGATCCACCTTCCAACATTTGCAAATTAAATAAACGCTTCATAAGAAATACCTTATTAGAAGCCGAGGGTTTTTCATACAAATTTGCCAAAGATTTCATCAACTCCACCGTTGTCTTACACTGTGATAAGCTGGAAATCACAGATGATTCAAGACTCAATCTAACAGATCCCAGAGCCTTCTGATCAAGAACCTCCCATTCTTCATCTTTCATATCCAAGGGTTTGCTAGCAACCCCACCCAACGGTAAGTACAAATCTTTCTGATACAGATAGTCCTCAATCTGCATCCTCCATAATTGGTAGTTCTTGCCATTAAACTTTTCCATTCGTAGTTGATTGTTTTCTGCCATTGCTCAACTCCCACTCAAATAGAAACCCTGTGAGTAACCTGTAATCAAAACACACTACCCAGATCTACACCAATCTGTTAGTATCCCAACCAAAAGCTCTGATACCACTTGTTAGTGAAGGTAGAGGTAAATCCAAGAACAAACACACCTGTTCTAATTCCACCTGTTAGGATCTTGCTCCTCAGAAAGAGCACAGTATGATTACCAAATATAAGCAATTGAATATGCGGAAATAACCAAAAACACAAGTAACTAGAATTCACCAATAACACAGAATATGAGAGACAATACACTATCTTGTATTAACACTATACAGAAAAGAATACAACAAAGTGCCGCCACACTCTTTCACCTTACAGAGGATCGCCACACCTCAAGTGTACAGTAATTCTTCTCACACACACTCTCCTACACAAAAAATGGTCCCAACAACCAACTCACACACAGAATTGGTGTTCACCTCACCAACCAGTCAGTAATAACCCTGCCGGTACACCAAGCACTCTATAGCACTTCAAGCTGATCTCTCATGAACCTGCAACCTACAATTCAAAGACCAAACTTACATGTAGATCCCCAATGAGCTTGTAACAACCTGCAACTCATAGATCTTACAACTAGAAGGAACTCTTCCTTTCTATCTCATATATTTTTTACAATACATGCCAATGGGTCTATAAATAGATCCCTAACTCAAACAATAACTTAGACTCTTAATTTAGACAATTATCCTCGCAGCCCAAGACTCTAACTGGTCTCAACATGCAAACTCTTTGTTCACTTAACTAACTATCCGTGAAATGAGCAGTTCTGAAACACACAGGCGACCGATGTCGGTCCCTGCTTGTCTGGTTTTGTCGACGTCAGCCGACTTCCTGCCGTCGCCGGTGGCCTTCTGCACTGGTCTCTATCGACGTCAGTCCTGTTGCCGACGCCGGTGCTCCTGGATCTCAGCAACCATTGTTCCTTCAATTTGCAAAGGGTTGAAGCTTTTAGCTCCACAACCTAACACAAAACCCAAAGTCAATGCCTAAGATCCACAAGGGAAATAATGGCCGACTACAAGGTGGTTGTAAATTATAAAAACAAAACTTGAAGGTAATGCCTAAAATACACAAGGGAAACAAAGACCGACTGTAAAGTGATTGTAAAATGATATAAATCAAACATATATGCTAAAAATTAACATGCTAAAATGTAAAAGATCAAGTTATAATCAAGATATGTGAAACAAACATCACATATGATAAAAATGAAATCTAATCACGTGGTAATGTCATGTAAATGATAGGAAACAATTATCTACTCATAAATGTCATGAAAGATATCAACACACATAAATAATAGCATCTGTTAAATCTTGCTACAATGGATATCTAGTTCTAATCATGGTCTCTTCTACTCTTTAAGAGAGTCATGCTAGGATTACCTAGCATATGATCTCTAAATATAAATTATGTGCACTAGAAATAGGAGGTCGTGGGGCCTCCTAATTAGAATAATCAATGTAAGGAATATGTAGTGATATGGCACACGTGTGCTTTGATCGATGAGATGGTTTTGGTCATAGGGGAGGTTATTTCTCCATCCTAGATGGACTGTGTGAGTGTTACTAGGAATTTGGAGGCAGAGGCCTTATAAAGTCTTTGAAATGCTATTTGTAAGCTCTGCACCTATCTTATATGATGCATAGAACATTGGTGCTAAATATAATACACTTCCCTATGTTTGGGGATATATCTAGGTGTAATATTAGATAGTGACATGTTCAATAAATTGGGTAGCTTAAATACTTTGAGATAGAGTGCATCAATATATTGTCGAAGAGTTTGATAGTGAGTTGAGAAATGCACACTAGTCCCATGAAAGCAAAAAAATGTCTAGGATTAGCAAATCAAAATGGTCGACTATCCATGGTGGGATCTAGTTCTTGCAACTTTTGTTGTGTTAATAATTTTTTATAAACTCTACACTCTTTAGCTAAATTACCAAATACCATGTGAAACTCACAATATGATTCTTCCTCTTGGTTGGGTGGGTATAGTACTACATTCAACCCATGTGGAGAATTATAATGGGGTCTATTTGAAACCTCTTTAAACAAATCATCATTACGAAGCATAAAATGGTTGACTTAGGAACTTGGTTTTGTTTGAGATATATTTGGTACACTACACTTTTAGTGTGAGTGACCATAGACTCGGTGGAATGAAAAAAAATGGCACCACTACTTATTTTGGAGACAACATTGGTGTTAAATGTATAAGTGAGGCTAGCATATCTAGATGAAGTGAGATTTAAATATGATAAAATATTACATACTAGTAGGGTCTAGTCATGGATCTATCTCGAAGCATGCTCTAAAGAAGCTTAGAAGTATCAAGAGTTATATGTGAAGTGAAAACTAGAATGTGCTCCATCTCTGATATGTGGACATCAACTGAAGGAAGAATAATTTTAGGAAAATTAGAAGGAGAACTGGAGCAAATGATATAAATTAAGTTGGTGCAAAAATAAGAAAATTGCTTGAAAGAGCATTGGAGAGAGGAATGGTACTAGATGATTTTTGTATCCTTAGCTTGGGTGTATCTAAATAAGTACGGGTCATCAAGAGTGTAACCATCATCATAATTAAGGGTAGTAAGATATGTGTAAAGGGATTTTATGACTATATCGCTAGAGGATGAACAAGATAATATGATTATTAATAATGACCACAAAAACATGAATTTTATTTGTCAGCTTCTTATGAGAATAAAGTCACAAGGAGGGTGAAAACTATGTTCTGATGCTAGAGAGAAGATCTAATGTTTTGATCTTTAGATTGATCTCATTGGGCTAATCATTGTCAAAATCTAGGAGGTTAGGTGGGATATTTCCCACAAGATCGAGGTGACCACTATAACCTCTATTCAAATTGATGGGATAATTAGAGCATTGATATTCCTAGAAGGGAATGATAGGTAAAGGCTCAAGTGTTGTTATTTTAAAGACACCGCACTCTTGCAATCATTCTAAATTTATAAGGGTTAATATCACCTTGAATCTTATAAATAACACACTTTTAAATAAATTTGATGCATTGACATATGGAAGAGGCCACTTCCCTCTTATGATGATTCCAAGGGCAGCCAAGCAATTTTTTTGTATGATAAAAGAAATCTAAAAATCATAACCTTAACTCTAACCGTGATAGGTGGTATTGTGATATGAAGCCAAACACATCCTAATGGAGGCATTTGTCTTCAGTCGCATCCTTGGCATATGTTTTGGGTAGACTTAATATTACTTTCTGAGTATCCTAAAATTTTGATGAATTATAAAGAGGTGACATAACTTCATGAGCCTTCATCTACTAAGGCTTGCTTGACATGAATACACCAACTTAGACACTAATGAACAACATAGGATCATCCACACGGAGTAAGATTTTTGTCAAGGATCATGGAGTTTATATGAAATTTTAATGAGAGAGAGGCATCTATAGTTTGGTCAACTTGGATAAACATATCTTCACATTGTTATAAAATACTTTCCTCAAACCTAGGCATGGTAGCTTCTTATCCCATAAGTGGAGGTTGAGAAATGTTCATGTACGATAAAAGTTGCATAAGCCTATTTTTGTAATGTGGGGAAGTCCTCATGGGCTCAAAGAATAAAATTTGAGAAGGGAAATTACAAAGTTTTTCTATGGGATCATATGTATCAAAACCATTATGAGTTGGATAGGACTATGGAAGTAAATTCTAAATTAGATTAGCTATAGAAGGAATTGAGCTGGACTAAATTTGATTAAGAATCAAAGTGTGCAGTCTCAACACTATTTATATAGTTAAGGATATAGTTAGGGTAGATTGAGCTAATGGTATTGACCCAGCTGATGCAATTGGGTTCACGGAGATATCAAAATTAAATTGTATTGGCTTAGCCAACATAGTAGAATTAAAATGAACGGTATCAATAGACTATATTAGATGGCTTGATACAATAGAAAGATAATTGGACAATGAAGAAGATTGTATTAACCTGGCTAGTATAATTTAACTTAATATGAAAATGAAGGACTATATCGTGT
This sequence comes from Torreya grandis, assembly GCA_037957365.1. Lineage (NCBI taxonomy): Eukaryota > Viridiplantae > Streptophyta > Pinopsida > Cupressales > Taxaceae > Torreya > Torreya grandis. The sequence goes on along the minus strand of JARHVA010003746.1, from coordinate 761,954 downwards.
TAGCCAGTATGGTTGGAACAAATGTTGATGGAGAAACACATTGGATAAGTCTTGGTGATACAGTTATGAAAGTAGGAAAATACACTGGGTTGGCCAGTATAATTGTGAACAAAGAAAATTGTACCAAGTTAGCCGATGTAGTCAGGCTATCAAAAAAGTATGAAAGTTATAATTTCCTTAGATTTGATATACACAAAAAGATACTAATCATTGTCCTAAAATGTTCTATAAGAAAGATAAGGAATATGAGTTTGAAGAGGATAAGGATCAATATAAGATACTACCCACTTCATGCTGTTTATATTGACCAAGTTTTCCTCATGGTTAGAATAATTAGGATTAACTGTGGTTTATACAATATTAGCAACTAGCGGTTAATTTTGATTGTTAGGTTGTTGGTTTTGTTTGTGGTTTGGAAGTGGATTGAAGTAAATATTAAGTGAAAACATTATTTTGGTGAAGTGAATCATGTTTGACTTTAGATTCATGAGCTTTGTCTACCTTATCATAAGCTTGGTGTTGTTCTTTAATCATGGCTTCATGATCAAAGTCAGACCAAGAATTTTTTTGAAAGCAAGGTGTTTAAATTATTTGGAAGTCTCATGGGAGTGTCCCCAATTTGCATAGAACTAGTAAAAAAATTTAGGGTGATACCAATGAGCTTTGGGAAGAGAAGTGTTAAATTATTTGGGTGAGGGTCTAGGAAGGTGTTTCCTAAGCTCAATTAAGGAGAGAGGTTGATGGATTTCACAATTATTGACTTGTGAAAGGAGAGGAGGATGTTGGAAGGGATTTCCCTTGATAGGCGGGGAAAAAGTCACTTCATTGAAGTTTTCAATCAGAATAACATTGGTAGTTCTCTTGGAGTCATAGGTATCTAAGACACCATCATCTTTAGCATTTTTGTTTTTAGATTTCATAAGCATTCAAGTCCCAAGCTTGGGTTTGGAAGGCTCAAATTTCTTATAGGGAAATATTTATGTTTGGCTTGATCAATGGATTTCTTCAATGACTTTGGAGAGAGGGTTCTAATGATATAATTTAATTTAAGATTAAGTGCATTGGTAAATAGGTGGAAAGGGTTGTCTTCCAACATGTTATGCTCAAATTCATTTGTGAGAGATTTTCAATGCTTGATGAAGGCTTGGGTAATGTCATTATCTACTTATTTTTAGTTGATGAAGTAGGCTAATTTTTCTCAGGTAGATCATCAGATTGAAATTCCTAAACTAATGCGTTAACTAAGTCTTCCAAACTAGAGATGTATTTGGACTTGAGTTGATTGTGTAGACACTCAATTTTGGCTGCTTTCATTCCTAAATTGAGATTCAATTCAATTTATAGTAAATGATGCAATTTAAGCCTATAAATCCCTTGATTACCCTAATTCATCCATGTAAGGGATTTAATTGCTCTGAAACATGATGAGGCTAGTTTATTTGACGTATTACCCTGTATATACCAATAACCTATTTCAGTTTCAACCCTAGTCAAATTACAACCTAGTAATTTGACACTTTTGGCCCATTAAGCTATTAATCAAAAACATTTAAAACAATTGTCAAAAGCCAAAAATAACTAAGCAATATTAATTACATTAAAAATCTTAATTAACTTGGCTAAGTAAAATTTACAAATCAAATTAGTGAGTTTCATTTATCAAAAAAAGAATTTTTAGCCAAATATGAAGTCAAAGGTCAAAGGAACTAATAAAGTGATTTATTATTTCCTAAACATTCTAAAATTATGAGTCACAACCTCAAAAATATATAAAGTGAGTTATCATGCCTCACAAATATCTAAAACTGAGGTGTCAAGATTTCATGAGTGCTTTGACTTAACCCAGGGTTAACTTGACTCAACCTAGGTTAATTTAGACTCAGCGAAAGTTAGAATTTAAATTAACCTCCCTGGGGTTAGAGTTAGTTCTTATAGATATAAATACAAGTTCCCACACCATATGCCAAGAAGCTTTTGTGTGTAAGGTTTTTATGTTGAGTTACCTTCAAAAAGATATCGAGAGTAGTGTTATAATGCCCATTTTATGCCAAGCTTCACACCAAGCCACAAGTGATCATTGGATAAGTGCTACCACCATGGAGAAGCATTGATAAAAGAATCTAATTGTCATAGTCTGAGCATGAGCATACTTATGCCAACAAGTAGACATCAAATTCCACAAAGGAGGTAAATTAATTGTGTTATTTTGTATGTCTATTTTGTGATCTTGTTTACTACATTATGTTCCCCATAGTTCTTAGGCAATAGTCTTTAGTTCTAATGTATTATTATGATTGATTTTTTATCATTCATACTAATAATTAACTAATCAATGTTTTTATGTTCTTCTAACTCCTAAAATACATAAGGACATGCTCGGTGGGACCACACATCCCCTATGGCCAAGAAAAATGATGGGCAACCTTTATTTTTTCTAACAAAACATCTACTTCTTCAAGATTAGTATTTTAGCCTTGAAATTAACATTATTCTATTTTTTCTATAATGATGGCTTCACCCTGTGTAAGGATGGCTTTGTCAATTTTGTGTTTTGTTTACGATCTTATTTGTATATAAATGATAGCTTTGTCTTGCAAAACGATGGCTTCACTATTTGGATTCAATGGCTTCAACTCTACTAAACAAAGGCTTTACCAGGTAAAATTACATTTGGTTTCAGTGGGTTTGCCTATTTTATCCATGTATTTGGTGACTTCACCATATATGATTGGTGGCTTCACCCTATTTAACGGTGACTTTACCAAAAATTGTCTCTATTTATTTTTGCTTACTGGTAAATAATGACTTCATGAAAATAGTGACTTTACCTTATGTAACAATAGTTTCACTCTATGTTTTCAAGTGGTATTAAATTAAAATGGGTATAAAATCACATGCCATGAAACCATCTATGCGTTGCTATTGTTAAAGATATACATGAGCTCACCAAAATGTTTGACTAGTTGTGTTGGAATATATAGTACCTAAGGGGTGTAAATCATACAAATTATATAACAAATATCCATCTTCCCACTTTTTATTTTTTATTTATTTATTATTAAGGGTAAAAGGTGGTTTTTAGTCGGGTCCCATCCTAGTTATATTAAACAAACCCGAAGTTGAGAGAAACTAACAACTAAAACCATCAAACAAAAAAATAACAAAACAATTGTTTATACACAACAAAGTAACAACTAAAACACATAAAAAAATAAAAAGTTATATTTTATAGATTACATATCTAGTTTTTTTAGCAAAAGGTTTTATTCTTTGCTCAAATTGTTAAGGACATTTTCAATGTCCCCCTCCGCATAAGTGTCTAGCTCCATAGTATTTCGTTTATCTAGCCCCTTGATTCTTTTTCTCCTATGAACTCCACTTTGTTGCTCTGTGCCTAATTTGATGATTTCCCTAAGAAAATTGATGTTAGACATAGTTTATAATGTTAACTTTGCTCATTTGAACCAATTTATGAATGGTGACTTGCATTAGATTCTTCTTAACTTCCAAATTCTCAACTATGACTTCCAACATCTGAATCTTTAAACCCACATCTTCACCCTCATCAAAAACACTCTACTTAGGAACACTAGTACCACCCCCAACAAAAAATTTCAAATTATTTTCTTTAAAAATCCAAGACAACAAATTCTTATTAAGTTTAATGTCTGTAGCCATTATTTTAAGTCTTTCATGGATACTATCACCACTACCATCCTCCTCCCTTTCTTTTTGCTTATAGGCCTCTTCCAAGTCATCATACAAAACATCTTTTTGCAAATCATACTTCAAATCATTAGTTGGTTTATCCAATTCATCCTTACTATTATCTAATAGCTCTTCCTCCTCTTTGTCATCAATTTCCTCCTCAAATTCCTCCTCCTTAGAATCAGACATAATGAAGGCATGTGATTTTTTCACTAGGGATTTAGAAGAGGTAGAAATAGGGAACTTAGTAGGAATTTTAATGGTTATGTATTTTTTAGTGGGTCCATTCCCATTCCCTTTAATAAAGGTTTTCCCCTTCCCATAAGGCTCCACCAATTTGATAACAACTGATGACCCACCCCTAAGGGACTTAGCATGGCTATACAATAAGTAAACCGGGTATTGATGACAGGTTAAGGGAGCTTTCCCTAACTGCATCTCAATAATAGAATGCTCAAGCAACATCAACAAATAAAAAGTCAAACTGATAGGAAAATTATGCTTAAAATGGCTTAATAAGGTGAAATTATAGGAAAAAATATCTCCACCCCTTCCATCAAGCATAATTTACTTCATGATTTGCCTAGCCACTCTATGGTAAGGCTTAAGTAGAGATTCTCCATGAAAAACCCCTTGGTAAGGAATTAGTTCCTCACTAGGCTTGAGGAATTTCTCCATTGCATTAGTTTTCTCCCTCTTATTCTTACAATATTTCCTCTCATGAGTATGCAGTCATGTTACCTTAGAGATTAGCTCTTCGTAAACAACTATACTAACCTCCTTCATAGATATAGTTCTTGCTTTCCATCCTTTGGAAAATTTGATGTAAATATGGGTGTCACTACCATAAATCCTTTCCATATAGTTTGATAAAAAACCATCCTCTAGGATAGGCCAAACATCCTCATTCTTCTTAACAATCCCCACAGTAGAAGGCTCTTTATGACATAATCCACTTCCTATTTTGTCTTTTATAAATTAAATACAAGTGCAACAACAAGCTATCTTACCACACTCAAACCTAGAATCAACAATAGACACTTGAATCCTTTGATTGATGTCAATACCCAACACCTTAAGTCTATTTGTGTGAGCCATACCACTACTCAAAATAGAACAAACCTAAAAATAATGGCATCATCCCATATCATCATTTTCTATACATGAAAATAAATCCTTTTTATTGTTGATGATAATAGCTTTAACCCTATAGTGATTTCTCCCCATATGCCAAAAAATCAAATAAGAGCTTTGGAAATTTGGCCTAATACTTTTATAATTAACATCCCCAATAAAATCAAAATCCAACACTAGTACGTCAAGCTTGGTATGAGGGTTAATTCTCATAATTTATTTTTGACTTTGCATAGAGGTTCATAGCTACACATATTAAACAACAAAAGGCATCCATGTCCATTGATGTTTTTCACCATTAAAACTTCTAAGTACTCATAACCTTCATCATGCATCAAAAACATTCTCCAAAGTATCAACCTTCACAATAATACCTTCTTGTATTCAACTATGTCTCTAACAAAATGTTATTGTACATAAATATGCTTCAACCAAGCACGATCAGTATGGTTGTTTGATAAGTATATTTCACTTTGACTATCATAATCTATCCTCATTATTTTTTATACAAATCAATATTTGAAAATATCATTTTTAACCATACATGTTCCTTACTTGTATGAGTAGCTACCAAGTAGTCAACTTATGTAGTGGATAATTAAAATACTACCTACCTCTTGATCATTAGTTAAATACTCCACCAAATAGGTTAAATGTATAACCACTTATAGATCTTTTGCAACTGAGATCTTTAGCCTAATCAACATCAAAAAGGGATTGTATGTTTACTAATTTGTTCTACTCAAATTTTCCTTGATAAAATATTACACAATCTAAAGTGCCATGCAAATATTCGAAGATCATTTTCATTGTAATTCAATATTCCTTTCCTGGGGTAGACATATATCAGCTCACAACTCTCACTCTACGGGAAATGTATGGTCTAGTGCATACCATAAAATTCATTAGACTTCTAGCACCACTTGTATAAGGAATCAAATATATTTTCTCAGTCTCTTATTGTGTCTTAGGACACTATTCAACAAATTAGTTTTGACTAACAAGAAAGGGTATACTAACATGTTTGTATTCTTACATTTCAAATCTCTACAATATCATCTCAACATACTTCCTTTGATTCAACCTCAATTTCTTGTTTGGTCAATCCCTTTTAATTTCCATGCTTATAATAAAATTTGCTACACCTTCATCATTCACATCAAACTATAATCATAATTGAGATTTAACTTGCTTGATCATTTCCTTACTTTTACTAATAAACAACATGTCATCCAAATATAGAACTATGCTAATAAATTTCTCACCAACCTATTTGAAATACACATAACAATCAACTTTGCTTCGTACAAACCCAAGTCTCAATACAAAACCATCAAACATTTGATTCCATATCTTTGGTGGTTGCTTCAAGCCATAAGGTGTCTTATTCAACCTACACACGAAGTCATCATTTACTTTAACCTTACAACTTTTTGGTTGTATCATATATATATTTTACTCATGTTTACCATGTAGAAATGTTGTCTTCTTTCCCAAATTTTTTACTTCAAGATTGAAAGCAACAACATTATCCAAATTAAACATAACATAGTTTAATTTAATAACATGAAAATAAATATCATCAAAATTAATTTACTCCACCTAAAAAAATCCCTTTAACACTAGGCTAACTTTATAATTTTCCATTTTTCCTTCTATTGGCCCACCAATTACCATTGCACCAAAAGGTTGACCTATTAGTGCCTAAAATAATGACCAAAGTTAATGGATCCATGGGAGGCAGTTAAGTCATGTCACAAACCTGAGCATTGTGTTTCATAGCACAAGGAGACCAAGGGCAACACCTTGCAACAATCCCCCCAGTGTAAGTGAGGGATTCAAACCCAAGACTTTTGGATCTAATACCAATTGTTGGCCCACTAGTTACTGTTGTTCCAAAAGGTCAACTTGTTAGTGCCCAATACAATAACTAGAGTTAACAAATCCATGGGAGGTGGTTAAGCCATGTCATGAACTCGAGTGCTACACTACACAACACAAGGAGACCAAGAGTGATACCTCGCAACACCTTCTACATTGTACTTATTCTTGAAAATCCATTTGTAGCCAACATGATTTATACCAACAAATAATTTCATTAAGTCCCATGCCATATTTTTATCTAAAGACTCCATTTTTTCATTCATGACCTTATAAAATTCATTTTCCTTTGATTTAAGGGCCTCCATTATAGTCGTAACATCCTCACAAATAATGGATAATGTTGACAAAACATATGTAAAATGGAAACTAGGTGGACTATACCTTAATGGTTTCCTTTTAGTTTAATCTTATTATCTCAAGGCAAGAGTTTGGGATCCTTCATGTTCTATTTCATCATCCTTTGCCTTATTTGAATCTTCCTCATGCAACTCCCTTTTTGGTTTATCTTCTCCACTTGTTTCATATTCAAACAAAATTATACCACATATAATTTAACATGCACCTTTTTAGGTTATTCCTTTGATTTTATTTCATGTTTTTGAACCCCCTTAACCTTTATAAATATTACATTATTAATTTAAATTTTTATTTTTATTTTTGGGTTCCAAATATTTTATCATTTTACACCATTACCATACCTAACAAAGATACACTTAGCTGATTTATAGTCTAACTTAGATATTTTTTATTCTAGAATATCCATGTGAGCATCATAACTAAAACCTTGAGATGTTGGAGAGAGGGTTTCTTACCAATCCATGCTTCCTATGGAGTTTCATTGAAAAGGGATAATGTGTGTGATGTATTGACTAGGTAATAAGAAGTTGTTACTACTTATGCCCATAATTTTCTACTTTATTCTACACTATTGAACATAATTCTTTCTTTATCCATCGTAATCATATTCATTCTTTTTACAACTCTAGTATATAATGGTAATATGGATTTGTCCTTTTCCTTTCTATTCCACATTGCTTACAAAACTCCTTAAATGCATTTAAGGAGTAACCTCCACCATTATCACTTCTCAAGACATTTATCTTTTTCTCCATCTATTTTTCTACAATAGCCTTAAACTCTTTAAACTTATTGAAAACATCAAATTTATCATGGAGAAGATATACCCAAGTCTTCCTGGAGGAATCAGATATAAAATTAACATAACACAATTAGTTTCCTAGTGAATGAACCTTCATAGATACAAACACATTACTGTGTATTAAATGAAAAATCCCATATGACCTTATAACACTACTGGGAAACTTTAATCAAATTTAATTACTAAGCACACAATGTTCACAAAAATATAAATATAAAGGATGATTAAAAATTCTTTCAATCACACCTTCAATTTTTAATGCTTAAAGACCTTTCTCTCCAATATGTCCATCCTTAATTCCAAAGTATTGTATTTCTATATGTAGATTTTTTTGGCTAGATAATGAGGGTTGGAGGGTCCCTCAATCATTTTATTAAATGAAGAATCAATATTTAAAAACTCATTAGAAGATAGGGGAAACTGAAAACCACCTGAAGACCCAAGGAACATAACAACTCAAACCCAAACCAAATAAATATACCACAAGATAGAAGACCAATAACCCAAAACACAAGACCACAACAACTAAAAAAAATTAATCTGAAAACATGATTTACTCCCTTAGATAAATCAAATATTTTTTAAAATTAGATACTAAAAAAACTTAATTCCCTTTAAGTGAAATATAAATTGGATGCATAATTCTAGGAATGAATGAAAAGTGATCAAAAAACTCTGTAAACTCATATCCCATTTTAAAAATCCTATGTTGGTGTTATTTTTATAAATTTATCATAATTAGTTCTAGTGTTCCATTAATTCATTTGCAAACTAGTTTATCAACCAAAAAACATAACAAACTACAAAGGAAAATGACACCAATCTGATAATGGAGTTCACCCATATAAGTGCTACATCTCTGGGTTCATAATCACAAACCAATCCATTAAAAATGATGTAAATATAAATATTTTACAACTTACATCAAAATAGAATATGAGATCCTACAAATAGTAGTAAAACTGAGTGTGTGGAGACTCTGAAACTGATCAACAAAACATATTCTCAATGTCCATAGCACCTGTTCATCCTCTTTGTGCATTCAAGCATGATTTCTACATTAAGAGTATATAAAAACTCCTAATACATGGGAATCACAATAATGATGAGTGTCTCTACACTTTATAGACATGTAACTCCTCTAAATAACCCTGTAATAATATTACCATCACCTTCCATAGCCAAAGGCCTTTCAAAATAGAGGCAACATAAAAACATAGGCTCGAGTCTTTTTGTGTATCAATACATAATCACACACATATGTAACAGTTTGTCTTGTTTGGTCTAATGTCAGGACTTAACCTTTTGCAAAAGAGGCATCACAAGTTTAAAACACATCCCAACCCTTTTTTTAGCTTCTCATAGGCTCGATCTGTGTATTTAAATAAAACCACCTTCACCCATGGCTCCAAAAAGCCTTCCAAATAGGCATCTCACCCTCTTACAAATAGGCGTATATAATCATCCATCTCTCAAAACCTATGTATCATTCAATTAAATAACCAAACATTATCTTCCATGGCCAAAGGCTTACAAACTAAATTTTTTTTTCAAAAGATAGGCTCAGGTTTGTTAAAATAGATGAAAATGCATTACCACCTCGGGTCTATGTATATCCCACTCGCCCATGGCGCAAAGGCCTTTCTAGATAAATGTATTCACCTCCTCCATTTGGGACTATTAAAAATAACATATACAATCTTGCCATAGCCCAAAGGCTTTTCGAAATAGACACCTCACCTTCCTTTGAGACTATGTGTTAAAAAGAACTTGCACTGTCTATTGGTACTTAGTCATGGTCCAATGGCTTTTGCAAATGGATTCAAACATGCCAAATCTCCTCCCATCACCAACTGAATCCTTCAAATAGTAAATGTGTTGACGTCATGTATGATTTATGGCTATGACTTAATGGTTAAGCCTTCTTATTTTGGTAGTGAGGTCATGGGTTAATCCCTTTCCATCACCTTTACAGATAAGTAATGGGATAATAATCCCACATTAACTAGGACACAATGGTTACAAGACTTTAAATATGATTTTTTTAGATATTTAAAACCATGGCATAAGCCACGTCTATCTCACCTTTTGTTTGGCTTGGTTTAGAAGATTTGAGCTTAGTTTAGAAAATCCTGTATGCATATGAACTTGTTTGGATTCAATTGAAATAAGTGTCCCAAGCTCACCTGAACTGGCATATCTCAAACTTGAAAAATGACTTAGAAAATAGAATGGGGTGGTGGTAGGCCATGTGGTGGCTTGAGGACCCACCACGTGGTTCTTTCAAAACGTTCCTCATCCTACAAGATGGACAAAATGACATATGGTGTTTGGTTTATAATATTGGGATTATTAGTTACACATGCAATGTGTAACTAACACAGAGTCACATATAAACAAAAACATTAGAATGGTAACATGAATATTTATAGGTAAAGGCACCCCTTCATAAAAAGAGTGTGTCGACCCTGGATAAGGGCTCCCAACCAACAAATAGTGGGGCCTATTTGACTGAACACAAGTGTTGAAGACCAAAGGCAAAAACAAAAAACCCTTTTACCATTGTACTACCACATGTCACTTGACAATTGGTCCACTTGGAAATCATACATGCATCTATGTCACCAATTGGATCTTGACCATTTTTTTAATCCAAACTTTTATCAATAATATCTAGAGCATACAATGTCTATTTTACGTATTCCAATATGTGTTGGAAAGATTTTAGAATGATATTCTATTCTGTACTAGTTTTAGGAGATCTTAAGAACCATGAAGGGTGAAAATTTCTCCTAATCAAACCTTCCCATAAAGAGGCTTTTAGTCTCCAAAATTCCCAACAATCTAACTGACCCAAAAAAATATCTCATAAGTTCTATTCTTTGCCATTGATAATCTTCCAGCATTGATTTCTAACATACAGGAGCCAAAAGTAGCATATGAAAGTTTTATGAAGTCAATGTATCAAATGATGTAATAAAACTCTATTTGAAAAACACAAGTCTACATCAGTGACATAAGATGTCATCAAAAACTTCCTTGCAAGAAGTTAACAATCCAACTGAAACTGTATCCTGATTATGGAGAGTAAAACAAACTCTTTATCCATTTTGCCAAAATGCCATGTTTACCCAAAATAGTCATTGAATCTGGTAAATTCTCCCAACCATTACACTACATGAAAGCTAAGGCATTCTCCTTGTTATCAACATCACACAAGGGAAAACAAAGTGCATCAAAATGGTGTGATAAATCACCTGTATACAAAAACACCCTATAGGACTTGTAAACAAATTGCAAGACCTATATAATTGCATTTACAAATGTTGTCCATCTATGGGTCTTTGAAAGTACATATACATGATGTGCATGAAAAACATACATGTGAGAACAAAATTTTTGTAATACAATCATTTCCTAAGATACAATTTTAAATATATATGTCGAGTATAAAAATGTGTAATAAATTTGTCCATCCTAAGGTTACTAATGCATAATATGCATAAATAAGAGCTTCTTTACAAACTCAAAAACTCTACAAGTAATTGTAAGATGTCATAACCATGAGGAGAAAACTAAGATATTAAACCTATCTTGAAGTTTCCTCACTGTTGACTGTTTCCTGATTCATACCTCCACAACTCGTCAAACTGAGTTAGTATCCCAAAAAGTTTATCACAATGGAAAACTAAATATAGGAGATAGTAAATATCCTTCCAAACACAAGGGTTATCAAAATTCCTTCCTAGATCCATTTAGTTAGGAATTCCCTAAAAATAGTGTTTGAAGTGATTATAAGCATACTATTCAATACTATAGTTATGCTTTATCAAAACTTATGCAATTAAGCCATTTTACTAATAAGGGTTGCTTCCTCTTCATGGTTTCCATGACTAAATAGGAGGTGGTTTCATCTTATTTAAAATCTATCTTACAAGAGTTAGATGATCCATTTTCATTTTAAAAAAGGCTTTAAAAACAATTTCAAATCAAGCCATATTTTACTTCTAGAGCAACCCACACAAAGGTTATCTAATGTTAAGGATTCAAACCAAAAATTGTGCATACATAGTTACGTTTGAAAATAACTTATACCTCTTTAGAAATTGTGAGGTGCACATGTTTAACAATGGTTGGCATATTTTTGGTGTTTAAACAAATTCATGTTTGCTTCATAAAACTCTTAACAAAGCTGTGAAACATACCAACTTATGAACCAATTAAAAACTCAAAACTCAAGGTACAAAAACCTGCTCAATATCTTGAGCAATGCTCTAATGCCATTTCCATATCTTACCATGGAATTCGGTCTTTTCACTTGTTTCTATAATCAAGGACATAGGCTTTAAAAATATGATTAGTTAACCACAAATAAAGGTTACACAACTGGTTATCAAATACCCAAAATATTATGCCAGTACCAATATGAAATAAAATCACCATCATACCTTATCTATCCTCTATACAAGAATGATCATAGGACTGCAATTGATTCCTCTTGGATGTGCATCACTGAAAATGCCTTGCATTTTATCTGAATGCATCCCAAGAAAGAAAGGTTGAGCCTCTCTCAACAACATCTCACATCTTCAAGTGACAATATACTTGTTCATCATCTATATTGAACCTATCAGACTAGTGGTTTTAGAACCTTGGTTGTTAGAAGTTTGTCTTCTTCTAGATAGTTGGAACACCTTCCAATTTTTCTTTGCACTAGCCAATCCTACATAGTCAAATCAAATAGAACAATAGCAAAAATTTGATATCTAAAAACTCCAAATTGAAGTATATCAACAACTGAAGCAGGTCCTATATCAACCTACTCTAATACCAAAATTGGTCCAAAAACATGATTTACCCCCTTAAATAAATCAAATAGTTTTTAAAATCAGATACTAAAAAATCTCAATTCCCTTTAAGTGAAATATAAATTGGATGCAGAATTCTAGGAATAAATGAAAATTGATCATAAAACTTTGTAAACTCATTTCCCATTTTAAAACTTTTGTGTTGGTGTTATTTTTATAATTTTCATATAATTAGTTCTAGTGTTCCATTAATTCATTTGCAAACTAAATTATCAACTGAAACACATAACAAACTACAAAGGAAAATGACACCAATCTGATAATGGAGTTTACCCATTTAGGGGCTACATCTCCGGGTTTGTAATCACAAACCAATCTATTAAAAATGATACAAATATAAACATTTTACAATTTACATCAAAATGGAATATGAGAATCTACAAATAGTACTAAAACTGACTATGTGAATACTCTAAAACTAATCAACAAAACATCTTTTTAATGTCTATAGCACTTGTTCATCCTCTCTGTGCATTCAAGCATGATTTCTCCATTAAGAGTATATAAAAACTCCTAATACATGGGCATCACAATAATGAAGAGTGTCTTTGCACTTTACAAACCTGTAACTCCTCTAAATAACCCTACAATAATATTACCATCACCTTCCATGGCCAAAGGCCTTTCAAAATAGAGGCAACATAAAAATACAAGCTCAGTTTTTTTGGTGTATCAATACACAGTTACAGACATATGTAATAGTGCACCTTGTTTGGTCTAATGGAAAGACCTAACCTTTTTCAAAAGAGGCATCATGGGTTCAAAACACATCATGACCCTTTTTTTAGCTTCTCAGAGGCTTGGTCTATGTATTTAAATAAAACCACCTTCACCCATGGCTCTAAAAAGCCTTCCAAATAGGCATCTTACCCTTTTGAAAATAGGCGTATATAATCATCCATCTCTTGGGACCTACGTATCTTTCAATTAAACAACCACACATTATCTTCCATGGTTAAAGGCTTACAAACTAGAAGAAAGTGTCAAAACATAGGCTCGAGTCTGTCAAACTAGAAGAAAATACATTACTACCTCGAGTCTACATATATCCCCCTTACCCATGGCCTAAAGGCCTTAATAGATAGTTGTATTCACATCCTCCATTTAGGACTATGAAAATTAACATATAAAATCACACCATAGCCCAAAGGATTTTTGAGATAGACACTTCACCTCCCTTCAGGACTCTATGTTAAATAGAACTCACACTATCTATTGCTAACTAGTTCTGGTCCAATGACTTTTAAAAATGGGTTCAAATCTACCAAATATCTTCCCATCTCCAATTGAATTCTTCGAATAGAAAATGTGTCAATTCCATGTTTGATTCATGACTATGATCTAACAGTCAAGCTTTCTCATTTTGGTAGTGAGATTGTGGGTTCAATCCCCTTCCATCACCTTCATAAATTGGTAATGGGATAATAATCCCACATTCACCAGGACATAATGGTTACAATCCTTTAAATAGGCTTCATTGAGATATTTAAAACCGTATCATAAGCCATGTCTATCTTGCCTTTTATTTGGCTCAGTTTAGAAGATTCAATCTTGATTTAGAAAATCTTATATAGATATGAACTTGGTTGGATTCAGTTGAAATAAGTGTCTCGAGCTCGCCTTAGCTGGCATATCTTAAACTCGATAAATGACTTGGAAAATAGAATGGGGTGGTGCTAGGCCATGTGGTGGCTTGAGGACCCACCATGTGGTTCTTTCCAAATGCTCCTCATCATGTGAGATACATAAAATAACATATGGTGTTTGGTTTACAATTTTGGGATTATTAGTCCCACATGTAATATGTAACTAACACAAAGAAATATATAAACAAAAATGTTACAATGGTAACATGAAGATTTGGAGGTAAAGGTAACCCTCTAAAAAAAGAGTGTGTTGACCCTAGTTGAGGGCCTCCAACTAGCAAATAGTGGGGCCCGTTTATCCAAACATGAGTGTCAAAGACCGAAGGCAAACACAAACATCCTTTTACCATTGTACTATCATGTGTCACTTGTCAAATGGTCTACTTGGTAATCGTACATGCATCTACATCACCATTGTTAGGTTGTGGAGCTAAAAGCTTCACCAGGATGCAAATAGGAGAAGTTAAGGAGGATGCGGAGTTGCGGAGAGTTGCAGAATTAGTTGTAGGGAAACCGGCATCAGTCTGATCAACCGACATCGGTCAGATAGCAAAGAGGAAGCAACTGACGTCGGTCACCAGTCGGCCGATATCGGTCATGGAGGAGCTGACGTCGGTAGCCTGTGCGAGAATAGGCAGTTTGCATGATGAGTCCGGAGAGTCTATTTTGAGACTGTTAGTTTGCATGTTGAAGGCTAGTCTTAGTCTTGAGTTACGTGTCTAATTATTGTAATTAGGTTAGTCTAATTATTGTAAGCATGAGATCTATATATGGACTCATGGGCTGTATTGTAAACTTGTGCTAGAAAGCCATTGGGCTTGTAGAGAGAGCTAGAGTAGTTCCTCCTAGTTACCAAATAGGGGTACTGAGAGTGTATGATCAGAGAGAGTTGCAGGTTGTACAAGTTCTTGGAGAAGATCCACTGGGGTACTGGTTGAAGAATCATAAGGACTTGGTGAGGCAAGGACAAGGGTTCTTTAGGGGTGTAGAAAGACATCTACATGGTGAGTATGATCTAGTTATTTGCAGGTAGCAACAGAGAGCAGGTGATCTACTTGAAGTACAGTTGTGTACTTGGTGAACTGGTAGCGTGTTACTGACTAGTTGGAGAGGTGAACATCAATTCTGCATTGGAGTTGATTGTTGTGACCAAGAGAGAGAGGGAAGAAGGTCTTGAGGTGTGGCGAACCTCTGAGGTGGAAGAAGAAGTGGCATCTTCTTTATTGTATATTCTTCTGAGTGATTATTAATACAATTGTGTATTGTCTCTCAATTCCTGTGTTGTTTCATATTTCTAGTTACTTATTGATTCTGGTTAAATTCTGTGTTTAGTTGCTAATACAAGAAGTAATCATATGTACTCTAATTGGTAGAGCAAGATCCTGACTAAGTACAGATCAGAGCATGTTTATTGTTCTTGGTTTCCCTGACAAGTGGTATCAAAGCTTTTGGTTGGGTTGACTAACAGGTGGTTCAGATCTGGTAGTGTTTTTGATTACAGGTCACCCACAAGGGTTTCAGATTGAGTGGGAGTATAGCAATGGCAGAAGAAAGTAAGCTACGAATGGAGAAACTGAATAGCACGAATGGTCTGATTGATGGAAAGAAAGAGCAGGTAAAAAGAGATTGTTGGTCGGTAGAAGATCAGCGCATAGAAGCGTATGTTGCAGGTGATGTTGCATAGGATGTTCTGGATAAAGTGGAATCTTTGTTTACAGATTCTTTTGCCTCTTTCCATGTAACCCAAAATAGAGCATCTTTTCATAGGTATGTCTTTGGAGACTTTGGAGAGATTTATTCAGGGGTTGGAGAGCCTTGTCAGATGATTGACGAAGGGGAAGTGAAGCTAAAATTACAGATGAATGACACACAGTGGTTGAAGGAAGTCATGCAGGTACCAGTCTTGAAGATGAGTCTAATTTCTTTAGGAAATTTAGGTGATGGGAGATGCACTGTAACTCTCACAATGGATACACTTGAATTAGATGGTGGTAAGAAAGTAGGTATCCTTTATCTATCTACTTATATTTCTGATTCACCTTATGTTGCAGAGATGTGGCTTCATAGGCTTAGTCACATATGTAGAAGGAGAATGCAGGTTTTGAAGTGGAAGTCAGATGTCTTTGACAAGCTAAAGAATTGGAAAGCCTTGGTGTTCATGGAGGAGATGACGGACAGAGATCAAGTGAGGAAACTGAATTATTCTGAGCAGAGCAAGTTTGATTTGAATAGGATTTTGATCCATGGAAAGCTCGCGGGTAAAAAGTTATCACTCATAGACGAACACAGGTACCGACGTCGGTCAGACAGTAATCGACATCGGCAACAAGAAGACCGACGTCGGTCATGAAGAAACTGACGTCGGCAGAAGGGACATCGGCGTCAGCCAGGGAAATGACTTCGGCAGTCAGGTTTAGTACAGGGAGCCGACATCAGTCAAAAATAAACTGGGAGATGGCCGAGATCAGTCACTGGTACGGATGGTGGGTGGACAACAAGCTGTCAACAAGTCTCAAATGCTCATGTTGAGGTCAGAAAGGGTAAGTGAACCTCATATTCGTTGTTCACCTTCTTTATATTTCTTATTGATGGTCAAGAACCAGGAAGATAGAAGAGGCAATGCAGGTAGAATCCAAATACAATGGGATCTTGGCATGGATGAAGAGTGAGTCCTTGGAGAATAACCAAACAGGGATTTGTTGGTATAGTTGTCAGCTGGAAGTAAGCACTGAGAGACGGAATGGATTCCCAAGTTAAAGAAGAGAGTGGATGGACACAAGAGATAGAAGGCCAAGGCATATGGTCTTGAGGAAGCTGCAGGATAGTGGTACAGGTTTGACAGGTGGATGACTAAGCATGGCTTCAGTCAATGTCAGTGTAACTATTGTGTTTGTCTTACCAGGTGGATGATGATTGCAACATTATCCAGTTACTGTATGTGGGTTATTTGCTAGCAGGTTTGTACATACAGAGATTTGCTGAGCTAAAGGTAAGGTTATTTTAGAGGCGTGTCATGAAGAATTTGGAGCAGCAAAATTCTTTGGCATAAGAGTCATGGAGATTTTATCTCCAGTGGGAGCTGATGTGAAGACGGTGTTGGCAGGGTTCATGATGCAGGTTGTAAAATTAGAAAGCACACCAAGGGCTGGACAGTTCTAGCTTAGCTTGAAACAGGGTTCGAAATCACATGAGGTCTAGTGTAGACCTGAGTTATTTTCCCAAGCAGTGGGGGTTGTCAGAAAGTTTGGAGCCAATTCGGGGAAGGAGTACTGGAGGGCAGTTCAGTGGGACTAGCAGCAGGGATTCTTGTTATGCAGGGTCAAGTTCTTCACTACATGGATATGTAGGTTCGGATGTGGCAGGTTACTTGAATGACAGGTGTAGCATCACAAGTTGTGTGGTGGTTAGTCTTCAGGGCTGATCTTGAAGAGGAATACAAGCCAAGGAATAATTTAGATGGTGTACGGGTATAGGTACATGTGCAACTATTTATCTCCAAGTGGGAGATTGTTAGGTTGTGGAGCTAAAAGCTTCACCAGGATGCAAACAGGAGAAGTTATAGAGGATGTAGAGTTATGGAGAGTTGCAAAATCAGTTGCAGGGAAATCAACGTTGGTCTGATCAACCGACGTCAGTCAGATAGCAAAGAGGAGGCAACCGGTGTCGGTCACCAATCAGCCGATATCGGTCATGGAGGAGCCGACGTCGACAGCCTGTGCGAGAATAGGCAGTTTGCATGATGAGTCTGGAGAGTCTATTTTGAGACTGTTAGTTTGCATGTTGAAGGCTAGTCTTAGTCTTGAGTTGCGTGTCTAATTATTGTAATTAGGTTAGTCTAATTATTGTAAGCATGAGATCTATATATGGACTCATGGGCTGTATTGTAAACTTGTGCTAGAAAGCCATTGGGATTGTAGAGAGAGCTAGAGTAGTTCCTCCTAGTTACCAAATAGGGGTACTGAGAGTGTATGATCAGAGAGAGTTGCAGGTTGTGTAAGTTCTTGGAGAAGATCCACTGGGGTACTGGTTGAATAATCATAAGGACTTGGTGAGGCAAGGACAAGGGTTCTTCAGGGGTGTAGAAAGACATCTACATGGTGAGTATGATCTAGTTATTTACAGGTAGTAGCAGAGAGCAAGTGATCTACTTGAAGTACAGTTGTGTACTTGGTGAACTGGCAGCGTGTTATTGACTGGTTAGAGAGGTGAACATCAATTCTGCATTGGAGTTGATTGTTGTGACCAAGAGAGAGAGGGAAGAAGGTCTTGAGGTATGGCGAACTTCTGAGGTGGAAGAAGAAGTGGCATCTTCTTTATTGTATATTCTTCTGAGTGATTATTAATACAATTGTGTATTGTCTCTCAATTCCTGTGTTGTTTCATATTTCTAGTTACTTATTGATTCTGGTTAAATTCCGTGTTTAGTTGCTAATACAAGAAGTAATCATATGTGCTCTAATTGGTAGAGCAAGATCCTGACTAAGTAGGGATCAGAGCATGTTTATTGTTCTTGGTTTCCCTGACAACCATTTGACTCTTGACCATTTTTTTAATCCAAACTTTGACCAATGATATTTAGAGTATATGATATTCATTTTATGCATTTCAAAATGCATTAGAAAACTCTCAAAATGTTCTTCCATTCTATACTATTTCTAAGAGATATTGAGAACTATGAAGGGTGAAAAATACTCTAGATCAAAAACTAATGAGAAACACCTGCAAATAAGAAACCAATGCCACCACCACTGAGTGACCTATGAAGCATCACCAACCACCGATGCCCCACCACTTTGATCATAGTAATCACCTTTAGAAAGGACCTTAACCAACACAAAATTTCTCAAATCAATAGTAAGACCTACCACATCATCCATCCTATCCACGTTAATCCCCCATGGCAATGTGATTTTATGTCTCCTCTTTGCCTTTATAGCATGATTCAAACTTAATTGCCCCCCAAACTAGGAATCGCACTCATGTTATCCAACTAAGCTCACATGTGTGTTGAGCTCACATGTGTGTCAAGACTACCCATCGCCTAGTAATGGGCCCAACCCCCTTACAGACTAGAACCTATTATTGGAGAGGGGTGTGTGCCCTAAAGAGTCATGAGAGCAAGTTAACCATTGATGCCAAACTTGAATAATTTATCCCTTGAGATCATTCATGATTGATATAGGTGGAGAATGAAAAGATCCAAAATCTAGTAGTGGCATGCAACTTCTAGAGGGACCCAGCTTCTGAAGTTGGGATTATAGTAATTCCACATGAACCAGGAGGTTATCAAATCTATCATCCAAGTCTTGAAAGGCCCTAAATGGAATGAGACCAATGTTTTCCAATGTAGGAAAATATCAGAGGCCCTTATCCTCTAGAGAGAAATCCTCTATAGCTACCTCTAGGACAACATGAGAGTGCTCCCAAATAAGTTATGATGACACTACCACAGTCAATTCTTTGTCTAGGTAAGCCTAAAATAAATTACCCACAAAGGTTGATGCCACCAAAGAATTAACCTCGACCCTATAATTCATCTTCAAGATCAAACTTGTAACTTATTTAATGGTGTGTAAAACATTACCCACCTGAATAAAAAAAATACGTTTCATCCTGACATCCAAAACCCGACCCTAAAATACCATCTCTTGCTTATTTGTTATGACATGTAAGGAAGTCTCATTGAGATCCACTTAGAGCATTCATTCCATGAGATATCCTAGTCACCTTCCAACACCTATGAATTTATATTAGATAGATGCAAAAAAAAACCCACCATATACTTTAAAACCAATGACCATTATCTCAATTTGGGTGAGAGGATGTGGATGTTGTTGGGCAAAGAAGGTATGACATTTCCCACACTTCATTAGCTCTCCACCATTAAAGTCCCTTAATCTTATGATACCCAAACTCAATATAATCATATCAGAGTAATCAATTCCCACCTTTCTTAATCATTATCACATATTAGCTCATCTATTTGATTGATGCCTATATTGGTCAACTCATTAGCCACTTGATTTTCTTTACAAAATTAATGGTTAGATTCATAAGTAATTAAGGATGTAATGCATTCTCGTGCCTGGATCAACATATTTTTAAGGTTCCAATATCTTACCTTCCCATTTCATAGAGCCTGAATGATAACCATAGTGTCCCCCTTGGTAATGATTCAACCAATCCCACATTGGCACACAAGCTCAATCCTTAGAACTAAGGTTTGGGCCTCAGCTTCATTGTTGGTTCCATCCACCAATTTTTTTGAAGATGCTCTAATGAATGATCTTGAGTAGTCTTGAATGACATAACCTGCTCTTACCACACCATGCTTCCCCATAGTAGTGCCCACATAGTTGAATTTAAACATTCCTAAAGGAGGTGGCTTCCAATCCTTCCTCTCTATGTGTTTGTCAGTGTTTAACAAAAAAATTGATCCATTAATGGGTAGATGCTAGGTAATAGGCTTTATTTAACCAGAGCTAGAACCATTTGTGAAGAGTACCCTAGCCATGGATTGTGGACTTGCCTCATCACATTGAACACAAGTTTCAAGCCACATATTGACCCCTATCACATTAAACACTAAGTTTGCTAGTTCACCACATCATGTGCCCTCGTGGCTGACTCATTGGAGCCTAGTGTGGGAACAATACTATAAAGGTGGTCAGTATGGGGAATACACCTTAAGACCTCCCACTTTTATGACTCAAATCACACACTACTAGGTTATCCCCATTAGATTTAAGTGTTAGGTAATAGGTTTTATTTAATCAAAGCTAGAATTGATTGTGAAGAGTAGCCCTAGCCATGGACTCTAGCTTACCTCATCACATTGAATATATGTTTCAAGCCACCTAACAAACCCCATTGCATTAAAATCTAAGTTGGCTAATCCACTACATTGTGTATCATCATGACTAACCCATCAAAGCTTAGTGTGGGAATGATGCTATAAAAGTGGTCACCTAGGGAATGGACCCCAAGACCTCCTATTTCTAGCACTCATCTCAGACACCACTATGTTATCCCCATCAGGTCTAAAAAATGTTGGGTAACAAGATTTTTTTAACTAAAGCCATAATTGATTGTGAAGAGTATCCCCAACCATAGATTGTGGGCTTGCCTCATTATATTAAACACAAGTTTCAAGCCACAGACCCATCACATTGAACATAAAGCTAGCTAGTCTACAACATCAGGTACCCTCATGACTAACATGCCAAAGCCTAGTTGGGGAATGATGTTATAGAGGTAGTTGGCCTAGGGAATAGACCCTAAGACCTCCCACTTCTAGCACTCAACTCACACATCACTAAGTTATCCCCACTAAGTCAAAAATATTCATTAACATGTTTTATTTAACTGGATCTATAACTAGATATAAATAGTAGCCTTAGCCATGGACTATGGACTTGCTTCATCATATTCAACATATGTTTCAAGCCATCTATTGACTCCTATCATATTGAACACTGAGCCAACTAGTTCACCACATTAGGTAGCCTCATGACTGACCCACAAGAGCTTAGTGTGGGAACAATGCTCTAGAGGTGATTAGCTTAGGGAATGGACGCTAAGACCTCCCAATTCTAGCACTCAACTCACACACCACTAGGCTATCCCCATAGGTAGAATGTTGGGTAACCAATTTTATTTAACCAGAGCTGGAACTAGCTATGAAAAGTAACCCTACCCATTGACCGTGGACTTACCTCATCATATTAAACATAGGTTTCAAGCCACATACCAACCCATATAGTGTTAAACACCAAGCTGACTAGTCCACTTGTTAGGTACCCTCATGGTTGACGACACTATAGAGGTGGTCAGCCTAGGGAATGGACCCTAAGACCTCCTACTTTTAGTACTCTTCTCACACACTGCTAGGCTATCTCTACTGGGTATTAAAAATATTGGGTAATAGATTTTATTTAACCAAATCTAGAGCTAACTATGAAGAGTAGCCTTGACCATAGATTATGAACTTACCTCATCACATTGAAAATAGAAGTTTCAAGCCACATAGTGACCCCCTTCACATTGAAAATTGAGCTAACTATTCCACCACATCGAGTACCCTCATGACTGACTAATCAAAGCCTAGTGTGGGAATGACACTATAGAGGTGGTCATCCTAGGGAATGAACCCTAAGATCTCCCACTTTTGGTACTCAACTCACACACTGCTAGGCTATTCCTATTAGGTATTTAAAAAAATGCGGGGTAGTAGGATTTATTTAACTAGAGCCAGAACTGGCTGTGAAGAGTATCTCTAGCCATGGATTATGGACTTACCTCATCACTAAACATAGGTTTCAAGACACATATTGATCCCAATCACATTAAACATCGAGCTAGCTAGTTTATTGCATCGAGTACCCTCATGGCTAACCCATTAGAGACTAATGTGGGAAAGATGATATAGAGGTGGTCATCTTAGGGAATGGAATCGAAAACCTCTCACTTCTATCACTTAGTTCACACACTGCTAAGCTATCCCCACTAAGTCAAAAAATGTTGGGTAACAAGTTTTATTTAATCAGAGCTAAAATTGGTTGTGAAGAGTAGCCCTAGCCATGGACTATGGACTTGCCTCATCATATTAAACATAGGTTTCAAGCCACATATTGAACCCTGTCGCATTAAACACTAAGATAGTTAGTCCATCGCATCAAGTACCTTCATGGTTGACCCACTAGAGCCTAGTGTGGGAATGACACTATAGAGGTGGTCAATGTGGGAATTAGACCCAAAGACCTCCCACTTCTAGCACTCAACTCACACACTTCTAGGCTATCCCCACCAGGTTTAGTTTTTAATTGAAACTAGAATTAGCTATGTAAAGTATCCCTAGCCATGGACTATGGACTTGCTTCATTACATTGAACATAGGTCTTAAGCCACATATTAACCTCCATCATATTGAACACCAAGATGAGTAGTCCATTGCATCACTTACCCTCATGACTGACCCATTGGAGCCTAATGTGGGAATAACATTATAGAGGTGGTCAACATGGGGAATGGACCCCAAGTCCTCCCACTTATAACACTCAGCTCACACACCACTAGGCTATCCCCATTGGGCCAAAAATATTGGGTAACAAGGTTTATTTAAATAGAACCAAAACTAGCTATGAAGAGTAGTTATATCCATGAAATGTGGACTTGCCTCGTCACATTGAACATAGGTTTCAATACACATATTGACCCCATCACATTAAACACTGAACTGATTAGTCTACCATGTCAGGTTACTTCACAACTAACCCATTGGATCCTAGTGTGGGAATAATGCTATAGAGGTGGTAAACCTAAATAATGGACCCTAAGACCTCCCACTTATAGCACTCAATTCACACACCACTAGGTTGTCTTCATTGGGTCTAAAATGTTGGGTAACATGCTTTATTTTGTTGGAACTAGAACTGGCTATGAAGATTAGCCCTTGTCATGGATTGTGGACTTGCCTAATCATATTAAACATAAGTTTTAAGCCACATACCAACCACCATTACATTAAACATCAGGTGAGTTAGTCCAATGTATAGGGTACCCTCATGACTAACCTACCATAGCTTAGTGTCAGAATGACACTATAAAGGTGGTCACCTTGAGGAATGGACCCCAATACCTTCCACTTCTAGCACTCAACTCACACATCATTAAGTTATCCCTACTAGGTCAAAATGTTGGGCAATAGGCTTTATTTAAATGGATCTAGAATCAGTTGCGAAGAGTATCCCTATCCATGGACTATAGACTTGCCTCATCACATTGAACTCATGTTTTAAGCCACATACCAACCCCCATCATATTGAACATTGAACCAACTAATCCACCACATCGGGTTCCCTCACGACCTTTCCACTAGAGCCTAGCGTGGGAATGATGCTATAGACATGGTCAAACTAGGGAATGGACCCCAAGACCTTCCACTTCTATCACTCAACTAATGCACCACTAGGCTATCTTG
The DNA here is from genome assembly GCA_037957365.1 of Torreya grandis. Taxonomy (NCBI): domain Eukaryota; kingdom Viridiplantae; phylum Streptophyta; class Pinopsida; order Cupressales; family Taxaceae; genus Torreya; species Torreya grandis. The sequence goes on along the minus strand of JARHVA010003746.1, from coordinate 737,576 downwards.
ATTAGGTCTAAAATGTTGGGTAACAAGATTTGTTTAACTAGAGTCAGAATCAATAATGAGGAGTAGCCTTAACCATGGACTGTGAACTTGCCTCATTGAATTGAACATAGGTTTCAAGCCACATACCAACCCTTATTGCATTGAACACCAAGTCAGCTAGTACACTGCATCAAGTACCCTCACAGTTGACTTGTTGGAGCCTAGTATGGGAATGATGTTATAGAGGTGGTCAACTTGGGGAATGGATCACTCAACTCACACTCTAATAATTTATCCCCACTGTGTCAATGTTGGGTAATAGGATTTATTTAACCAGAGCTAGAATCAGTTGTGAAGAATAGCCCTAACCATGGACTATGGACTTTCCTTATCACATTAAACATAAGTTTCAAGCCACATATTGAGCCTCATTGCATTGAACACCGAGTCAAGTAGTCCACTACATTGGGTACCCTCGTGGCTGACCCACTAAAGCCTACTATGGGAAGAATTTTATAGAGGTGGATAAATTGGGGAATGGACTCCAAGACCTCCCGATTCTAACACTCAACTCACACACTACTAGGTTATACCTGTTGGGTCAATTTTTCTATAGGTAGATTAATAGTTTTATTTGATTCTTTTTTAGCCTCGAGAATAATAGATTTGTTACACCCATCACTTATAGTGTTTTCCTTGATATTTAATGGCATTATTGTGCAAACTGCTATTGTCAATACCATTTCACCATGAACCTTCTTGAAACTATCCTTATTAAATAATACATGCATACCCACATCATTCATATTGATTATAAAAATCAAAATTGTGGTGAACCTTATAATATGCAAAACATTATAGAGGGATTTAATGATTTTTTATTTGAACATCAACTTGACTCTTCCTCAAGTTATGATCTTATATGGTGGTTTGTCCCCTAAAAACACATCACCTCCATTTATATTTTCATATTAAAAAATACCACTCGCTATGGGAAGTCATATGAAATGAGGCTTTTGAGTCAATCAATCATGCATCTTAGCATTCATCTGTACTTGGAGCTATCAAGAGTAGCTCTCTTGAATCTTCACTTAAGGCATTCATTTCTATAGAAGGAACATTGTCATATGACTTACCTTTTTAAATATTTTTGGAGCTTCACTCCTTAAAATTCCAAGTTTTACCATAGTTCCAACATTTCTTGAGTTTTCCAAGACTCTTAGATTTGCCTTTGCAATTTGATTTTTTGTCTCATGAATTATTTGTATTTCTCTCTTGAGAATGACTTCTCACAATTTTTTATTTTCTTCATTTAATAATCCTCTATGAATTTTTCTCTCATTTCCTTTGATAACATAATTATGACTTATCCTCAAATTTAATGTAGTTGAAATAACACTAATGACCATAATAAGGTCATATGCTCTATCATGCAATCATCATCATTCATATGTAAGGAATACAACATATTTCTAATTAAAAACATGTTCATAGGAGAATTTGTTTCATACAAAGTCCTTAACTTATCCTAGAGTAACTTAGCAAATTTTTTCTAGATAAATTCAATATCACTAAACCTGAAAGACATAGTTTGATTGACTCTTCATCTTCTAATCCATATTTTTTAATTATTATACCTTCATACATGTAGGTACACTTTCATATAAAACAAATCATTAATACTTCTCCACAAAAATATCTTCCATCTTGAGCTTTCATAAATCAAAATGTTGGCTATTACACTTTTTGATCTTTATCCTTATGTTTCCTATCATTTTATTTCACATAATGCTTCTCACGTGCATAATTCCAATTCAAGAAAAAAAATTTCACATGAAAAAGAATCCATAGTTTTAATACCAAATGAATATAAAGTAGACCGTTAAACTAATGTAGGAGAAGAAAATATTATAAAATCTAAAGTTATAATAGAATTAAACAATGACACATACAAATATGATTCAAAATAGTTTCACATGGGATAAAACTTTTGGGAAAAAAACCCATGACATAAACATTACTATTCATTGTATTAACTTAATTGTTTGCATTTCCAATGCATGTCCCAATATATATAATAACATCAATAAGAAACCTTCCAAGTGGTATTAAAATACAATGGGTATAAAACCATGGGCAATGAAACATCATACATTATGATGAGTCTAAAGTATGACTCATTTTTTACTATGAGTTTTTTTGAATTTCCCTCAATTACCTCTCCTATTGAATAAACATTACAAAGATCTTAGGCTTATATTTAATCTTAATATAGTAAATAGATTCTTTATCTTACTTAATGCAATTAAAGTCAAAGTTACTAATTTAGTCACTTTATTCTAACTCTTTGCCTGTTTAGTTTCCAAATTTTGTGTATATATAAACCATACAATAGTATATAGATAATAAATACCTTTGTTATGATCTTAAATTTCTCATGAGATAGCCCACATTAAATATTTTTGATATATTTGGTGAGCTATGGACTCATTTGACAAGCTACAAACCCACTCAGTAGTTATGGACTCACTCAGATGTAGCTACAAACTCATTCACACAACCTTCCAACCTCCACTAAAGCATTCCATCATCCTTACCAATATGGTGGCCTTGTTATAGACTCCCTTAATATCAAATATCCCTAAATCATGCCACTATAGAATATGTCATAATTGCTATAGATTCTTCCAAAATTGCTACGAACTTTCCTAGTTCGAATCCTAAACCTGTGGCATTGAAGATAAACACTTTCCTCTTTTGTAAAAATACTTGAAGTACATTTTGGCCAATTTATATTTATAGTATTTATAAAAATAGCAATCTATAAATAGGTTTCCTATATTTTAGTCATTTTGTATATATCCATAGTCTTTTATAGACAATCGATCCAATGATTTAACAAGGTATTCTTAGTATAATCTTAGTGGATATTATATGTAATTAGAAATGCATCAAGTCTATAAATCAATACTAACTCAGAGACGATAGATCCTACTTACACTTCTGATTGGGGATACAATAGATAATCAGTAATATGAATAATATGTGGATCTATTAGACGTAATCAGGGGATCTCTTATCACAACAACAAGACTAGGGAGGCTTCCAAAGCCTCAAGCAAGTAAAATCAAGTAATAACCCTAATTAAGTCCTATGTTTTCATATTCACTATACTAATAACATGTAAAGGAAATAAATCTAATCTAGTGCTCATCAAAGCTTGTGGCACAAAGTCGGGGTAATAAACACTAAAAGTAAACATGCATAAAAGACATATATTCATGTTAATGTATACAAAATCCTAATGTATGGAATAGAGTTACAAATATATATCTATCTAATCTTATAAAGGAGGAACAAAATTAGGAACACTTACATTTTAAGATGAACCCATCGAGCCTCAATATCTCCCTTGGCCAAGGTGTTTTGCAAGAGGTTTTTATGGTATGTAAGGATGATAAAGATAAATTAGCTCTAGGCTACACAACCTATCAATGCATTCAAAATACTTCTCCATATGACAAGATCAATATCTTCAAAGAAACTATGAAACCCTAAGCTTGCTCCTAATCATAATGGTGGATAAGTAGATGTGCAATAGCTCTTACTTCTTCTTTTCTCTAAATAATGGAAAAATGATCTTGTATATATAGGTGGATTTAATCCTAAGCCCTTTTAAAAAATTTAGCCAACATGGTTGACCCAATTGACCTAGTACTATTATGGATAAAAATTCACTTTATCCTAGGCTAGGTCAGCCAAAAGCTAATCTAGACCATAAATGAATTTCACCCATAAGAGTACAAATTCAACCCAGTCGACCTAGTACTATAAACAATCAAAAGGGGTTTTAAGTTAGGAAAAGGGGATGAAAGGTAGGAAATGACTGAAGGAGTATACAAGAGAAAAGAACAAGCTTAGGGTAATGGTTTTTATGAGATAAATGTGTAGATAACAAGTGGAAAAAGGGACAATAATCTTGAGAAGCACCAATGGTCTGCCCACCCCTTTCGCAATGCACCCTTTAAGGCATGCACTCAAAGAGATTAAGATTCGATGGGTTCCTGCAAGATAAAGAGCATCAATAATTGATAAAAGTTTGAAAATATTATGTACATGCATATGTTCCACTCGAAGCTCATCACATGTCATATAAGTGCAATGTAGGATGGTGCTTTGAGAATAGAATATGACGACACATAACACTGATGCTAAGTAAAGTGTAGTAAGGACCAAATAAGATAAATGAAAGGATAAATTTGAAAAACAAATACCTTTCCTTACCTTGGTATGGGAAGGAGACTGCGAGAGAAGTGAAGGTGTCTAATGTAAGGAACATTAGGTGAACTTATAGAGAGTGTAAAAAATAATAAACAATTGAAATTTTTAGAATATAAGAATATAGTAGTGGAAAATATTCTCTACAACATCATGATTTTAAAACTTTTTACGGTTTGAAAAATGAGTGAGTAAAAAAAAAGATATGATCTAACCAAGGAATTTGATGGTAAATATTTGAAAGGTAAAGAATTATGAATAGTAAGTTTGAATAGGTTCAAAAAAAAGTAATTTATAATTGTTTGACGTATTTGGAGAGAAGAATAGAGCTCTGAGAGACCAAACAAAAGCCAAAAAGAGTCAAGATGGTGAGGAGATGACAACTGAGATAAGGAGGATGCCTAATGGCCATAATGGGTGCAACATAGGTAGGCAACTGAGAATTTTAAACTTATTTTGAGTATTTTATTGAAAATTAAGTGTTTTATTGAAATTTGTAATTTAGACCATTTCTACAAATCAGAATGAACCCCAAATTGTTTCTATAGGTACTAGAGGCCAAATAGGGAAATGGGTTGAAAGGAATTAGAGTAATAAATATTAAAGGCATTTATTACAAGCAAGTTAAAGAGTTGGCAATTTGAACCAACTAGGTTGACCCAACTGAACTAGTAGGTTGAAAATCTTGATTTCATACTGCTAACTTAGTAGGTGCATGCCTGTTAATCACAAGCTTATACTAAGAGGGGGGTGAATTAGTATAAGATTTTTTTTTTCACTTTTGACTATTAATCTTAAATCCAAAACCTCAAATTACTCTACAATTAATATATTCAAAGCAATCAAATAATATAATGCAAAACCACACAATGCAAATAGACACAGATTTGTATGGAAACCCTTTTGGGAGAAAACCACAGAGAAATTCTCTTAATATAAATATTCATAGGCACCAACCTACTAGAGCACCTACTCCAAAAACAATTTTGTAGGCACCAACCTACAGGAGCACCAACCCCTTTCACCGAGCACCAACTTAGCAAGAGACACTAATCTCTTCAAAATGAAGGCACCAATCTTCTCAAAAAAAATGACTCTTCTATCTCAAATTTATTGTCAAAACAATAGATGATATAACACTTATTTTATCTCCTTTTGATTCGATCTAAACTTGATTGTTTTTGCTTCTATACTCTTCCCTATAGTTGCTAGTTTTTTCTTTTTAATATTCTCACAAAAAATTACCTTCAAAAATTCTGCTCTTCTTTTTTATATCTTCCACTTTTGAATCTACACTTTTTCCATTAGTTATGCACTTATTTATAGCCCATAGAAAGCCACAAATTAAGGTCATGCCTCTTCAAGTGAAAAGGTCCATTCGAACGGTCACAACTCCTCCTAATAGGTCGGCCAAAGTCAACAATTCTGTTCACTTCAACATTTTTGTTCACTTCTAGCAATAATTTCATTCACTTCTATCGTTGTTTCCACTCACTTACGACAACAATTCCATTCACTTTTGGCAATAATTTTTTTCACTTCCAGCAACACTTCCATTCACTTCGAGTAATAATTCTGTTCACTTTTAGCAATAATTTCATTTGACATTTCCATCCATATCCATTACAATTCCTTTGAAATCAATGACAATTATTCCAACAATCTCCCCCTTTGTCATTGATGACAACCTTCTAAAAAGATATTCTTTCCGTCTTCTTTTCTGCAACTCCCCCTTGCTGTAACTCCCCATACTTCCATTCTCCCCCTTTGACATCAATGGCAAAGGGTCATTCAAGGAGCTGGAAAAAGAAATTTAGCTCCCCCTTAACCATTGCTTCTCTTGCTTTTTAATGAGTAGAAGCAAAGGATATTACTCCTAACTTATGTCATAGGTACTCAAATGTTTCCTTTAGAAGTGGCTTAGTGAATATATCTGCAATCTATTCAAATGTGGAAACATATTCCAATTTTACTTGTTATTTTGTCCACTGTTCTCTCAAGAAATGATATTGTATAGGGATATGTTTAGTTCTAAAATGCATAACTGGATTCTTTGAAATACTTATCGCAGTAGTATTATCTTAGAATATGGAGATTGGATGATCATACTCTACTTTCATATCTTTCAAGGTTTATTTCATCCATAGAAATTGTGTACAACATAACACTGTCGCTATGTACTCTGATGTCCCCCAAAAATATCAGCTATTTTTGGGACAACATTTGAATTATTTTGGTCTTACAGATGAAAATTATCTCTTCCCTTTCCAAATTTTGTCTTGGGCATTCAAATTCCTCATTTTTCAAGCTTTTCAGAAATCTATGGATTGCAAACAGGCTCATTTCTACAAGTTCAACAGGTTTCACAACTTCTACAGGTGTGTTCAATCAAAAGAATTGGTTTCTAACAATTGGTCATTTTCAAAATTGGTTCATCACCTTGGTTCAAACAAAAATTTCCATCGGCAAGCATCAGCAACAGGTTCAATCAAGCGGTTCAACGCTTTGTTTCAACATTTGGTTCATTCACTCAGCTTCAACGCTTTGATTCATTCTTTGGTTCAATCAAGCGGTTCATCAGTCGGTTCAAAGCTTTGTTTGAACTGTTGAACCAAAATTTGGTTCAACATCTAAGTTTAATGTTTGGTTCAATGCTTAGTTCATCAGTTCAGTTCACTCAAATTGAACCATCGACTTGAACCATTTTTGGTTCAATGTCTTGATTTAACGGAATGGTTCATAGCCTAAGTTCAAAGAAGCCCGAAGGCCATTCAAAGACTGCTCGAAGGATAGATACCCTTGTGGGAGGCTCTTCCCGACTCAAAATGGGTCATTTCTTAAGGCCCAAAAAGGCAAGTATAATTCGAAAAAGAGCCAAACAAAAAAGCCGAAAGAAGACAAAGGAATGACGCGCCTAGAAACGTCAAATTCAACACAGTGAATTAGCCGTTGATCCTTTAAACATACAGACTAGAATACATTCACAGATCTCAAAGCCAAGACCAACATGAAGCGGAGAAGGAACAAAATAATAAATTAAATCCAGGACCTAATTTAATTAATCGGACAAGGAGGAACGATGAATATAAGATCAGATCGCTAGGTGAACATTGAAAGTTGCAACTTTCACTAAGCGCGACTTATTTCCTTGCATTGATAAAATCAAATGGGTAAAGTGCCCCTAAGTTTCAGCGTGTCTCCTTAGCAAATTCCAATGCAAAATGATGTATTGATTGTTCTCAAGTCCTTCTTGAAGACGCTATATAAGGGACTTACTTCTATTGTAATAAGGATCTCTTGTTTGACATTTAGAACGAAACTCTGCCCAAATTGAGAGGCATCATTGAGACTTTGTGCTCAATCTGTTGATCATATTTTGTTACTAGAATAAGAAAGCAAGTGGTTTTTTAGACTTTGTGCTGTAATATCTTTGTTATTGAGGAAATTGTTCTTATGTCTTTTTCTTCAATATATCCTTTGTTCCTTTAATTTAATAAGCAGGATTAGTAAAAGTAGTCAAAAAGGTGTCCTAAAGAGTCGACGGTGGAGAGACTTTGTGCCCCCATAATTGCCTTTAGTTTTTTTTCTTTTCATTGCTGTGTGAAGGACTTTGAGAAGACTTTGAGCTTTCATTGCCCTTCGTATATTACTCTTGAGTATTTTAGGTGCAGATTTTGTGCTGTGTCTCAATTTGCTAGTTACCATACCTTCAGTTACATTCTGCTTTTATTTCCAGGAGTATTCTTGTGGCTGGCTGAATAGTTCTTCTGAAAGAAGAGGAGTGTTGTATGTCATTCATTTGAGTTTTTCCTTTATTTTGTACACATCATCTCTGAAGGAAGAGAGATGGATGGTTTGTCCCACCCATGAGTATTATTTTCTGTTTATATATATATATATATATATATATATATATATATATATATATATATATATATATATATATATATATATATACAGGGAACCTCCCCTTGATGAGAGGAGAGATCAGTGTCTTTTTGATGTGGTAAAACTACACATTTAGATGACTAATCTTCCTACTTTGGCTGATCAGACCTATTTTGTTTATCAATATGTTGATTGACAAAATATTCAACCAACAATTTTTTGGTGACTCCGCTAGGGAAAGAGCGCACATTTTTGAAGTCTCAAACTTCAAGCTGAAGTAGATCCTGCTCTTTTCCAATTTTTGTTTTGCAATCTGGCAACTTCACAATATACCAGAGGCCAAAAATCCTAAGGTGTTGTAGACCCTACTTTTGAGTTGGTGCGACAGAGTAATTTTGAGTTGTTTCCTCCACAATCTCAACTTGGACAAATTGTTGGTCGAGCCTTGCCTGCCCACACTCCACCTAGATTAGTCATCCCACTTTTTCATAATCAAATCATGGCTCAAGGACCTTAGGGTAATTATTTTGGTGCCCTGAATTTGACTCCACCTCTGCATGAGCTTCCACGTAGTTCAAGGAAGAATTTCCATAAATTCTTTGGTGATGGGAAGGTTCATCCTGATGAACACATTGCAGCTTTCAGCATAGCCAGTGGGGTAATAGGGGTGGAATTTAAAGATATAGCGGTCAAGCTATTCCTGGAGATATTACAAGGTGCTACTACTAACTGGTTCTACCACTTGTAGGCTGGGTCAGTGACTGATTGGGACACTTTGAAAGACAAATTTAAAGCAAGATTCAAGCCTGTAGAAGATGCACATGCCTTGTTGGCCCAACTCACTCAGATGAAGGAGTCTCATGAGCCTATGAGAGAGTTTATTACCAGGTTCGACAAATTGAGACACAAGATTCTCTTGGCCACCCAGCCAATAGCTTAGAACCTCAAATGCTTCTTCATCAACTCACAATTTCCTGAAGTGAGTTTCTTGCTAAGACGGGCTAGACATGTAGACCTTGTTGTTGCTCAAGACTTGGCTACTGAGGTAAAAGATGACCTTATCTTGGAAAGAAAGATAAGGAGAGACCCTAATAAAGGTAAATCCACTTCATCTTCTGAATACTCCCCTGAAATCACTACTGACCCAATGGTACAAAAGCTAGCAAATGAAATGCTAGATCTGAGAAAGCAAGTGGTGCAAGGGATGTCATCTGCTCCTGCATACGGAGATATGCCCAAGAGGACTTTCTAGAATTAGGTGTACCAAGGCAATACTGCCAGGAATCAGGGACAATAAAATTGCCTTCCTCCTCCATAGAGGAATCTTGCCCTTGAAGCGCCTCCAAACAACTCGACAGTTAGATATCTTGAAGCTGAAACAAATTTTTCATTCCAGTCTGAGTTAAATCTCGAAGATGATGCTAATCTCTTCATTGAGGAAGAAGAAGAATTAATTGGCGACTCCCATATTGGTTTCCTAAATTATTAGGATGAACCCAGAAGTGAAGGCCATGCAGCTGAGGGGTCATATGCTATATTCACCCGGTCTAAAAATCAATCAGCTCAACAAGCTGATAAAGAGAAAGCAGAAGAGCGACCTCAATCAGTTGTTTCAATTGCTAAATGGGGATCCACTCTTCCTTTTTAGCCAAAGGACCCAGTGGTTTCAAGAAAGGTAAATACCCCTATGCCTTCTACTTCAATTTTGTAGTCCAATATTTCCCCTTTAAAAAATTGAAAGGATGAACTCCCATCCTCTGCTCCTAGCTCATTTTAGGCATTTAATATCATTGACCATATAAAGAGAACCAAAATTCAAATGTCTGAATTTGAATTTCTACAGTTCCATCTTGAGCAGTTAGATAGATTGGTTCAATGTGTTAAAAATCAAAATATCCATGTTGAAAGAATGATCCCCAAGGTGACACATGATGCAGCCAGAAATGCACCCACCAGGAACAACCTTGTCACTGCTCCCCCTGCTACTCCTGGTAGGACTGAACCTTTTTATGTCACATTGCTGATAAATGGATATAAGTTGAATAATTGTATTATTGATTTCAGAGCTTTAGACAATGTCATGCTTGCTAAAGTGGCCGAATCCCTTGGTCTCACGCTGACCAAGACATTTGGGAGATGTTTCTCCATGGAAAATAAGCAAGTACCATTGCTGGGACAAATCAAAGATGCCCAATTTGCATTTGCAGCCTTCCTAGCCAAGAGAATCAAGATGACTATTTTGGTGGCTGACGTCCCAGCATCTTATGGCATTTTTTTTGGATGAAATTTTTGCAAGGACGTGGGAGGTGAATTAAGCATGGATCTATCTGAGGCAAGGATCTCTGTCCAAGGTGTGATGAAGAGATTTCTCCCTAAAAAGGAAGCAAAATTTATGGTCACTCAGACATCAGCTCCTGAAGCTCAAATTCTTTTTGAATCCGTAGGTATGGGTAATTATTTTTTGTCTATAGATGAAGTGCATGAAACACCTAAAAGTATTAATTCAAAAATTAGTTCAACAAGAACATCAGAAAAATTGGTAGGCTACAGTATAGACCAAGAAGGTTTCTCCAATTTTGATGAAAAAAAGTCAGTATCAGATAAAATATGGACTTTGGAATTTGATAGCAGTTATTCTTCTACTAGTTCAGGAGTTGGGATTGTTATGATATCTCCTCAAGGAGATATGTTCCCTTCATCTTACAAATTACAATTCAACAACACTAACAATACAACTGAATACGAATCTTTGTTGCTGGGCATGAAGGCTGCTAAAAAAAAGGCATTAAATTTCTTCATGCCAAAGGGGATGCTGAATTAATAGTTTGCCAAGTGAGGAATTTATACCAAACTAAGAATGAAAGATTACGCCACTACTGTAACTTGGTTTGGGACCAAATTGAAAGTTTTGATGCTTTCAACATTTCTGCCATACCTAGAGAGTCTAATGACAGAGCTAATGCACTTGTTGTTTCAAGAACTCTCTTAGTTCCTCATTTAGATTTCAAAGAAGATAGGTATACCATTGAGCTGGTTTATAGGCCAAGTGTTTCTGACAATGCTGATCATTGGCAAGTGTTCAATGATGATCATCAAATCATTGCCTTCTTAGAATGAAAAGATAATTTTGAATAGCTTATTTTTGAAGGTAGTGAACCTCAAAAGAATGAATCTGTGTTTGAATTCAGCTCAGAATAAATGAAGAATTATTGCAGCTGAAAGGAAACAAAATTCTCAAAGGCCTAGTTTCTCTTGAAAAATTATTTGACAAACATGATAGATTCATTAAACAACAACAAACAGACTTGAATTTCTCTCAAGAATTTGATCAAGTGAATCTGTCTACTAAAGAAAATCCCAAGATGATCAATATTGGTAAGTGTTGCACCCCTAAAGAAAGATTTAAGTTCATTTCTTTACTCTGTCAATACATGGATGTCTTAGCATATTATTATGAAGACTTGAAGTCTTGTAGACACCAAAATTGTGTCTAACCCTTGTCGTCCTCCCCTTAACCCCCATTTTATTCTCCCATGCCTATTTAACCCCTGTCGACCGTTTTCCCACGAGCCTTGACCCTGGCAGCATGTAAAAATGAGCAGAAAGCTAAAGTTAGCCTCTGTCCCCATTCTGCATCTGCCAACGTCGGTCACTACTCGGCCGACTTCAGTGGTCTTGCTGGTGTTGGTTATCCTTAACGATACGTTCTCGACCCAAATGTAGGATCTGTTATCTGTTATCCGTTATTCGTTATTCAGTTGCCAATCAGTTTCTCGATCAGTTATCGGACCTTCTTTCAAAACATTCTTTCATTTGACTTTCGGAACGATCAACCAACTTTTGCATTCAATCAATCTGTAATCCAATCTCTCGTATTTCTCTCTCTGGTACAGGTATTCTGCTTCAGTCATCTCGCTGGAGGTCTGCTACATCACACTTTAGCAACACACCGACAACATCAATTATGTCTCCTACTCTATCTTCAGCATGTAACAGGTAAGCGTTTGTTCTGTGCTTTTTATTTTATTCTCTGGTTATTATTTTTAATTGATATCCCCACCCCGATTTAGATTCAGACTACATACCGGATTTGACTTCCTCCCGTATCACCTCTATCCACCCTCTCTAGAATATATAGTCTATAACTCTGCCCAGATTTTTGCACAAACTCCCAAACAATCCCTCTGACTCTCAAATCGGCTCCCTAACCCTAAGACAAAAACTTCAGACCATTCTGCAATCCTAAAACCCTGTCCAGACCCGACCAGACCCCATCCAAAAAATTACTACCCCGATCGACGCCGGTCATTACCCCTATCGAAGCTGGCACTTTAACCGATGTCAGCTCCCTTCCTTGACCGACGCCGGCATAGAGACCGACACCGACGACTGTGCAGAGCAATTTGCTGCATATCAGGTACGCATTTTGCTTTTTGTCTTTTATTTCTTTCATTCTGTCTTTCACTATTTCTATTTCTATCAAATATTCTATTTTTAATCAGTGGGTTGATATCCCTCAAGGAAGTCTTCGTACTTCAGGGATCAAGCTTTTGCTTGACAGCCCACCATCTCCTCATCTAACATTTTTTGCGTTTTAGTCTCTTTTTCTTTGCAAGTGTCATTCCTCCAAAGCCAAAGAGGAGTACCTTCCAATGTCTGATTTCAGTGTGCACGACTTTATCCAGGTATCTTCTAACCCTAGACCATCTCTTAGTTTCTCATTTCTCTCTTTGAATGTGAAAGAGAAAATAACATAGAAACATTCTGGCACGCCCGGTGGGACCCTAGGGCCTTCCTTGGGTTCTTTCTTTCTTTCTTTTCATTTAGGTGCATTAGGTTTCTCCCTTTTCACCTCTTTCTTCTCTTCTAAATGACATCATAAGCAGGAATAAAATGAACTTTTCTTTTCTTTTTTTGCATTTTTAGACTAGTCAAAAATCATATCATTCAACCATTTCTCAACTTGTTTTCATCTGAACTTAACATTTCAACTTGGGGCTTAAAACACGTTGCATTGCATTTCTGCTTGCTTGCATTTCTTAGTCCACACTTAGTAATTAATAACCGCATATTGAATTAATCTAGTCCACTTTATGTTACACGACCAAACCACTTGCACAAAACAAACATCTTAACTTACCTGAGACAAGGCCCGACTGGGATTTCATCCCCCAGCGGATACCTTACCCATCCCGACGATCCTACTTGGATTTCATCACCAAGGGGAAAGCCCACTCTGTTATCTGACAGAGTCTAATCTCTAAGGAAAGTATATTTTGGCTAAGTGAGACCAGCTTATCACTGGACTCGTGAAGTGAGGGGAGCTTGCTCCTTAGCACCAGGCTAAGTACGGAACCTAATACAGACTTTTGAGCACCATAACTAACCCGAAACCATCCATAGACTACCTCTTTTAAGACCCTTCTAACAACCAACCTCCCAAACATCACTTTAAGGCATAAGCCATAGTATTCTAAAAGTTGATTCTTAGGATTTAACGCTTAGGGCCTGTCTGTCTCCATCTCTGTTTTTCTATTCCTATCTAGTTTTTTGAGCTAGTGAGGATGTTCTTCTTCCTTTTTTCCAAGAATCTTCAAGTTTTCTAAGTTTTTGGAAACCACAGTCACCGGCATCGACTTTACCACCAACGTCAGTCATATCCCTCCACCAACATCAGTTTTACCACCGATGTCGGCCATCTTTTCTCACCTACATCGGTTCTTCAACCGACGTCGGTCACTGTCACAATCCTTTCTTCCAAAATAGCAGCCTAAAACCCGACCCTTTTTTCTGCCAAAACCTCATTCTGAGTTTCTAAAACTAAAAAAACACAGTTTCTGGAACCTGACCCTCTTCTTGCCTTGAATGGTTTTGACGCACAGTCAAACCAAGGCTCTTCTTGACCACGGTCCCTCGTCCCTAACTAGTCCTATAATGGAGTTCCACTCGGAGACCGAAAGAACTCCTACCCCGACTCAGACCCCCATCATCCCTGAAGGGGACCAAGATTTTGAAAGATTCTTGGACCTCAATGTCAAAGCCCTCTAAAACTATCTCGCGAGAAACCCAACGTGAGACCTTTCGGGTGAAGCGGCGGTGACATGGACACCATTCGCTACCCAACCTTTTATGACCCAGCCTTTTGCCTCAACCATTAACCTGACCATGGCCAATACGTAAAGTTTAGCCTCCACATCTATTTTTAGACCAACCTCCATTGGGGTTCCATTACCCCCTCAACCACATGTAATTCAACCAAGTTCTACATCATACCAGAACTTGATTGTCTCGACCCCTCACACTCTTGTGCCCATAAATGTAGGAGTGTCTACCTCCCTTTCTACTAGTGCCATCATGCAACCACCTTTGGCGGTATCTAGTCAACTTATACCTTCTACTTCCATAACCCAACCACACTTAGCCTTTACATCTATCCCTGCGACTAGTCATCCATACGTTGCGCCTCTACAACCGCAATTGACTACGTCGTATGCCTCCTCTAGCCTCTTTCAAGCGCCCTACAATCTAGGGGGTGCCCCGTCTACCAATCCGTCAGTAGATGTCATCAAAATGCTGATGGATAAAATGTCTAGTCTCAAGACCTCTATCTCTGGTTCACGCAATGCTCTCTCGTATGAGCAAATTTGCAACGAACCCATTCATCCTTTCATCCCTATCCGACCATACCCCAACTAATGGGAGCTTCCTAAATTTACTCGATTCCAGAGTAAGGAAGACCCACAATAACATCTACGAGCATTCAGACATGCCTGCTACCTCATAGCGCATGACGATGCATTACTTTTACGCACGTTCCCCATGTCGCTTTCTGGCCCCGCCCTTGACTGGTATAGCTCTCTTACCAGACATTCTATCTTCTCATTCATTCAACTTGCCCAATTATTTCTCAACCATTTTTCTATCAACATCACCAAACAAGTCTCAATCACATACCTCTACTCCATCAGGCAATTTGACGACGAATCAATAGTCAATTTTGTCGCCTGTTGGAGAGGCCTGATTAACCAGCTCTCCTTCTCCTTGCCTCAACCTGAGCTCATTGAGCTCTTTTCTCGAGTATGTGCCAGGCACATCTCTTCTACCTTACAGATTCAGACATTCTGCACTTTCGACGAAGCTTTCACCATGGCTCGAAAGCTTGAACTCCGCGCCATTGAAGAGGATAAGGTCAAATTGCGTAATACTAATGCAAGAACCAATGACCTTTCTTCTTCCAGACCTCCTTCTTCTACCAACTCCAAGTCCAAAGGAGTGGCCAACACTGTAGTCATTAGATCACCATCCTCGACAACAACTAATCACTCTCAACCTTCTACATCTTCAAGCATCACCAAACAATTCCAACAACGGTACATCCAGCGTTCATACACTCCACTTGGAAAATCATACGCTTCCATTTTGGAAAAACTTGTCAAGCAGGGGGTCCTTAATCTCCCTCCAATCTGACCACCTCAATTCGACCCTTTAAAAGCCATCCCTACATGGTATAGCGAGGCCGACTTCTGTCACTTTCACCGCGTCCATGGCCATGACATCGATAATTGCCGAACCTTCAAAAACATAGTCCAAGACATGATCGACAAGGGAGATCTTGTTTTGGACAACCTGAATGCCCCACCTAACCAACACATCGACATTTTCAAACAACCATTCCTGAACCATCCTCTTACTCAAAACAATGTCCAAACCATGATCAATGACCCCCAAGACCATAATATTCACACAATCAACACTATCTTGCCTCTTGTCCCTGACCGACCTCCTCCATCACAGGATGAAGAACTTTCTTCTCCTATTAGTCCTCCATCTACCTCTCTTATACTGGAGGACACCTTGACCATGCCAACACCATTAGCCCTACCTTCATCCAAAGACCCTACCTTGCCTACTCCTCAAGCACAAATAGAAGGCACCATCATCCCTGCCTTCTACCCTCTTGAGGAGCCACACTCTCTTATTTCTTCTCCACCAGGAGAAGAACCAGTCTCTTTACCCATTTCAATCGAGGAAGACCCAGTCACGATTTTCTCTTGCCTTTTGCCTGAGATTGCTACATCTCACTCACCTCCATCTACATCTAAACTCAAACTCGCATCTAACCTCACCTCGCACAAAGGTGGCCCTCAACCCAAACAAAAGAAGGCCACTAAACCACACCGGAGGCCTCCTCCCCCACCTTCGTTATTACCCTCAATCTTGGGCCCGCATCCATCCACTTTAATAGGGGTACTGCCCATTCCCATACTTCACAGAGACAAGTCGCCTCCATTACTCTATCAACCTGTCAGACATATATCTCCTCCAATCCATTGACCAATGCTTCCTATACCTCTCAAACCAAAGTCATCAATTCCCACTGCAACAAAACATCTAGACTCATTAGCAGGTTCTTATGCCTTGCTATTACGGCAATTATTGCAGTCTTCTTGCATCAATCTTTCGTTGCTTAAACCATATCAATCTCTCAGACCAAAACTGCCCTGGTTCGATGACACTCACATTTGTGCATATCATCACATGCCTGGGCACGACACTGAGCATTGTTGTGCCCTCAAGGTTGCCATTCGCCAATGTCTGGGGAATGACACCCTTCTTCTCGACCACATCATCAATAAACCTTTAACACCACCCCACTCATCAACTCTCGGATCAAGGCCATCTTGGTTCGGTAACTCTAAATTTTGCCACTATCATCACACTCCGAGACATGACACTGGGCGTTGTTGCACTCTCAAAGCTGTCATTCATCAACATCAAAAAAAGGATTCCCTTCTCATCAAGGACCCTCTTGACCACCTCTTTGACAAATCATCAACACCGACCCATGCTTCTCAAACCTCATCACCTAAATCGGGATCTCCACGCCAGACTATGGTCCCTTTGCCACCTTTGACCCCATTATTCGACATCAACACAGTCCATCTGACCACTAAGCCTCAATCGACCTTGACCAATCTATCCAACATTCTCCCTAAGCGACTGGGGGAATCTAACCTTATCCTGACTTTGACCAAACATTCAACCAAGCCTTCGACCAAACATTCAACCAACTTTGACCAGACATTTGACCAAATCTCGACCAAGTCTCGACCAACTATTAATCAACCTTCCTATCATAACCTTGACCAGACCTCGACCACACATAGTCCAATCATCAATCAACCTTCCTATCATGACCCTGACCAGTAGCAACCAAACCTTGACCAAACTTCAATCATCAAACATCAACCAACCAAGCACCTATCACTTCTTTAAACCGTCATCAATCAGCATGTGACCAATATGGAGCGAAGTAAATGAGGCAAGTTTGCCCCTAATTGGCTCAGACCTTTCATTATCACACACAAGTATGGATCAGGGACGTATCGTTTGTCTTCTCTCGATGGACGACCAGAACCTGAGCCTCTTAATGCGTTGCATCTGCGACCATTCTACTGTTAGTCGAATACTCGTCCACTTGACATTTACCTTGAGCTTGTCCCTTGAGCAATCCCCGTCCTCTTAGTCCTCATTCCTTTCAACCCTACTCCCCTTAACAAATCCTATATACCCCTTTTATACAGTATGGATGCTTTGTCCTAATAAAAGGGAGCCCTTGACCTTCTATAATCTTGTCTATAACTCACATTTCTATTAAAACAAATCAAGATGTCAAAATATCCAAGGTCACCAAATTAGAATCAAAAGGCAGACTGCTCTCTCGAAAGACAACTGTACTATCATTGCTGTAGCTAATAGACTGCTCCCTCGAAGGACAACTATTCAAAGCCCTTATATATAAAGCAAAATATAGACCACTCCCTCGAAGGATGGCTATGACTAACTCTTACTACAAACAATAATCTTTCTTAGAAGCTTCCCACATTGATTAGCTTTGCAAATGACCACCAAGCAAATGACATCTCTATGCAGACTTCCCGCATTGATCAGTCTGCACCAAAAAAAAAAAAATCATGGACTTGGCTTGTAGTTGTCTCAGGGTCTCCTATAAAAAGGGGGAAAGTTATCTCTGCTCTAAAACAGGTTACCCTATCCTCCTCCTATCACTTGCTCAAGGGACTTCGAACTCACTTTAATGTCAAAGTGATTCGATTACCTCTCTAACACAACATATGGTCAACAACGTCATGCATGAATGGGGCTCTTGGTTCTAATAACGCCTATCTATGCTGTCATTCTGGTCCTTGTCAATGAAAGAGCAATATGCATTTCACTTCTTCTACACTTTGGTCACATTCAACTTCATCACTTGTCAAACCTAATCAACTCAACTCAACTCTCTTTTTCAGGCCACTCCCATAGCCTATTCACACTAGTTTCTATGGACACCAATACACATGGAAACTATCGACCGGATGTAATTTATGTTAAGCATAAACCAATACTTGCTAAAGCATAAATACACCTCAATTCATCTTTAGCATACATCCATCATGAATATGGAAAATTGCTAGGGATGAAAGACCCCTCAACCAATGTTGCAGAATACACCATTTGGAAAAGGCTGTAACATCTTTTTCTCCTCATCATTTCGACACATGACCAAACCAATCATCGACCAATCTTCTCAACTAATTCGAACTACATTGGTCTGAGGCCCTAAGACTGGGGCTATGTAGGCAGCACTCAAATGACATGACATCTTCTGGGGTTAGCTCGACCACCTTCATTTGTTCATCTCTCTGATGGACAAACCTTCTTTCCTCCTTTTGACCATGACCTTGCCCTCGACCAAGACCAATTCCATCCCTTTCACCCTTCCTCCCTTTTAGGGAGAACTACATTGGCCTGAGGCCCTTCACACAAGGGCTATGTAGGCAGCACTCAAATCACATAATGTCTTTTGAGGTTAGCTCAGCCACATCCTTTCGTCCATCCATCTACCTCGACCAATGACCATTGGAGATCATGCCTATCTCTTTCAACTTCGACCACTTCCAAGACAATGTTGCCTTGGTTGTTTTTGCCTATATGCTACCTCATGACTGGTTAGCAAAATTGTGCGCAGAATATATTTTGGACCCTCACAAGTATAGGATCGCAAGCCAGTTGATTTGCACTACTTGTGACTTTTTTGTGTTTCTAGGAGCACTTCCTAAGCCTGGGATACCTGGAACACGACGACCCATTGGAGCTACAGCTTCGATTGAATAACCCGATCAACTACGACAACACGCTGGGGCCCAATTACTTCAATTTTGGCACTCCTCGACCCTTGACCTATGACAATTTGACCTGACCATCTCGTGAAGTGGTATGCATGCAATCACGACTTTTTGCAGCATTCACCCTCACCCCTTTTTCATCCACTCTTTGTCAAATCAGCACCAGATTCTTGGTTCCCTCCCCTCGACTCCTGCTTTGAGGGGGAATACCTCATCCATAATCAGGGCAATCCACCTCCTATTTTTGTCTTGCAGTTCATTCGAATAACCAACAAGACGGAATCGACCTTATCCCACACCTGGGGCAACCAACTCCTATTTTTGTCTTGCAATTCATCCAGAACAACCAACAAGATAAAAAGGGGCAAATGTAGACACCAAAATTGTGTCTAACCCTTGTCGTCCTCCCCTTAACCCCCATTTTATTCTCCCACGCCTATTTAACCCTTGTCAACCATTTTCCCATGAGCCTTGACCCTGGTAGCATGTAAAAATGAGCAGAAAGCTAAAGTTAGCCTCTGTCCCCATTCTGCATCTGCCGACGTTGGTCACTACTCAACCGACATCATCGACGTCAGTCACTACTCGGCTGACGTCGGCGGTCCTGCTGGCATCGGTTATCCTTAACACTACGTTCTTGACCTGAACACAGGATCTGTTATCCATTATCCGTTATTCATTATTCAGTTTCCAATCAATTTCTCGATCGGTTATCGGACCTTCTTTCAAAACATTCTTTCATTCAACTTTCAAAATGATCAGCCAACTTTTGCATTCAATCAATCTGCAATCCAATCTCTCATATTTCTCTCTCTGGTACAGGTATTCTGCTTCAGTCATCTCGCTGGAGGTTTTCTACATCAAACTTTTGCAACACACCGACAACATCAATTATGTCTCCTACTTTATCTTCAACATATAACAGGTAAGCATTTGTTCTGTGCTTTTTATTTTGTTCTCTGGTTATTGTTTTTAATTGATATTCTCACCCCGATTTAGATTCAGACTACAAACTCAATTTGACTTCCTCCCGTATCACCTCTATCCACCCTCTCCAGAATATACAGTCTGTAACTCTGCCTAGATTTCTGCACAAACCCCCCAAACAATCCCTCTGACTCCCAAACCGGCTCCCTAACCCTCAGACAAAAACTTCAAACCATTCTGCAATCCTAAAACCCTGTCCAGACCCGACCAGACCTCATCCAAAAAACTGCTACCCTGACTGATGCCGGTCATTACCCCTACCGATGCCAGCACTTTAACCGACGTCGGCTCCCTTCCTTGACCAACACCGACACAGAGATCGACACTGGTGATTGTGCAGAGCAATTTGCTGCATATCAGGTACGCATTTTGCTTTTTGTCTTTTATTTATTTCATTCTATCTTTCACTATTTCTATTTTTGTCAAATATTCTATTTTTAATCAGTGGGTTGATATCCCTCAAGGAAGTCTTCATACTTCAGGGATCAAGCTTTTGCTTGACAGCCCACCATCTCCTCATCTAACATTTTTTGTGTTTTAGTCTATTTTTATTTGCAGGTGTCATTCCTCCACAGCCAAAGAGGAGTACCTTCCAACGTCTGATTTCGGTGCGCATGACTTTATCCGGGTATCTTCTAACCCTAGACCATCTCTTAGTTTCTCATTTCTCTCTTTGAATGTGAAAGCGAAAATAGCATAGAAACAAGTCTCTCAGACCAAATGAAATTTTCCATAACATTCCTCTTAAGGCCCACTCAATGCCATACAAGCAAAAATCCAAATAGTATAATCTAAAAATGTCAGGTACTATTCTATCTGAGATACAAAAAATGTTAAATGCTAGAATCATCTTTCCAATCCATCATTCTACATGGATTGCAAACATAGTGCCTATAAAAAAAATGATGAAATTCACATTTGTGTAGATTTTAGAAATCTAAATCAAGCATCTTTGAAAGATAATTATCTTTTACCAATTATGGATCAAGTGCTTCAAACAGTGATAGGTGTAGAGATGTTATCAATGCTGGATGGTTTCTTAGGTTATAATCAGGTTGAAGTTGGTAAAACAGACCAATACAAGACTACATTCACTATGCCTTGGGGTACATTTGCATATAAGAGAATGCCTTTTGGTCTAATAAATGCTGGTGCTACTTTTTAGAGAGCTATGAATCTGGCTTTCAAAGATGATATTGGTAAATTCATAGTGGTATACCTTGACAATTTGACAGTCTTTTCAAAGTATCAATCTGATCACGTACGCCACCTATAACAAGTGCTGGAGCGCTGCCACCAGAATGGTATTTCCTTAAATCCTCAAAAGTCTATTTTTGGAGTAACAGAAGGGAAACTCCTTGGACACATTGTGTCCAAAAAAGGCATAAAGATTGACCCAGACAGAGTCAAGTCTATTCAAGAGCTTAATCTGCCTACAAATAAGAATGATGTTCATTCTTTTTTTAGAAAGGTGAATTTCTTACGGAGATTCATCCCCAAATTTGTTGAAAAGACTAGACATATTGTGAACATGATGAAATGGAAGACTGTCTTCAGCTGGACTAAAGAAGGTAAATCAATATTTCAAGATATCAAGAATACCATTGCTCACGCCCCTACCTTGGTTTGTCTAGATTACCACACAAATGTCATCATATACAGCTATGCGTTTGAGCATACTCTTTCAGTGATTCTTATTTAACAAGACAAAGAAGGTATGGAATCCCCCATCTCTTTCATGAGTTGCCCTCTCAAACCCATGAAATAAAGTATTCAAATATAGAGAAGCATGCCTATGCCTTGGTAAATGTAGTCAAATATTTTCGCTTCTATATTCTGAATTCACATACTACTACCTTAGTTTCAGACACTACAGTCAAGTCTATATTAACTTAGTAGGAGTTAGGCACAAAGAGAGGTAATTGGATTGCAAAAATCCAAGAATTTGATCTAGATATCAAGCCGATAAAGCTGGTCAGAGGTAAAGGCCTTTTCCAATTAATTGATGACAATAAACCAGAAGATACACAGCATGAAGAAGCTAAAGTGGAAAATACTCCAATAGTCCTTTTTGTCTCCACTACCAATGAATGGTACTCAGGTATTGCCTATTTTCTAACTTATGGTGAATGTCCTGCTCATTTGTCTTACAAACAAAGGACTATCAGGTTGAAAGCTGTCAATATTATCCTTTGGGGTAACAACCTATACAAGAGAAGCATAGATGGAGTATTCCTTCGCTGTGTAGACAAGGAGCAACAAACCCAACTTTTAAAATCTTTCCAAAATCTGGCCTATGGAGGACATTTTTTAGCTTCTGTGACTGCTCACAAGATTCTATGAGCCAGGTATTATTAGCCAAATCTTTTCCAAGATGCACATAAGTGGGTGAGAAAATGTGAACTCTATTAGCAATTTGTTGGAAGACCCAAGTTAGTTGCCCTGCCTCTCAAGCCAGTAATCATAGAGGAACCTTTCCAACAATGGAGACTTGATTTTATTAGGACCATAAACCCATCTTCAAGTGCTAGACATGATTATGTCCTTACAACAACTGATTATTTCACCAAGTGGGTAGAAGCAATCCCAACTAAGCATGCTACTTTAAAAATTGTATGCAACTTCTTCAAAAAAATATCATTTCCAAGTTTGGAGTTCCACTCAAAATTGTTACTGATAATGTAGCTTGTTTCACCTCTCAAGAGATTACGCAATTTTGTTTTCATTATGGAATTACACTTTCATTCTTCTGATTATTTTCCACAAGGGAATGGACAAGCTGAGTCCAACAATAAGAATTTTGTAACTATTATCAAAAAGCTAGCAGATGATAATCAAAAGACATGGCATAAAGCATTGGTTGATGCTCTATGGACATACATGATCACACCAAAGAGGGCAATTGGTATGTCTCCTTTTCAACTTTTTTACGGTATTAATGCTGAGATACCAATCACATTAGAGTTACCAGCCTTGAAATTGGTGAAGGCCATTGAAGATCAGATATTTGAGAGTTCTCTTTAAAAAAGAATCATGTGCCTGACTCAGTTAGAAGAAGAGAGAACCATGGTGGTGGATAGAATTGTTGCTCATCAAACTCTGGTAAAGAAACTCTTTGATCAGAAGGCCAGAAATTGTGATTTTTAGATTGGGGATCAAGCTCTATTGTGGGACAAAAGAAGAGAACCAAAGGGGATGCATGAAAAGTTTGACTCCCTTTGGAGAGGCCCATTTATAATTCATCAACGCATTGGTGAAAATAGCTTTCTATTGAAATACCAAGATGGCACACTCTTTTATCTGCCCCATAATAGGCAACATCTGAAACACTTCAATTCTTGAAGTATCAAATCATTGCCTCTCTATATATGTATATTTGTATAGTTTTAATTCTGTTTTGTTTTATTTGTTTCCATTTTTGAAGCCTTTCATTTTTGGGTAGCATGACTCCATAACCCAATGGTACACATGAAGACACTGGAGATTCTAGATTCTACTCCTTTCAATTCTTTTTGCAATTGACAGAAGTTCTCCAATTGGAGCCAGCTGTTGTCCCCCAAAAATATCAGCTATTTTTTGGACAACATTTGAATTATTTTGGTCTTACAGACCAAAATTATCTCCTCTTTCCAAATTTTGTCTTGGGCATTCAAATTCCTCATTTTTTAAGCTTTTCATAAATCTACGGACTGCAAACAAGCTCATTTCTACAAGTTCAACAGGTTTCATGACTTCTATAGGTGTGTTCAATCAAAAGAATCAATTTTTAACAATTGGTCATTTTCAAAATTGGTTCATCGCCTTGATTTAAATAGAAATTTCCATTGGCAAGCATCAGCAACAGGTTCAATCAAGTGGTTCAATGCTTTGTTTCAACATTTGGTTCATTCACTCAGCTTCAGCGCTTTGATTCATTCTTTGGTTCAATCAAGCAGTTCGTCAGTCGATTCAAAGCTTTGTTTGAATCGTTGAACCAAAATTTGGTTCAACATCTAAGTTCAACGTTTGGTTCAATGCTTAGTTCATCAGTTTGGTTCACTCAAATTGAACCATCGGATTGAACCATTTTTGGTTCAACCGATTGGTTCAATGTCTTGATTTAATGGAATGGTTCATAGCCTAAGTTCAAAGAAGCTCGAAGGCCATTCAAATACTGCCCAAAGGGTAGATACCCTTGCGGGAGGCTCTTCCCAACTCAAAATGGGTCATTTCTTAAGGCCCAAAAAGGCAAGTATAATTTGGAAAAGAGCCAAACAGAAAAGTTGAAAGAAGACAAAGGAATGACGCGCCCAAAAATGTGCAAATTCAACACAGTGAATTAGCCATTGATCCTTTAAACATATAGACCAGAATACATTCACAGATCTCAAAGCCAAGACCAGCAAAAAGCAGAGAAGGAACAGAATAGTAAATTAAATCCAGGACCCAATTTAATTAACCAGACAAGGAGGAACGATGAAGATAAGATTAGATCGCCAGGTGAACATTGAAAGTTGCAACTTTCAATAAGTGTGACTTATTTCTTTGCATTGATAAAATCAAATGGGTAAAGCACCCCTAAGTTCTGTCATGTCACCTTAACAGATTCCAATGCAAAATGATGTATTGATTGTTCCCAAGTCCTTCTTGAAGAGACTATATAAGGGACTTTCTTCTATTATAATAAGGATATCTTTTTTGACATTTAAAACGAAACTCTTCCCAAATTGAGAGGCATCACTAAGACTTTGTGCTCAATCTGTTGATCATATTTTGTTACTGGAATAGGAAAGTAAGTGGTTTTTCAGACTTTGTACTATAATATCTTTGTTATTGAGGAAATTGTTCTTATATCTTTTTCTTCAATATATCTTCTATTCCTTTAATTCAACAAGCAGGATTAGTAAAAGTAGTCAAAAAGGTGTCCTAAAGAGTCGACTGTGGAGAGACTTTGTGCCCCCATAATTGCCTTTAGTTTGTTTTCTTTTCATTGATGTGTGAAGGACTTTGAGAAGACTTTGAGCTTTCATTGCCCTTCGTATATTACTCTTGAGTATTTCAGGTGTAGACTTTGTGCTGTGTCTCAATTTGCTGGTTACCATATCTTCAGTTACATTCTGCTTTTATTTTCAGGAGTATTCTTGTGGCTGGCTGAATAGTTCTTCTGAAAGAAGAGGAGTGTTGTTTGTCATTCATTTGAGTTTTTCCTTTATTTTGTACACATCATCTTTGAAGGAAGAGAGATGGATGGTTTATCCCACCCATGAGTATTATTTTCTATAGATATATATAACATAACTACAGGGAACCTCCCCTTGATGAGAGGAGAGATTAGTGTCTTTTTGATGTGGTAAAACTACACATTTGGATGACTAATCTTCCTACTTTGGCTGATTAGACCTATTTTGTTTATCAGTATGCTGATCGACAAAATATTCAACCAACATACTCTACTTTTGTTGTGGATATAG
Organism: Torreya grandis; assembly: GCA_037957365.1. Lineage (NCBI taxonomy): Eukaryota > Viridiplantae > Streptophyta > Pinopsida > Cupressales > Taxaceae > Torreya > Torreya grandis. Next base: position 711,808 of record JARHVA010003746.1, on the reverse strand, counting down.
ATACAAAATTCTACTTCTTACTCAACCGTGATACTAAGATATCTCCAAGAAAGAATGCTCCTCCACTTGTACTTTTTTTATCATCTACACAACCTGCCCAATCTAAATTTGTGTATGCTACCAATGTGAAGTATTTACCTCTTGGGTACTACAACCCATAATCCAAGGTTTTATTTAAATATCTGAATATACATTTCATGTCTTGCACATTTGTTTCATTTGGAGCTTCTTGAAATCGTGCAACCATACCTATTACTTGCATGATATCTAGCCTAGATGTTGTCGCATATAGTAAACTTACAATCATTGATTTGTAAAGAGTTTTATCAGTATTTGGAGATTCATCATCTTTGCTCAACTTCATACCTGTAGCCATAGGTGTGTTAACAGGGGCACACTCCTCCACATGGAATTTCTTCAACATCTCCTTCACATACTTGCTTTGCGATATGAATATTCCTTTATTGGATTGAGAGATTTGTAAACCAAGGAAAAATGGAAACTCACCTAACATGGACATCTCTAATTCTTTTTACATATCTTTGACAAATCTCTTAGACATTTCCTCATTGTCTCCTCCAAAGATTATATCATTTACATACACCACAACAATTAACTGGTGATCTCCTTCAATTTTTATGTAAATATTACTATCAACATATCCTCTCTTGAATCTTTGGTCTTGTAGGTATTTATCAAGCCTAGCATACATTGCTCTAGGATCTTGTTTTAATTCATACAAAGCCTTCTTCAACTTACACACATAATCCTTGTTTTCTGATAAGAGGAATCCTTCTAGTTGTTTTATGTAAACTTCTTCTAGATTGCCATTTAGAAATATTGATTTAACATCCATTTGATAGACTTTGCAATTTTTGAATACTAAAAAGGTAAAAAATATTTGAATTACTTCTAATCTAGCAACATGAGTGAAAGTCTCTTCAAAATCTATACCTTCTACTTGAGCATACCCCTTACATACCAACCTTGCTTTGTTTTGAGTGACTTGGCCATTTTCATTCAATTTGTTTCAAAAAACCCACTTAGTGCCAATCACATTTTGATCCATTTTCTTGGGCACAAGTTCCTAAGTCTCATTCTTCTTAATTTGATCTAACTCTTCTTCCATTGATTTTACCTAATGTTTATCATGACTAGCTTCAAACAAAATCTTAAGCTTTACCTTAGATAACAAAGAGAAATTTACATGCTCGGGTATACTTACAATTCTTCTTCTAGTTTGCACCCCAGCATCAATGTTGCCAATGATCTAACTTTCAGAATGATTTTTTTGAACAAAGTGAGATGGTGCTTTGGTGTCTTGCCTTTCAGATTCACTCAATTTTTCTACATTTTCTTCCTCCCCTTCTTCTACAAGATTTGGTATTTCTAGAGGCTCTTCTGAAGGTTATTTTGCCTTTTGATTTATGATCTCATCTATTCTAACACTAGCACTTTCTATGATAGTTTGTAGCTTTTTTTTATAACATCTATAGGCTTTGATTTTGATGGAGTAGCCATGAAAAATTCTTTCATCAGCTCTTGAATCAAATTTTCCCCAAGTTTTCTTTATTCATGTTGATAAAACATTTACTTCCAAATACTTTGAAATGTTTGACTAAAGTTGGTCTTCCTTTCCATAATTCATAAGGAGTTTTGTCATTATTAACTCTGATTTTCCCTCTATTCAAGATATATACTACTATATTAATTACTTCTCTCCAAAATGTATCTAATAGCTTAGATTTATTCAACATAGTTCTAGCCATCTCTTGAACGGTTTGATTTTTTCTTTCCACTACACCATTTTGTTGTGGAGTCCTTGTAGCTGAGTATTGTCTCTTAATTCCATAATCTTTGTAAAACTCAATGAATTCATTTAAAATAAACTCACCTCCTTGATCTGACCTTAGGCATTTTATTTTCAACTCTTTTTCATTTTCTACTAATGCCTTGAAAACTTTAAACTTTTCAAATGCTTCTGATTTTTCTTTTAGAAAGGCTACCCACATCCTTCTAGTATAATAATTAATGAGCAACATAAAGTAGCTCTCATCTTGAATGCTTTCAATTTTTTTAGGACCACAAATATCCGTATGAATTAGCTCCAGTGGTTTGGTGGTCGAATATTCCTTCATTCTGAACCTTGATATGGTTTGTTTCCCGTGTTGGCATTGTTTGCATAGAGTGCTTGAAGGTTTCATTATCGTTGGCATATCTCACACAGCCTATTTGTTTCTAATTTTCACAAGATTATCAAAATTTATGTGCCCTAACCTTTTATTCCATAGCCAACTCTCTTCAACTTGACTCAGACAACCTTTCTCTCCTCTCATTTCTCCAAGCATGTATAGGTAATTTGTGATTCTATGAGCATCTGCAATTAGTTCCCTCGTGTCTCTTTTTCTGATCTCGTAACCTTTAAAAAAGAACTTGAGTGTGTGCCCTTTATCACACATTTGAATAACACTTATAAGATTATGATTTAACCCTTCCACATATAACACATTTTCTATTTTGGTTTTTCCATTATCGAGACTAAGTGTACCTTTTCCTGTTATTCTAGCTGTAGTGTTGTCTCTAAACTTCACCATGACTTCATTGACCATTTTTAATGAGATGAATTTGATTTTATCTCCAATAATGTGTCTCAAACATCCACTATCAATGAACCATTTTTGTTCTTCTTCTCTAGCATGGAATGTTGTTTGAATGATCATGGATTCTTCTTGCTTCTTCTTCCAGGTCTTTTATAGTTCTCTTTTCTTTATCACTAGAGCCTTGAACTTTTGATCTTGTCTTACAGATTCAAAAACACTTATAAAATAGTGTGTTATATGTCCATAGTCGTTGCACTTGTAACAAACTAAAGCTTCATCAAATTTTGATAAGAGAGCAAATGAATTGTATTTTTTGTTCGAAGCTCCATAGGTTCCTTTGTTTCTGCTCCTGACTTCAATATCCTTGGTTCTCTTTTTACAATCTAATTTCTTATGACCAAAATGATTGTAATAATAATAATATCCATCAAAATAATTACCAAACCTAGTTTTATTTGCATAAAATGGTCTTCGTAAGTTTTTTTCTCCTTTGCTTTCTTTGTTGATAGAGTTGGTTTTTGTATTCTAGGCTTCTTCCTTCTTGGTCTCCTTTTTCACTGGTTCCTTAAGAGTTTCAACATAGCTCTTAGATTTTTATTTTTCCTTCTCATACCTAATGCCTGACTTGTTAGATGGTGATCTTTGACTCTCTATAATCTTATTCAAAACTTGAGTGCTTTTCTCATATTTCAGGTCAATTGCTATTTTGGAATTCACCTTTTCTAGATCCCTTTTTAAAGCAACTATCTCAAATTCATACCTTTTACAGTCTTCTCCTTTCTTCTTTATCAGAACCATTAGATTTTATTCAATTTTCTTTGCTTCTTCAATTTGGAATTTCAAATCAGCAATTACCTTGTTTGATTCCTCAAAGACTTGTGATGTCTTCACTTTGAAGTCTTGATTCTCTTCTTCATATTTTCAGAGCTGTAACTTCAGTTTTTGATTCTTCTTCTTAAATTCTTTCATTTCTTCCAACACACAAATAATTTATTCTTCAAGGTTCACTTCACCTTCTTATTCCATGTCTTCATCTTCCTCCAAATTATCTTTGCTGGTGGCAGCATTTTCTTCTATAGCCATGAACATAATCTCTTAATTATCACTCTCAACATCACTTTCTTTGTTTTCTTCAGATGAGCTACTTTACCTCTTGGAGTATAGGATTTTATTTTGTTTCTCAAATCTTTGCTTGTCTTTGATTATCTTGAATCTCCTTTTATACTTTGGTTTATTTCCCTCATCATCGCTATTTTCTTTATTTGGACATTTGGTTGCAAAATGACCAGTTTTACCACAATTAAAGCACTTAAATGGTAACTTTCCTTTATATTTGTCCGATCCTTTCTTTATATTTTGAATGAATAGATATTCATTTTCATCTTATTCACTACTTGAATTTTCACTTGATTTTGGTTCTTTGATCTTCTCTTTCTTTGAGACCTTGAATGATGCTTCCTTCTTCGAATGAATCTCAAATTCGGTTCTAATTTCGTATGCTGTAAGAATTCCATGGAGCTCATCCATTTTCATCATGTCTAAATCCTTCATTTCTTCAATGGTATAGACCTTCACATCAAATCTCAATCGTAGGGATCTCAGGACTTTCTTAATGATCATAGGTTCTTCAATTTTCTCTTCGAGTCCTCGAATGACATTAACAATCTCATCAACACGAAGAAGATACCCATCAATGTTTTCATAATTCTTCATTTTTTAACTTTCAAACTACCTCTGGTGGGTTTGGAGTTTTTCTTTTCTAACCTTACTATCACCTTCATAAATAGTTTTGATTTTATCCCAAATCTCTTTTGTAAATTCACAATGCATAACCTTAACAAACTCATTTTCTGAAAGCCCCCATAAGATTGCATTCATAGCTTTCGCATTGTTATCACTGGCCTTTTTTCTAGTGGTATCCATTGGTGCAATTTGTGGCATTGTGTATCCTATTACCACTGCTTACCAAATATCAAAACCTAGGGCCATCAAGTAAGTCTTCATCTTTATGATCTAAAATGTGTAATTCATTCCATCGAACAAAGGAGCCTTGTTAGTGGAGAAACCATCCACCACTTGAGATCCTACCATATGTGCTTTCCAAGATCTACCTTATAGCAGTTGTGCTAACACCGAAGGAATCAACTTTGATACCAATTGTTAAGCACAAGCTTATACTGAGAAGGGGGGTGGTGAATCAATATAAGATATTTTTTTTCACTTTTGACTATTAATCTTAGATCCAAAACCTCAAATTATTTCATAATTAATATATTCAAAGCAATCAAAGAATACAATGCAAAACCACATAATGCAAATAGACACATATTTACATGGAAACCCTTTCAGGAGAAAACCATGGAGAAATTCTCTTATTATAAATATGCGTAGGCACCAACCTACTAGAGCACCTACTCCAAAAACAATTTTATAGGCACCAACCTACATGAGCACTAACCCCTTTCACCGAGCCACAACTCAACAAGAGACACCAATCTCTTCAAAACTAAGGTACCAACCTTCTCAGAAAAAATCACTCTTCTATCTCAAATTTGTTGTCAAAACAATAGATGATAGAACACATGCTTTATGTCCTTTCAATTTGGTCTACACTTGAGTGTTTTCACTTCTATACTCTTCCTTATACTTGGTAGTTTTCTCCTTTTAATATTCTCATAAAAATTTGTCTTTAAAATTTTTGCTATTCTTTTTTATATCTTCCACTTTCAAATCTACACATTTGTCATTCATTATGCACTTATTTATAACCCATAGAAAGCCACAAATTAAGGTCATGTCTCTTCAAGTGAAAAGGTTCATTCGAACGGTCACAAATCCTTCCAATAGGTCGGCCAAAGTCAAAAATTCCATTCAGTTTCATCAACATTTCTGTTCACTTCTAGAAATAATTCCCTTCACTTCTATCGACATTTTTGTTCACTTTTGACAACAATTCCATTCACTTCCAGCAACAATTTTGTTCACTTCTAGCAACACTTCTGTTCACTTTCGGCAATAATTCCGTTCACTCTCGGCAACAATTTTGTTTAACATTTCCATTCATATCCATTACAATTCCTTTGACATCAATGAAAATTATTCCAATAATGTCAACTTATTTTGTTTGGGTAAAGTGATGACTTAGTACCTCTATGTTGACTTAGTACTACAGGGGAAAAGGAAAGGGTCAACTTAGTTTGTTAAGTCCATAAAGTCAACCTAGTACTATTTGGTCAACTTAGTATGTGATTAAGTGGCTGATATAGTACTAATATGTCAAAAATTGGCTAAAATAGTACTCTAAAGGGCTAGGTTGATTGAATAAGTATTAAAATGGCCAAGTAGGCTAAGAATGGGTGAAATTGGTCAAAAATGAATAGATTAAGACAAATTAGGTTCATTTTTGTTAAAATTTAAAAAGAATGCATTTGATTATTAGTGACATGGAGGTCTAATACATATTTTATTATTTTATGGTTGTAGAGGCATCATAAATTACAATGATTAGTGGGCACATCATAGCTACTAAACCTATTGGAGTGGTTGATAGTGAAGGATCGAGCTAGGTTAGTCATACTAGGCTTAAGAGGCATTATTAAGATGTGTCGAGTGCAGATTTAGTAGTCATATTCCTAAGAGTCTGGGAATGCTTGACTAATACCTTTAGGTGGGTGGTGGATGGTGATACCATCGAGGTGGGTATCATACTAGAGGATGTCCATGCTATACATGGACTATTGATAGGAAGGAAACTGATGATCATGGGGATATCAGATGGGTAGGAGGAGAGATGAGAATTAGTCTAATGGGTGACATGTTTAGATAAGATATATCAAGCACTGAAAGTGATCCAATTTGATGTGTATATAGTTTAGATTTTGTATATCTATAAAATGATGATAGGACTTGTGACAACACAGGTGTTATGTCATAAGTTAGATGGCAAGGTACTTCTATATGTGATAGCCTTGTGCCAGTCTATTTTAGAGCAGGGGCATTATATGATCTAGGTTTTATCATCTGGGTTAAGCTCCTGTATGATATGTATGGGATGTTATCCAAAGGGTATAAAATTATGGGACCAATGATATTATTGAGTGCTTAGATATATGAGAGGTTCTTGATGTACCGATCAACTAGGTTTCCCCATGTGATCAATGATCGATTACCTCAGGTGTAGAGATGGAGACAAGATCAGGTGGCATAGGCCATGCCCTATATGATATTACTACAAATGGTCATATGATTATATATCATATGGCATACGTAAGGGAACATTGTGATAATATGACTGAGTTGGAGGATGGTGGCACCAGAGGTAACATGAGTGCAGATTATAGGCCACTACACTTGGTGGATAGAGTCACAACATGCATAATAGGATAGTTCAGACTCCCTCACCCATTAGATCTATAAGTAGTGCCCACATTTTGGGCTAGACATGCAATATAGTTGAGGGGGAGATGGACCACCAGTCACAAGACCAAAGATCAGACCATGATGTGAGAGATCATGGACAAGTTGAGCATGATAACCAACATCTAAAGAGGAGATGGATGTGGATGTAGGAGTACCATACGTACCATAGTCAATACCATAATAGGAGTAGTAACCACCTCAGTCATACCACCAATGGAGATGCTAGTGATGAGAGAGAGCATAGAGGGTGGTCATCTAAGATGGCCCATCAGTTGGCCCAAGGTAGGGTTAGTTTATAAAGGCACCATTAAAGTGAGTCTTGAGATGGGCACGAGTGGTGGCCCCAAGGTTTGCATTGGTTGGGAGGTATCCCATGGATATGGTACTCAAAGGATGGGTTGATGGAGAGACTATGTTTGACGATCGTGCAGATAGGGAGACAGTGCCAGGCAATATTCAGACAAGTAGTAAATGGTTTGAAAATTGCTTAACTTTTTTTGAGATATATTTTAGATAGATAGATTTTGAGATATAACTATGATCTGATATCTATCTAGTTTGAATTTTATATATCTTATGGAAGAGGAAGATACCATATGGGGATCTCAAGTGAAGGGTGCAATTCATGAGATCCTAAATGGGGTGATGATGCCATAGGATCCTACCACATTAGATGATCCTATGGTACTATCTACCCCAAATTAGGCAAGCTAATTCAAACTAGTGGTAGAGGCCATGAGATGATTACATGTATGCAGAGATAAGTGATAACCACTAACAGGGGTGAGAGTGGGAGAGGCATAGGCATGACAGGCCCTAGCTTAAGAGAGATCCACACATATGGCTACTATGATTCAACTATCATAGGTATAGGTGTAATATTCCTAATCATAATATTATTTGATTTTTTGGATTCCTCATAATTCCTTTTGAAATAATATTTTATAAATATAACTTGTACCTAGAATAATATTTAAAATAAAAAAATGTAATTGTACTAATAATAAAATATAAATCCTCAAGGGATTTCATCCTTTGGATATGATGATTACAAGGGTTTTCATCTTTGCAATCAATTACACGATTAAGGGATTTCATCCTTAAAAGTGGTTGCAAGCATAATGATTGTACATGGTTTATATATTTAAATACATAACTGACTGCCATCTTTTTATACCTATCAATGACTATTAATACCGTTGATGCTTAAAATTGTGCTTGTTTCTAACACCAACAATGGGAAGTTTCAAGATGTGGGACTTGCGACTTGAAACAACCTCCAGATTTTTAAGAAGCTAGTCTCTTCTTTATATTGAGCATATATTGGGAAAAAGGATAGGAATTTTAACAAAAACACAAATCCAAAGAAAGAAAATCTAACTATGGCTATGCGCCTAAATGTAATTTGACCCTTAATCTGAGCACAGTGAAGCTATATGTAATATTCAATTACATTTAAGAGCAAACAAGGCATGATCCATGTAAAAGATGAAAATAATAGAAACAGAGGCTCACAACTTAGGCTGCTTTTGTAGTGACACAAAAAATATCAACAAAGGCATATGATTCAATGTTCTTATTAATTCTCCAGTCACATAAGAGTCACAAAAACATGCATAGTTACATAAACTTTCCAACTCAAGAAAATAGAACAAAGGCAAATGATAATCTTAATCACAACTCTAGAAAGTCTAAAACTCTTGACAACACAACTTAGACTACTTTTGCAATGACACAAAAAATATCAACAAAGGCATAAGATTCAATCTTCTTATTAATTCTCCAACCATATAAGAGGCATATAAACATGCACAATTACATAAACTTTCCAACTTAAGAAAATAAAATGAAGGCAAATGATATTCCTAATCACAGCTCTAGAAAGTCTAAACTTTTGACAATAATTCTCTCCAAAAATTCTCTCTAATTATCTGATCCTCTCCTTTCTAGTGATCTATGCAACCCTATTTATAGCCTTGGATTCACTCTGAATTGTCTGTGTGTTCCCAATCTAACGGCCCAACTAAAATCTAATCGAAGTGGAAGTGTCTAACAGAAGATATTTCTTAAATTTTGAGACACTCTATCTTCAAGCAATTCATTGGCTGAAACAGCTCGCAGGACACTCCCTTCTTTTAAACAAAAAAATACACTTGGCCAATTCATTGAAAACCTTCTCATTACCAGAGAATGACACTTGGCATGTTCTGCAATACTTACTAAAGACACGCAACACTTTTCGCATAACTTATACTTATTTTGTATCTTTGCTTAGGAGTGTTCCGCCTTTGACACCTATCGCAATCCACTTCTTCAAAACTTTAACAACTTAACAGAAATAAGACCCATAACATTTCTTACCTGAGTAACTTTAAAAAGAGGCATAGGGATAGGTGGCAATCTCTTCTTGCCTCAACAAAGGACATGTGGTGATCTCCGCTTTACTTAATTAGGGATATGTGGCAATCTCTACTGCTTTTAGCCACTTTTTGAGAAACCTGTGGAAGGTGACACGTGTTGGTCTCCACATCACTCTGTTTATATTATAGGAACAATTGGGCCTCATTTCATATATACACAGATAGTGACACTTGGCGGCTTCCACTTGCTTCAGAAACAAAACCTGAGACCCACCACAATCTTTATTATATTAGTGAAGCAAAATGATGATAATTCAGATCTCTACATGTGGTGGCTTCCACTCTCTTTAGTTGAGATATGTGGCATCTTCTGTCACTTTTAGAAAAGCAAATTGAAACCTTCTGTGATTGCCACTTGGTGCTTTCCACATGATCCTGATACTTAGCTTGTTGAAACCTTCCACCGAAAAGAGATTTGAAATGCGAATGCTGATATGAAATGTGGATGCTGACACTTGTCATATTTTTTTGAGTTGCTATGAAATACATGGCACATCCTGACCAACTTATAAAATTTATGAAAGGTGCCTCGAGCATTGACACTTGGCAGCTTTCGCTCGATTTTAACACTTAAACAAAAAAATGAATTAAAAGGAAATCAAGCCATCTTGAACCAAAGTATGCGGGGACAAAATTTTGTAGTGCACAGCTGAGAATCAGAATGAAACATAGAGTATTTTTTACTCTACAATTATTGGCGACCCTAAGGACTTTTGAGCCTACTAGAAAAATAATCTACAACTCCCACATGATCAAAAATCACTAAAAAACATAGTTTAACTAAAATGTTTCAAATAGATTCCATTCACAAGAATCTCTTCAGGTTCACCTTCCATCGTTTCTAGCTCAAATGAATTTTTTTTTTGCATGCATGAATTTTATAAGGGTCAGTCCATAATGCTTCAAATTTTGTGTGTTGACCTGGCTTGGCAGCTTTTGCATCCCATTTTGAAACAATTGAGCCTTATTCAAAATGGGGATTTGAAGTTCTTTTATCAAAAGAGTCTTTAACTACTTTATGATTTTTTACCAATGAATCATGTGTTGCATCCCTCTTTTCTTGAACTTCTAGAAGTTCTGCAAGTCTGACTTGCATGGGGCCATTTTCCTCATTTTCAATCTGTTTGATCAGCTGGAGAGCAAGAATTTCCAAGATAAGAAGTATTACAGTAGGATTTCCATAGACCAATTCATATGGGGACATTTTGATCACCTATTTAGGCATGATTCTATCAACCCACAATGCTAAATTAAGCACTTTATGCCACTCTTTGTGATGATCAGCCCCTATTCTTTTGATGAGTCTAATCAAGTTCTTATTAGTTGATTCTACTAACCCATTACCCTAAGGGTAATAATTAGGGGAAGTTTTCAGATATATTCCATGCTTTAATGCAAATTCAGATACTTTAGACCCTAAAAATGCTTTAGCATTATTTGAAATTATGGTACGAGGAGCCCCAAAATGAGTAGTGATACTCCCTAGAAAATCTAGGATCACATTTTTTGTTGCTTCTTTGAGTGGCACTGCCTCAGTCCATCTGGTGAAATAATATGTGGCTGTTAAGATCCATTTGTGACCCATTCTAGAGACTAGATTTATCATTCCAATGAAGTCAAGACCCCATTGAGCAAAAGGTTCATCCATAATTATAGGACTAAGAGGCATTGCTACATTCCTTCTCATCCCCACATAATATTGACAAGATTGACATTTTTTAACCAGCTGATAACAATCTGTAAATAAAGTAGGCTTGAAATAACCTACCTCACTTATCTTTATAACTATGGTTTTTTGCAGAAAAATGTCCACCTGATACTCTATGATGCATTTCATGTAGTATTTTCTTAGCCTCAACCTTTTCTACACATCTTAACAATTTGCCATCAAAATTTCTTCTGAAAAGAACCTGTTCAATTAAAATAAACTAAACTCCTTGCATCCTATAGTATCTTCTCTTATTTAGAGGGAGTTCCCTTAGGTAAATCCCATTTTTCATAAAATGAATCTTGCTTGTGACCCAGGATTCCTGATCAACTTTTTGTATCCTTAATACAATTTCTTCTTCTGTTTCTGAATTTGTCTCTTCGGGTATCATATTTTCAAGCTCTTGAGTCATATATTGGCACAAACCCCTACCTCTGACTAACTTAGTGGGTTTGACCTCTATATCATATTCAAGGATCTTGGTTATCCAGTTTGCTCTTTTTTCAGTAATTTCACCCTCCATGATGTATTCTCTGACACTTGGATGAGCTACAAGTATCAAAATTTTACTTCCTGATACTATATGCTTGAACTTTTTGAGGGATTTTACCATAACATATGCTTGTTTTTCCATAAAGTTATATCTGGTTTCATATTCCCTAAGAGTCCTTGAGAAAAAGGCTATTGGATGTTCTCTCCCCTGTCTATCATCCTTATGTGTTAGGACAATAGCAATAATGAGCTCTCCTCCATATACATACATTACAAAAGGCTTAGAAAAGTCTAGGTTTTTAAGTACTAGAGCTGTTGAGATAGCTTTCTTGACCTCTTCAAAGGCTTGCCTTCCTTCTGTAGTCCACTTGAAAATTAGGTATTTTTTTAGCAAGAGTGTCACTGGTCTTACTAAGCCTGCAAAGTCAAATATGAGTTGACTAATGAAATTAATCTTTCCCAAGAAAGATTGAATTGCTTTCTTATTTACTGGAAGAGGTAAGTTTGTTATAGCTGCCACTCTTTTTGGGTATATGGAGACTCCTTCTTTAGATACTATATGTCCCAATAATTTGCCTTAAGGGACAACAAAGATATATTTCTTAGGATTCAAGGATATTCCAAATTCTTGACATTTTTTAAACACAGCTTCTAAATGATCAAAATGATCAACATCATTTTTTGAAAAAATAGTAAGATCATCAAGATAAATCAGGATGATTTTATTTATCAGTTCCCCAAATGCAACATCCATAGCTCTCTGAAAACTAGCTCCAGCATTTGATAGGCCAAATGGCATCTTAGCATATGCAAATGTTCCCCATTTGGTAGTAAAAGTAGTTTTGTATTGGTCTTCATTAGCCAACCAAATCTGATTGTATCCATAGAAACCATCTAGCAAAGAAAATCTCTCTGATCCAGCCACTGTTTATAGAATTTGTTCCATGGAGGGCAAGGGATAGTGATCCTTCAAAGATCCGTTGTTTAGATATCTGAAATCTACATAAAGTCTTATATCACCATTATTTTTTCTAACTGGTACTAGATTTGATACCCAAGTTGAGTGTTTGATTGGAAAAAATATTTTAAAATCTAAAAGTTTCTACAACTTGTCCACCATTAGAGGCTCAATCCTTGAATTCACTAGCCTCTGTTTCTGTCTGACTGGTTTAGATCCTTCAATCAGTTCTATTGTGTGCTAAATAATGTCTCTATTATATCCATGAAGGTCATCATAGCTCCAGGCTATGACTTTGTCATATTTTTTGCATAATTCAATTAGCCTTTCCTTTTCTACTTGAGTTGTAGAATTTCTAACTTTTATTTTTTTCTTTCACTCACCTCTATTTTATAATAATTTGCTTTGTTTGCTTGGAACCTTTTCTTCTCCAGGGCTTACATCTTCTGGATCAAAAAGGTTCTCTAAAGTGATTAAACCTTTAGGAAGCTTATTATTCTTTAATTGTATAATTTGATCTCCATATGCCTCTTTAATCTTTGGTTGCAATTGATCAGCAAAATCCCCTGATTGTTACAAGAATGAGAGTACTTGAAAATCATTCTCAAATACTTGCTAATTCTCATCGTTATCTGGGATAATTGGCCTTACTATAACCTTTACTGACTCATTGTTAATTAATAAGCCAGTTGTTGGATCAAACTATGAGCCCATTTGTGCCATCCTATCAGCTTCAAAATTTTGAATTCTGGAGACTACTTCAATATTGAAAGCTTCAAAATCTTCTATTAAGTCCCAAATTCTATGCTTATAGGATTTCATCCTTACATTCTTTGCTATTGCCTTTTCTCTGATTTGCTTTACTACTAATTTTGAATCTCCTTTTACTATTAGATTATTTATTCCCTTTTTCTTGGCTAACAGGAGCCCATCTACTAAAGATTCATACTCGGCATCATTATTAGTACAAGCAAATTGAAAATGAATAACCCTTAAATTTTTTTCACCATTTGGAGCACTAAGACAAATTCCTGCTCCAACGCCATTTTTACTTCTAGCCCCATCAAAATTTAAAGTCCAGCTTTTTGAATCCTTTTCGGATTCTTGAGTAGTTGGTGTCTCTTTCTTTAAAACATTTGGGATTTCATGGTCTTCATCAAAAATAACATAAGTGCCCAGACCAGTAGAGTCATAATTTCCATATGGGTCACTTTGCATCATAGCTAACAACTAGTTATTTTCTTTTTCCTGATTATGCTTAGTCCAGTCACCTAAATTTTCAACAAAAACCCTTTCTTCCTTGTTTATCATAGCATGATCTGCCTCTAATTTTGATGTTGGTTTATTTGTGATGTGATCTTTTGATAATGGTTCAGATAGAATTTTCATCTTTGAACCATATTTAGTTCTTAGAATTAAGTGAGACCAATCAAGAGACATATCTCCTCCTATCTTGGTTGTAAAGTCTCTCGATAAACATATGCCAAATACAGGAGGTATATTTATAACTAATACATCTTGCTTTACAATTATATTTGAACAAGTATATAATCGCAATGAAAGTTGTTCAATTCTCCTTATTATTTGCACTAATTTGCCATCTAGCTGTATAACTCCTTTAGCGAGTGGCTCATACTTTATCTTTAAAGCATTTGCTATTTGCTTTGGCATTACTATAGTACTAGCCCATGAATCTATCATTGCATTATGTATTAGTTTCTTGCCAACTATAAAAGTTAAATAGAAGGGATCCAGTTTGGATTTGCTTACCTCTGGTGCATTGTTCACTAAGGCTGTTGTCTACAGATGAACTATATCTTTGAGTTTTCTTTTATCAGTAGGTCCTTCAGTACATGTGGACATTGATTGGCTTTGAAGAGCTTCTTGTAACAGTGTCCTTTATTTAGGAATAGCTAATATGTCCCAAATTGATACTTATGTTGGAGTCATCTTTAGTTGATCCACCACATTCATAGGTCCCAAAGTTTGAATTATTGGAAAATAAAGATACCTTGCCTTTTCTTGAATTTGTCCAGGAACTACTTGATTATGCACTGGTTGAAGCACTTCTTATCTAAATATTGTGTTTTGATGACTTTGAAATAGAGTATTCTCCATAACTTCATTGTTTACAACTTCAAGCTGTTCCAGCATTCTTCTCTTTGATCTAGTATAGTAGTCTAATTGCACCACTAGTTTTTTGGAAGCAGAAACTTCATTCAAGAATACTGATTCTTCATCTTCAGCCCATGAGAACAAATAATATTCTAGGGCTATTTCTTCATCTCATTTCAAATATATCCCTTGCATCTGGGCCATTAAGACTGAATTTTGCATACCAAAAGATTGGTAGGCTTGATTGTCACTGAAACTTGCAAACTGTCCATCCATTCTTCTTTGCTCTGCCACCTTTTGTTGTAAATTACCCATGGGACAATCTTTAGGTGTATGAGCATTATTTCAAGGGAAACATCAGGCATTAATGTTATCCATATAATTATTTTGCCCTGGAACAATCTCCCTATTCGAATTGGGGGGAACAGTTTGTGAGGGTGTAGGGACTGCAACTAATTGATTTGATGGCTGAGGGTTATTTTGCCTTTGAGGACCCTAGTATTGGTTTGGTTGTGATGAGAATCTATTTCCTTGATAGCCTTGATATGGAGGCCTAGGGAAAGGATTCTCTCTCTTTATATTAATCAACTCATTAGAAAATGTCCTTAGGATATTCTTGATATCATCCAACTCAGATGACTGGGTAGGGACAATTTCTTTAGCAGGTGGTTGAGGATATGTGTATATAGACACAAGTGGGGCTATAGATTTAGGGGATTCTTGAGGTAATGGCAAGGAAATCTCAGAAAACATAGGCATGGGAGGCCTTAGAGGCAATTTTCTAGCATCTATCAAATTATTTTTAGCTCTGACTGCATAGTCATAAGCCTCTGGCAGAGTCTGACCTCCAAGTGACTGAATCATAATAGATATGTTTGAATTTAAAGCCTTAAGATAAAAAAATATAGCCATACCTGGTAATGGTCTAGCTATAGCAGGGATTCTTTCCCAAGTCTTTTGAAATCTGGAATTGAAGTCAGTCGTCGCTTCTTGTGGTGCCCTTTGGATGGTAATCAATTGTTGTAATAAAGAAGACTTATCACCCTTCTCTTCAAATATTTCAAAAAAAAGATCTCCGAGCTGATCCCATGTAGATATGGTATTTGGGGTCAAAGACCGATACCATTCTAGAGCCTTCCCTTTAAAAGAAGTTGCTAATAATCTTATGGCCACATGTTGTGTGACAATATGTATAGCACAGACAACTGATACATCCTGCAGATGTTCTTCAGGTGTTTTGAAGTCTTGCCCACTAAATTTGGGTAGAGCTTTCAGGTCATTCACTGGGATAGGGTCCCAAGTGGCTAGAGGTATTGGGAGAATCAAAGGACTACCAGTGTTCCAACTTGCATAATTTCTTGGGGCTATAGGGGCTCCCATATTTGCTCTTGGTATTGGTATAAACTGGTTGACTCTTCTTCTTGGACTAGTTACCAAAGGTGGCAAAAGAATACTTGGATTTACAACAGATTGAGATCTAGTTACTGGTTCATAGCTCTGACTCCTCGTAGCTCTCTGGTTCATATGATCTTGAAAGAAACTTCAATATAGTGTCCCACCAGGCATGCCAAAAATTGTTGATGGTTAAAATTGTGCTTGTTTTTAACACCAACAATGGGAAGTTTCAAGATGTGGGACGTGCGACTTAAAATAACCTCCAAATTTTTAAGAAGCTGGTCTCTTCTTTATATTGAGCATATACTGGGAAAAGGGATAGGAATTTTAACAGAAACATAAATGCGAAGAAAGAAAATCTAACTATGGCAATGCGCCTGAATGTAATTCAACCCTTAATCTGAGCACAATGAAGCTATATGTAAGATTCATTTACATTTAAGAGCAAACAAGGCATGATTAATGTAAAAGATGAAAACAATAGAAACAGAGTCTCACAGCTTAGACTACTTTTGTAGTGACACAAAAAATATCAACAAAGGCACAGGATTCAATTTTCTTATTAATTCTGTAGTCACATAAGAGGCACAAAAACATGCATAGTTACATAAACTTTCCAACTCAAGAAAATAGAACAAGGGCAAATGATATTCTTAATCACAACTCTAGAAAGTCTAAAAATCTTAACAATACAGCTTAGACTACTTTTGCAATGACATAAAAAATGTCAACAAAGGCACATGATTCAATCTTCTTATTAATTCTCTAGCCATATAAGAGGCACAAAAACATGCACAGTTACATAAAATTTTCAACTTAAGAAAATAGAACAAAGGCAAATGATATTCCTAATCACAGCTCTAGAAAGTCTAAACTTTTGACAATAATTATCTCTAAAAATTCTCTCTAAGTATATGATCCTCTCCTTTTTGGTGATCTCTGTAACCCTATTTATAGCCTCGAATTCACTCGAAATTGTCTATATGTTCCCAATCTAATGGACCAACTAAAATCTAATCAAATTGGAAGTGTCTAACAGAAGATATTTCTTAGATTCTGAAACGCTCTATCTTCTAACAATTCATTGGCTGAAACAGCTCACAGGATGCTCCCTTCTTTTAAATGGAAGAGGACACTTGGCCAATTCCTTGAAAACCTTCTTGTTACCAAATAATGACACTTGGCATGTTCTACAATACTTATCGAAGACATGTGGTACTTTCCACGTAACTTATACTTCTTTTGTATCTTTGCTTAGGAGTGTTTTGCCTTTGACACCTGTCGCAATCCACTTCTTTGAAACTTTAACAACTTAACAAAAATAAGACCCACAACATTTCTTACCTAAGCAACTTTAAAAAGGGGCATAAGGACAGGTGGTAGTCTCTACTTGCCTCAACAAAGGACACGTGGCGATCTCTGCTTTACTTAACTAGGGATATGTGGCAATCTCCACTGCTTTTTGCCATCTTTTGAGAAACCTATAGAAGGTGACATGTGCTGGTCTCTGCATCACTCTATTTATATTATATAAATAATCGGGTCTCATTTCATATTTACATGGACAATGACACTTGGCGACTTTTGCTTGCTTCAAAAACAAAACCTGAGACCCACCACAGTCTTTTCTATATCGGTGAAGCAAAATGAAGATAATTCAGATCTCTACATGTGGTGGCTTTCGCTCTCTTTAGCAGAGATATGCGGCGTCTTCCATCGCTTTTAGAAAATCAAATTGAAACCTTCCATGATTGCCACTTGGCACTTTTCGCCTGATCCTGATACTTAGCTTGTTGAAACCTTCTGCTAAAAAAAGATTTGAAATGTGGATGCCAACACTTGTCACATTTTGCTGAGTTGCTATGAAATACGTGGCATGTCCTGACCAACTTATAAAATTTATGAAAGGTGCCTCAGCCATTGACACTTAGCAGCTTTCACTCGATTTTGACACTTAGACAAAAAAATGAATCAAAAGGAAATCAAGCCTGCGCTCTATTTCAACTTTGTCGTCTCGAACCAAAGTATGCGGGGACAAAATTTTGTAGTGCACAGCTGAGAATCAGAATGAAACATAGAGTATTTTTTACTCTAAAAATACTTCATAACCTTCCATTGAAAGACATGTCTATTCCAAATGTGTTTCCGAAGGGTGGCATCCATTTACTTAATGAATGTTTAACGACTAAATAATTAATTAATAAATAATAATTATTGTTAATGACTTTAATGACTAGTGTTTATAATATGTAACAGTTTTTGTATGTGTTCTATCCAAGGGAAATTTTCTTAATAATTGGCCTCTTTCCATGGCAATTTGCTTGATAAAATGGCAGCCTTTTCTCCTTTATTGTATGGTAATCAATGATTTAATGAAAGAGATATTACAGACCACCATTCCCAAAATTGCTTGTCTGTAAGCAATATAAATTGGGATGTTCAAGTGCCTTTCTTTATTTCTCATTTAAATCTAACTTGACAGTAAAATCAAATAGTCCAAGCAAATCTTCTAGTATATATTCTTTATAATAGTGTAAAAATAGTGTAGATAATTCTTGAAGATCGTGCAACATGGAATTTTTTACCTCATCTTTTCTACTTTGTAGAACATAATCAAGCACATCATATAATATTCTTTCCAGTGGATATTGAGTATGTCTATGGTAAAGCAATTTTTGATGTATTTCACTTCTAGCAATGCTTGTAATAAACCATCTAAAGATTGCATGAAAGGAGTTTGCCCATAAAATCCATCTCTTGGTATATATTTGGGTGAGCACTTTTAGTATGTGGGTGTCATTCTTTTGAGGGAAACGACCATCATCTAAAACCAACAATGTTTGATTATTAGTACCTAAAATAGTCTCCAATTTTTTATTAGGGACAAGCCTTGAATATTTTATACCTTTATGAGCATGTGGCCATTATACGTCAAAGATTGTTTCAATATTCTGCCCAATAAAGCCACACAAAGTGTAAACTTTACCACAATCATCTTTTAGAATGAAGCTATGACGGTAATCTTTTGTATAATCTTTGTCGTAAGTAGAATCCATATCTCGATTTACCATACTCTGAGAACATTTGAAAGATAATGACATTTGTTTCCACATTAATGATACCTCATGATTGTCTTCTTCATCACTTTTATTTTGTATCTCTCTCTCCCACAAAAATTCTACTTTTGCATAATCTACAACATCAAAAATTTCTATGATGCCCTTTTGTGTAATATACTTGCATGGGTTGTGACCTTTCTTAAAATTTTCAAATTACTATTTAGATATGCATAACCTTTTATTTTTTACTATAAGGAAAGGTCTCAAAACTCTTCTTGCATTAGATATAATGTGAATCTCATTTTGCTTATCATCTTTTTAAATTTCAACGTGAGAATGGATATGTTGTTTTTGATGAAGATATTCTATTTCTGCAAAAGTATTCTCTTGGGAAATTTGATCTTGTTTATCAAATTCCCTCAAACCATTGTCTACCACTATGTTTGTAACTATGGCTAGCCTAGGCATATATTTCCCATCCATGGACTGTATTTTATTAGTATAATTGTATATTACTATTAAAATATAATTTTGAATTATGGACGTAGCAAATAAGGTTCATCTGGAATAAGAGAAACATTTTCTATAATCATCACCTATCTTCTTTCCAACGTTAGTATTCACCATTTGGACTGAAACTTCAAACTGACTTCTCAGTGAAGAAATAATGTGAGACACTTTGTGTTTATAAGAGTACCATGTGAACACAATTTTGGGAAAACCAGGTTGTCAATTATCAATATATGCATGGTATTCAATAATATCTTCTAGCAAATGTACTCTTTTCATACTGTTATTACCTTCATAATCATTTTCAATAATATGATCAGCTCTGAGTCTCCTCTTTCTACAATGCAATAAAAATGGAGAGAATTCTTCCACATCGAGGGAAAAGTCAAGTTCAATTCCAAAATTACTAAAATCCTTTTGTGTATAATCAAAATCTTTATGCTCTTTAAGATTTATAATAATTATAATATATATGGTCACGACACCCTTACTTTTTTTTTTAACCCAGAGGTATCCCTGATCCCAATTGGGACACTGTGACTCTACCTAGTGACCTTAATTGGGGTGAGCAAAGGTGAGACTAATCCTTGGGGGGCTACCAATGAGGCTCACATGCACCAGATAACTTTAATAACCTGGGCCATGAGAATGGACCTCAGGACTTATATGGGAAAAACCCAAAGCCCTTAGCCAACTACACCACCCTTACATTGACTTTGAAACATGTTCTATTTTATGTTAAGAGTCTCTTCCTTAGTTGACCCATTATGATTCTCCATATTTTTGGTTAGAGTTATTGGTACAGACCCTAACTAAATATCTATAAGCTTGTATAAAACTTTTGTGTTATTATTATTACGACTGCCCCTACCGCAATCAACTCTTAGACAAACACTTATTAATTTTTCTTGATTATCCTAGATTTCATAAATGATCCTTACTTATTTACCATTTATTTTAAATTTTGATTAATGTTAATACATCCAAACACTTATTAAATTTTCTCAATTATCCTAGATTTCATAAATGATCCTTACTTCTTTACCATTTCTTCTAAATTTTAATTGATGCTAATCCATGACATCCTTGAGATACAACCATGAATCTCTAAGATGTGTATCTGATTTATCATAGAAAGAGATATTCTCAACATCACTTGTTTTCTAGTTATACTTATCTTTGAATGACTCAGTTTCCTAATCCATTCACAGAGATCTATTTTTAAATAAATGATTTACCCTATGATATATGGTAGAATGTGCCTTTATTGGTTGAATATTATCTTTAGATATCAAATAATCAATTTTCAAGAAGTCTTCTATTATGGGCCAATCCATTTCTTTATAAGCATTATGATCATCGTCTCCTGAATTAAGGCCTCTCGATTTTTAGGTTAATGAGGTCTGACCATTAGTTATTGGAGATTGGAAAGAATAGAAAATTTGAGAAGGCAATGAATGTTCCTTATCACTGCCAAAATCAAGTAATCTAGAATCATAAGCAATGTGTGAGTTACTATGTTCTCCCTCATGCAGCTCAAAACTAACTTCTTCACTTAAAATATTTTCATTACTAAAGACAAGTGTCAATACATCATTCATCATTTTTCAACAGACATATACTTAGAAGGCACATATTTGTTCTTGTCATTATACCATGATGATTGAGCTTAATCATAATCAATATGAAATAAACTAGGCTTTGTCTTGGACTTCATTGGGATTCCATCTAAAATTCCCATGCCACAACTAGGTACCTAGTTTTCCCATTTTATTTCCTGGCATTCATTGCTTTTCTTATCTTTACTACTATGTATAAAACATATAGTAATTTGTGGCGAAAGAGTATTTTTCTCTTTAGACCCACATATCTACTATGAATACCATTAAAAATGATGACAAATTAGCTTCCTTTGTCTTCTTAGACCTAATCTTAAGCTTACCAAAATCACTATATTTAGTCTCAACCACTTCATAGGAGTACTTGCTGTTATGGTTATGATTAGCATTGTCAACTACTATTTTAGTTATTTCTTAACATTTATTAATATTATTATTAGCTAAATCATGAGGAATTCTTCTTTGGAATTTGTTTGGCATGTAATCTTCATCCTCTCTACAATTTTCTTCCATCTCACTACCAATGCCAGCAAGAGATACATTCACTATTGATTTTTTTGTTTTCTTTTCTTCTATGACCTCTTGAAAATTTATTTTTTCTTCATTTTTCAAGCTACTATAACCATGATTCATGAACTCATCTTCCTCATAGTGTTTTTCTCCATTCCATGACTCTTTAAACTCTAAAAATTCTATGAAAGATATTTCTTTTTGAATCTCTAATGAAAGAACATTGTACAACTCAAAACTATCCATAATTTCCTTATCTAGTGACCCTATGGTTCACAGGCTAGAAGGAAAAACAACTTTGATACCATTATAATATTCCTAATCAGAATATTATTTGATAATTTAGATTCCTCTAAATTCCTTTTGAAATAATATTTTATAAAGGTAACTTGTACTTGGACACATGCTGGACACATGCATGGTTAAGAAGAAACAGATGATAAAGACTTGGTAAAATATAATCAATCAAAAATAAATGTATTACACACTATTTCACATTGGGAAATGTGTAGTAAAAAAAGATGAATAAGTATAAGAAATCAAAGAATGGTAAAGAAGAGGGCAAAAAAATTTGTTTTTAAACCAAGAGAAAGATTAACACCAAATTAAAACAAGTAAAACCACACTAAGTCATGTTGGGAAGTATGAAAATAATGTAATAAAGTGGGAAGCTCGTGAAAGAACAAATGGTATAAAAATAAATTAATAAAGTCAAGAAATCATACTCAATCACGTTGAGAAGTCTAAAATAAAAAACAAAATTGGCAAAATTGGTCTTAAATTAATCACACTAAGTCAAGTTAGGAAGTATGAAAAACTCAATAAATGGTTGGATTCTTACATGCAATCAGAAAATAAGAAGATAAAAATGAAAGAGTAATGAAGTAAGCATAAAACACACTATATCAAGAGGGGAAACATTTAAATGATGTGTAACTTCATAATCAATCACATCTTATCACATATTTGACACATGTAATTTTGTTGTGACTTGGATTATTGGAAATTGTTTTGAGGAAGGCCAAGTTCTATCCGTGTTCTTACACTGTAACTCACATAGGGAACACTAATGAGGTGTAAATAATGTGAAAATCTGGTAAAATGGGATGTTGGTAATAGTAATTCAAAAAATTGATAATTTGTGAGGAAGTCCAGGTCTTATTTATGGTCTTACAATTCAACTCACAAATGGGATCACTAGGGGAGTGATCAGTGAACAAAACAATATTTCACAAGGGGAAATATTAGGATTCTAGGGAGTGAAAAAGGTAATGTAAAAAACATAACATAGGCATCTCATGAGAAGACCTTAGAATACATGAGGCACACTAAGGACATAAGAAGACACTAAGTGACTAGTGACCATCAATATATAGAGGATACATGTTCGCTATAGACACAAAATTGTATAAGAAAATAAGTGTGCTACTAATATCAACTCGTGTAGGTAGTTTTGAACAAGAAAAATAAAATAGACTGATCTTCCCACAATGTGTTCCCTATTCCTCAAGACCCTTTACAGAGTTTTCGGTCTACTGTGAAGATTGGGTACTTATGCGAAAAAGTAGGTAGCACTAAAAGAGATTTTTTTAATTCTCTTTTTCTAGTCTAATGGCCTACCACACCCTAATGGACCTCAACTCTATTGTGAGTCCAATTGTGGAATTTGAGCTTCAATTAGAAGAAGGAGATGTGCTTAGAATCACGTCTTTTAGTGTGATTTGAGTTTTGAGAATTTTGAATGTTGCCTTTTAGATCATTGCCTTTTATTAAATGATTTGGCTTTTGAATGTTGTTATGGTTTTTAAGATTCCTCCTTCATACAAATTTGGAATGACCAATCATGAGAGGTAGAGTGATACACATGAATTAGCTTTAGGTTTTGGCTAAAATAAGCTAAGTATCCAAAGATAAGACAGACTAGGACACTTAGGCTTAACTATGAACCAACATGTTATATCAATTCTCAACCATGTATATGATTTCTTTACAAAAAAGAATTAAGGGGAATAAATTGATATCCAAAGTGGATTGGTAATAGGATATTATAATGAGATGAATTATTTTCTAAATGATCACTTAGTAAATGAGTAATGACTACAGGGAACAAGGTTTGTATAACTAAGTCACAATAACAATTATTTGTGTATATAGAGATAAGAGAGCAAACAATCATGAAAGGAGAATAAGGAAACCATAAGAAATGAAACTAAATAAGAAAAACAAGGCAATGATAAAGAAAAACTCTATAAATAAACATAAATGACATCATAAGCAATATAAAATGTGAAACCAAAGTCACCATGTAAGATAGATAAGAATTTGAAATAATGTCAAAAGATATAAAAAATAGATAAAGATAAAGTTAGAGCACATATCCAATCCAAATCAAAATGTAAGAATACCATGCATGTGTTCATAAGTATTGATATATTTGTCTACACACATTATCAATAACGTTTGATAAGTCTCTATGAAGTTGAATACGAACTGCAGCTAATGTCTCATCGATCTTCAATGAAAGTTGGGCAAATACTTCACGTCTAATCTCTTCAATATAAAAGCTATGAATGCTTGAAGGATCATGCTAATGAGTCCTATTAGGCAAGGGATGTTAAAGAGAATGCATGGGATTGCAATCTATAGAAGATGAATGGGTAATCGATGGGGAAGGAGCCAAGGGTAAGGGACTCATGAGTGGTGAAGGATTTATGAGTGGAGGAATAGGATGTGAAGGGACCATAAGAGGAGATGGATCCATGAGAGGTGGAACCATTGGGGAGGAAGGACGAGCCTTCTTGCAAGAATGACCTATGGAAGGAATGGTAGAAGATGTACGAATGGTTAGGAGGTGATCCTTGAGATATTGTTGAAGGTTGAATGAGATTTGCATGTATCTCAAGGATAAGTAGACTATAGGGGTCATGGTACCTAGCAAAATGATAGGGCCTAGTCATAGCTTGATTCATAAGCATACTCTTATGAGGTTATTCAAAAATTGGAGGTGTTCGTACCATCTTTACCCTATAATAAAGTGGAAAATACTAAAATTAGGAATGATATATGATGGAACATGGGAAGTTATACTATAAAATTGAAGCAAAGAGGAATGATAATGAATAATCTCAACATCTTGAGCCTGTACTACACCTCCTAAGATTAGATCTTCTAAAGTATGACCATCTTCATAATTAGGTGTATGAAGATCAATGGCATAGATAGGGATGACCTTGTCATCTGATGAGGTGTGATGAATGGAATGTTGAGTCTTGGTTATGACCATGGGGATATCACAAGGTGGTTTGTAAGAATGAGGTTACAAAGAAGTAAGAAGTTAAGAGATGAGATGAGGTGAGAGATCAAAAATTTTAATCTTGAGATTAATCACATGATTAGGTTTATCATCATCAAAATCAAGGAGGTTAAGGGGAATATTCTCAATGAGTTTAAGATGACCATTATAACCTCTAGTGGAATTGATGAGGAAGTTAAATTATTGAGACTTATGAAATGCAACATTTGGTAAGGGTTCAATGGTAGGGATCTTGATACACCCCGATCTTGGAATTGTTTGAAATTTCAAGGATTAGTGTCACCTTGAATTGTATAGATGGATCCATTGTGAGGAAATTGAATGCATTCGCAAGTGAAAGAATAAACCACCCTCATACAATGAGTCCATGGATTACCAAACAAACTGTTGTAAGATAGAGGAAAGTTAAATATCATCACCTTCACACAAATAGTGATAGGTGGGATGGTAATAGGGAGCCACACACAATCTAAAGGAGGTATTTGCCTTCAATCATAGCCTTGACATGTGTTTCATGTGGATTTAAGATTGCATTTGAAATATCCAAGGGTTTTGATAAAATAGAGAGAGGCAGTACAAGTGCCAGAACCCCCATTAATCAAGGCACATTTGACTTAGATGTCACCAATTTGGACACTAATGAATAGAGGAACATCATCCGCATGAGGTAGAATCTCATCAAGGATCATATAAGCAATGAAGAATTTTAGGGAAAGAGAAGTGTCCATTGTTTCATCAACATGTATAGACATTTCTTCGCACTATTGCAATATGTTATCTTCAGATCTAGATAAGGTTGCTTCGCATATTACTAAGGGAGGATGAGGGATGCTTATTTTGAATAAAATTTGCATAAGATAGTTAAAATGATGCATATCAGTCCTCATATATTCAATAAATGGGATTTGGGATGGGAGATTAGTAAGTTCCATGATAGGATCCCACTCATCATAACCCATAAGAAGATTATTGGAAAAAGGTGCATAGTGTTGAAGGAGGTCTTTGGAAGGAGGAGTCTAAGTAAATGTAAATTTATGTTGATAAGAAGTAGAAGGTTTAATATGAGCTCAAGGTTGTAGATTATGTTGAGAAGATGGAGTAGTTGATATAGGTAGGGTTTGAGAATTGCTAGAAGAAGTTTGAATAGAATATACAATATTATTGGTGTTAGATAAAGAAGATTGATAGATGGTAGAAATAGAATGGGAAGTTTTATCCAAGGGAGGTGTTGGAATTAGTTCATAAAAAGATATAAGGTCATCTTTCCTGAAGTCATTTAAGTGAGTTGGAGAAGAATCTTAGATAACACAAAATGTGTGAGACAATAGAGGCATGTAGATAGGTTGAGAATCAATGAAAGCAACCAACCTTTGCATGTTAGTCATATTAACCACATTCTCTTTAGTAGTTGGGTCAATAAGACTTTTTAAATTATTATTAGAAGGGGTAGGCTTGTCTTCGATGTCTTGGTGATTTGGGAGAGGAAATTTATAGATGGCCAAATGAGCATTAGATTGATTCAAAGTTTGAGATTTAGTATGCGTTTCATGGGCTTTGAAAGCAATGTCATAGGATTATTGGCATTGACAAATGATATAATCATGGTCAAAATTGGGACCAAAAAGGAAATCCATAGCCAAATTATAAAGCTTCCTATAGGTATCATGAGAATGACCCCAACTAGCGTGAAACCAAAGAAAATTGTTGGGATCATACCAAGATTTCATAAGATGAGTGGGATCAAGATATTGTAAGAGAGGCCTTGGTAGACATTTTAATAATTCTACTGAGGATAAAGGTTTGTGGACATTAATGTTATTATTTGAAGAGAAATGAGGATTGGTAAATTGATTAGGAGGTAAAGCTTGTTCCGAAGATTGGTTAGGAATAATATCTTGAATAGTATCATAAGAATATGTGACATCATCATTGGTAGCATGATGAGTTTTGTTCTTAAGTAACATGAAATTACCCGTAGAAGGTTGGGATGGATCGAATTGATGTATAAGGTAATTTTGATGCTTATCTTGGTCAATAGCCTCTTCCAAAGTATGTGGAGAAGGAGATGGGACCTAATATTACAACTTGGGAAAAAGAGCATTGGTAAATAGATGGAAAAGGTTATCATTAGCCATATTATGTTCACATTTGATGGATAATGTCTTCCATTATTTAACAAAATCTTGGGAAGTTTTGGTTTCAAGTTGCCTACAATTGATAAAATGGGCCAAGGTATTCTTAAGAAGATCACTAGTTTGGAACTTTTAGACTAGAGCATTTACTAAATCTTCAAAATTAAGAATAAAATGAGTTTTAAGCTAGTTATACCAATCTAAATCATCACCTGTGAGAGTTTTGGCTAATAGCTTACTAGCAGCAAAAGCATTGAGTTTGACCCAATCTTTACATATATTTCCAAATGATTTTAAATAAAGAGTAGGGTTAGTTGACCCATTATAAGAAATGGTAGGGGTGATGCCTCTTATATCGATATTAGCAATTTGAGATGTAGGAGGCTTACTTTGAATATGCTTGATTGTCATGCTGATAAGAGGAGGTTGAGGGATAAGAATACCATGGGAATATTGAAGAGGAGGTAGGGGAACATTTTGATTATGTGTGCCCCATGGCATCTATTAAGGGTGGGTTTGAATATGGATAAGGTGATTTTGCATTTGCATCATTTGTTTTGCATTATTAACTTGAAAAGCATTCATTTTATTAAGGATTTGTAATAGCAGTTGAAGGGTTTGAGTTGCATTGTTGGCATTGTTTGAAGCATTAGAATTGGTCGTAGTGGCTTGGGTACCACTATAGGTGTTAGTAAGAGCTTGAGAATAGTTGTTAGAATGTGAGGCACTAGTGGCATAATTTGCTTGTGTGGAAAAATATGTATTAGGAAAGGGATGAGAAAAAGCAACACTAGAGGTATGATTACCATGGGTAGAAAATGATGCACTAGTGGAAGAATTGAGAAAAATGGGTCTTAGAAGAGGCCCATTGGATGTAGAACCTACCATGTTAGTAGAGATACTAGGCATGGAGGTAGAGGAAGTTAAATAAGAAGTTATGCTATAAGGAGTAAAAATAGAGGGAAGATGTTGAGAAGAAAAAAAGCTAGTATCCCCAAATCCATGTGATAATGTGGGAGAAGGTGAATGAGGCTCTTTGGTTTGACCACTTATCATGAGTTGATAAACAATATAAGGATCCTTTCCTCAATGTTAAATAAATTTAGAGATGAAGAAGAGCATTTTAGGTGTATACTCTAATTTGAGTTAATATTCAAGTGAGAAGAGAGGATTGTGAAGTGAAGAGGAATGAGGAGGGGTCCCATAGTTTTTTGTGTGAGTGGCTATATGAACATTACTTTCATCTATGAGAGGAACCATAATCTACTCATGGGAGATCCTATAAGGGTTGGTAAGAATCATTATATCTATTGAATTTAACTTAGTGGTGTCTTCAAATAGGAAGTTCATGATGAAAGAGATGGATTATGAAATGCAAAGGTGATGCAAAAGCAAGGAAATACAAAGGGGCATATAAGAGTATAGAATTGATGGGGTAGACCTAATATAAGAGATAGGGTTTAAAAACTAAGAAAATAAGGATAAAGAATCGATAAGGTTAACCTAATACTATATCTTGAGAGGCATAAAATAATATTGCGTCGACCAAGGTGACTCAGTACTACAAGCATGGAAAATAGATGGTCTATAGGAGACTATGTTGAATAGAATGATAATATACTAAAATAGGAAATTTTTTACAACTTACTTTAAAAGCAAGAAATGAAAGGAAACACACAAGCAATTGGATCAATGAGGATGATCCAATTGAGGCACACAACACAAAACCTTACACTAACAATGACCAATGTAAGTTTTTACACTACAACATACAATGAGCAAAGAGCAAGCAGTGAACTTGGAAAGTAAATGCTAACTAAGCAGTCATCTTGAATGTTGTTAGATTATTAGAGTGTTATTTTAAGTGTGATAAGGAACTTGGCTGAAAGTAGGGAACTAGAAAGTAATATATAGTTAGTTTTAGGATGTTTAGGCTAAAAGGGATTTATGTTGGCATTGGTGCTAGCTTGGTATTGGGGCCTACCCCCTCACTTCATAATCCTGCATCGATAAGGGTATCGAGTGCTTTGCTAATATATACCATTAACCATGTTTTATACTTGGTTAAAACCAAGTTGGATTCCCCATCGATGATGAAATCCAAGTTGGTAGGCCTTGGGTAGATAATTATTTAAATGCATTTTAAAATTATGTGATTTGGTAGTGTGTGCAAGAAAGAGAAAAATAGTGCAGCTTAATAAATGTATTAAAAAACCACCTAATTAAACTATGTGATCTATTATAAACATGTAAGCAATTGAAAGTGAAAGTGTGAAGTAATTACTAGTATTTAGATGTTAATTACAACTTTGAAACATAGTAAAGTGTTGGTTCAGATGATAGTGTATGTAGACATTATAGAATAGAGTTGATAGTATTGCTACTGTATTGTTGAAGTAGAGGTCTATTAAGAACTATGTCGATAGTGTCAACCTAGTCTTGTAGACAGAAGACAGAATACATAACTATGTCAACTACAACCTAGTTTACTGTATAAGGGAAATTTTAAAGAATACATAACTGTTAGGAGGCCCCTTATCCAATGGTAGCACAATTGATTACTTATATATGAGCAATTGAACACGGAAATTATACCAGAATGATTAAGAAACTAGAAACATGAGACATCAAAGAATTTGAGAGACAATACACACAATTGTATTAGATAATACTAGAAGAAAATACAAATAAGGAAGATGCCACTTCTTCCTCCACCTCAAAGGCTTGCCACACCTCAAGACCTTCTTCCCTCTCTCTCTTGCTCAACACAAAACCAACTCTAAAACCTGAGTTACAATCCCTCCTTGAATGCTATAGCTGATCTCCTTGACCTTACACTTGTAGATCTCCTTGACCTTGCTTGCTTCAATGCTCTTACTTGATCAATATGATAATTACAATACATGCCTCATGGTTCTTTAAATAGAAATCCATGGTTACAAAAATAGACCTCTAACTACTAAAATTAGACACACAGCTCGCGACTTAAAATAGTCTCTTAGCATGCAAACACTCGGTTTAACTAACTGACTGTTCGTAAACAGCAGTTCTGGACCGCACAGGTGATCGACGTCGGTCCCTGCTTGTCTGGTGCTGCCGACGTCGGCCGACTCTCTGCCGTCGCCGGTCTCCTTTTCCACTGCATCTGACCGACGTCGGTCATACTGCCGACGCCGGTGGCTCTGGTTCTTCAGCATCCTTTCTTCATGTGTGTGCAAACAGTTGAAGCTTTTAGCTCCACACCCTAACAATCTCCCACTTGGAGATAAACAGCTGCAACCTGTACCTGTACACCATCTATTTTGTTCCTTAGGCCCTGTATCCCTCTTCAAAGTCACCCTTGAAGACCAACCACCATGCAAACCTATGATGTTATATCTGTCACCTATGCCACGAGAACTTTGCTGCTCCCAAATTCTTCATGACATACTTCTGAACCAACTCTACCCTTAGCTCAGAAAACTCCCTGTATATGCAACCCTGCAAAAAGTAACACAATACAGTAACAGGATAATGTAGCTAATATTATCCAACCTGGTAAAGATAAAAAACAATGGTCAAACCTCCATTGCTCTGCAGCATAACTCAAGACCATATACCATAGCCTTTTGTCTCAGATGTCCATCCACTCTCTTCTCTAAAACGGGAATCCATCCCTCTATATCTAGCTGACAACTCCACCAACAAGTACCTGTTTGGCTCTAATCCAAGGACTCACACTCCTCATCCATGTCAAGCTCCCACTGTTTTTGGATTCTACCTGCATTGCTTCCTCCATCTTCCTAGTTCATGACTATCAGTAAGCAATATAAAGAAGGTGAACAACGAATATGAGGTTCACATACCTTTTCTGACCTCTGTATGGGTGTTTGAGACTCATAGATCCACCCAACATCCGTTCCAGTGACCGATCTCGGCCAACTCCCAGTCTGCTCCCGACCGATGTCGGTTCCCCGCACTGATCCTGACTGCCGACGTCGTTACCCCTGGCCGACGCCGGTGTCCCCCCTGCCGACGTCGGTCCTAATGACCGACGTCGGACTTCTCCTGCCCGACCTACCGACCCTGCTGGTCTGCACATGACCGAAGCCGGTGTCTGGATGACCGACGTCGGTTCCAAGTAACCGACATCGGTGCCTGTGTGTTCCCGTGAGTGATGAATTCTTCATCCGCGAGCTCTTCTTGGATCAAATCTATATCCATGCTGCCCTGCTCAGATTTATTTACTGCCTGTAACTGTTCTAAGGCCTTCATCTCCCCCACGAACACCAAGACAACCCTGTTCTTGTCAAAAGCCTCAAATTTCCTTTTCCTGCAATAAATTCTATCCATGCCTTCTGAACTTGAACACATACCTTTTGAGTCAAGAACTTCCATTCCCTTCTTATTCATGTGACCCTGCCTAATAGACCACATTTTCGAATCTGCACCAGAAGTGGAATCAGTAGTACAAGTAGATAGATAAAGAGAACCTACTTTCTTACCTCTTGCTAAAACAAGTGCTCCCTTGGTAACCTTCCAAGAATCCGCTGTGAGGGTTATTGTGCATCCCTCATCCCCCAACCTTCCTACAGAAATCAAACTCTGCTTCAGAATTGGAACATGCATGACCTCCTTCAACACCCATGTGTTGTCAATCTGCAATCTCAGCTGCACTTTCCCTTTGCCAACTATCTGACAAGGCATACCATCCCCTAAATAAAGAACTCCAAAATCTCCCTGTTCATACTCATGAAACAAATCTCTGTTTGGGGATGCATGAAAAGATGAACCAGAATCTAATATCCATGATCCTACGTGACTTTTTAAAGAAAGTATGAGAGCATCCTGTACCACAATGTTTGCATCCTTTGCTTCTTCCATACCTGCATGTTGATTCTCTTTATCTCTCAACCAACACTCCTTCTTTGTATGTCCTTTCTTTCCACAAAACCAGCAGGTAATACCTTTAGACTCGGATCTCCTTCCCGACCTTGATTTCCCTTGCTCAATCTTCTCCTTTTGCCTTCCTCTGCTTTTCGCACTTAGAGCGTTCCCTGATGATTCACCTGTGCTTCTCCTGCGTATTTCTTCATTCGAAATCACACTCACAACATCATCAACCTTTAAGATTTTAGAAGCAGATGCAGAGTTACTTACTGCCATAACCATACCATCCCAACTTTCAGGCAAAGAACATAAAATCAAGAGAGCCTTTACCTCATCATCAAAAACAATGTTGACTGAAGCTAATTGGTTTACCAAACCATGGAAATCACTGAGATGAGTATGTACCGAACCTCCTTCCTGCATTTGTAAAGTAAATAGCTGCTTCATAAGGTATACCTTATTAGAAGCCGAGGGCTTTTCGTATAAATTTGCCAAGGACTTTATCAACTCTTCTGTTGTTTTGCACTGTGATAAGCTGGAAATCACAGAAGCTCCAAGACTCAACCTTATGGAACCAAGAGCCTTCCGATCAAGAACACTCCATTCTTCATCCTTCATATCTGTGGGCTTGCATGCAACCCCACCCAACGGTAAGTACAGATCCTTCTGATACAGATAGTCCTCAATCTGCATCCTCCAGTGTTGATAATTCTTACCGTTAAACTTTCCATTCGTAGCTTGCTTTCTTCTGCCATTGCTGAACTCCCACTCAATCAGAAAACCCTGTGAATGACCTGTAATCAAAAACAATAACCTGCTTCCTGCAAACCGTAGCTCTGATACCAACTGTTAGGAGGCCCCTTATCCAACGGTAGCACAATTGATTACTTATTTATGAGCAATTGAACACGAAAATTATACCAGAATGATTAAGAAACTAGAAACATGAGACAGCAAAGAATTTGAGAGACAATACACACAATTGTATTAGATAATACTAGAAGAAAATACAAATAAGGAAGATGCCACTTCTTCCTCCACCTCAAAGGCTTGCCACACCTCAAGACCTTCTTCCCTCTCTCTCTTGCTCAACACAAAACCAACTCTAAAACCTGAGTTACAATCCCTCCTTGAATGCTATAGCTGATCTCCTTGACCTTGCTTGCTTCAATGCTCTTACTTGATCAATATGATAATTACAATACATGCCTCATGGTTCTTTAAATAGAAATCCATGGTTACAAAAATAGACCTCTAACTACTAAAATTAGACACACAGCTCGCGACTTAAAATAGTCTCTTAGCATGCAAACACTCGATTTAACTAACTGACTGTTCGTAAACAGCAGTTCTGGACCGCACAGGCGACCGACGTCGGTCCTTGCTTGTCTGGTGCTACCGACGTCGGCCGACTCTCTGCCGTCACCGATCTCCTTTTCCACTGCATCTGACCGACGTCGGTCATACTGCCGATGTCGGTAGCTCTGGTTCTTCAGCATCTTTTCTTCATGTGTGTGCAAACAGTTGAAGCTTTTAGCTCCACACCCTAATAGTAAAGTGTTGGTTCAGATGATAGTGTATGTAGACATTATAGAATAGAGTCGATAGTATTGCTACTGTATTGTTGAAGTAGAGGTCTATTAAGAACTATGTCGATAGTGTCAACCTAGTCTTGTAGACAGAAGACAGAATACATAACTATGTCAACTACAACCTAGTTTACTGTATAAGGGAAATTTTAAAGACTACAAACTATGAAAAACATAACTATAAGGAATAATTGAAATGATAGAGAAAGAGAGAAAGTAACTTTGGTGGGTTGGAAGATGCAAAAGAATGTGAAATTATTTTTGAAGTGCCTTGAATGTTACCCTCAAATTTTGCCAACTGTGTTGATTGGGTCAACCTAATTCTATAGTTCCCTATTTGTTGAAGCCTATGAAGATGACTATACCAGCCTGGTTAACCTAGTATGTTTTATGAAATCTATCTAGAATATTATACCATCTTGGTCAACCTAGTTTGTTTTTTAGAAACTTGTAAGAGTATCATGTCAACCTATTCAACCTAGTAGCTTTCTTAAAAGTGAAAATGTATACTATGTCAACTTGTTTGCTCTAGTAACCTGTATCTAATGAACACCTACACAGAAAGAACAAAGTCATTTTGATGTGACTATGTCTCAAACATGTGTACAAAAGTTAGAAACTATAATGGCCCTATTGACCTAGTATCGTAAATATAGAAAAATAATAAATAATATGATAAAATAAAGAAAAACATGAAATAAAACCTACAAGGGTTAGATTCACGTCGGGTTCACTAGAATGTATGTAATCAAAAATGTATCAAGTCTATAAATCAATCCTAACTCAGATAAGATAGATCTTACTTACACTTTCAATTGGAAATACATTAGATAATTGAGAACATGACCAACATGTGGATATGCTAGACCTAATTAGGGGATCTCTTATCACAAAAACAATACTAAGGAGGGTTTCAAATCCTCCAGTCAAGTAATAACCCTAACTAAGTCTTAAATTTTCATATTCACTGTAATAATAAGTAAAACAAATAAATATAATCTAGTGCTCACCAAAGCTTATGGTACAAAAGTGGGGGTAATAAACACTAAAAGTAAACATGCATACAATACATATTCGTCTCATTGTATACAAAATCCTAATGTATGGAAGAGAAATAAAAATGCATATCTATCTACTCTTACAAAGGAGGAACAAATTTTGGAATATTTACCTTTGAAGACAAACCTACCGAGACTCAATCTCTCCTTTGGCCAAGGTGCTTCGCAAGAGATTATTGTGGCATGTAAGGATGATAAAGATAAATCAACTCTAGGATACACAACCTATCAATGCATCCAAAAACCTTCTCCACAAGACAAGATTTGTATCTCCAAAGAAAGTATGAAACCATAAGTTCGCTCCTCAAGTAGAATGGTGGATAAGTAGATGCACAATAGCTTTTACTTCTTATTCTCTTCTCTAAATAATGGGAAAATGATCTTGTATATATAGTCAGATTTAACCCTAAGCCCTTTTAAAGGTTTTGGCCAACAAGGTTGACCCAATCGACCTAGTACTATTCTAGACTAAAATTCACTAGGTCATAGACTAGGTCGGCCAAAGGTTGACCTAGACCCTAAATGAATTTCACCCATAAGAGTACAAGGTCGACCTAGTACTGTAAATAGTCAAAAGGGGTTTTAGGTTAGGAAAAGGGGATGAAAGGTAGGAAATAACTAGAGGAGTATGCAATAGAGAAGAACAAGCTTAAAGAAATGGTTTTTTAGGAGATAATTGTGTAGACAATAAGTGGAAAAAGGTACAACAATCATGTGAAGCACCAATGTTCTACCCATCCCTTTCTCAGTACACCCTTTAAGGTGTGCACTCAAAGATATTGAGACTTGATGGATTCCTACAAGATAAAGAGCGTCAATAATTAATAAAAGTTTATAAATATTATGTGTATACAAATATTGTAATGGGTGGTTCTTTCTATTGTAACTATTAATCACCTATTTTAATATCCACTAGGATTAGGAGATTTATCTTATTAGAAAAAAATTAGTTACTGAGATCTAGGGTTTTAAAATTGTAGCATTATAAATAGGCAAATCTCTATGTATTAAGAGGGAATTAATTTACTGAGTTGTTCAATTGATATATCAATACAGTGATAAAAGTTGCAGCTATATTCATATATTTCACTTTGATCAATCAATGAAGATATCTATAGTTTGCAAGTACCCAATTTTTTTACATTCCTATTCCAAGGCAAGTAGGGGTCCACTCTCATTAGGAATTAGGAACGTGTTTTATATGGTATTTTAAGTTTTTAGCGTGCTTATATTTTTAACAAATAATTGTATTTCAATCGTAAAACCTGTAGGGAATTATCTTTAACTTTTTATATTAAATTCAATTCTACAAAGTTGTGTGTTTTCCTTTCAACAGTGTGTTTATCTTTTAGCTATGTGTTTATCTTTCAACAATGTGTTTATATTGTAGCCGTGTGTTTTATTTTAGCAAGTTAGATTACTTTCATTTCCAACATAGAGTGTTTCAATTTTATATGTGTGCTTCCTTATTGAATAAGCTAGTCTTTTTAGATTAAAATAGATTAGGATAAAACACTTAGAAGATCAACACCCCCAAAACCATTTTTTTAGCCTACAACCATAAACTTTACTACAGATAGCTTTAGATGTTTCCCCTGATTTGAATGACATCAATAAAAAAGTTGGTTAAATGAAGGGATATATGAAACCCATTATTTTTGGCATCATTTTCAGGAACAATTAGGTGTTAGTAAGGTAACCCCTATTGGTCTACAGTAAAATAACAAAAACATTAAAAAAATAAATCAAAAACATAAATTCCTTAGATTTATGAATTGACCTAGAGATGCCAAGGGACAATTCATCTCCAAAGATCTTGGGTTAGGACCAAAGGAGGAAATAATAAAATCTTTAACTAAGAGATCTGAGAGTATGATAAAAACAATTGAATCATGCTTAGAGAATCATTTTTATTTGTCCCAAGAAATAGGGTCATCCTCACAAATAAACCTTGTAAGAAGAATCACATTTGGGAGATCTACTTCTACAAGAATAATTAATCCTTAGGATCCTTTGTCTTGAATAGTAGGTCCTACACTTCAATCTCTACAAGATCAAGAATAATAAATAAATTGGATCTCTGACAAACGTTGGGAAGAAGAAGAAATAGAAACCATGGCTGATAATCAAGGAAATGTGGAAAATCCTAAAGAGAATAGGATGCAACAAGATATAACTTTTTATTTTTCTATAGTCATAAATCCAACAAATCAAACCTTTA
Source organism: Torreya grandis (assembly GCA_037957365.1). Lineage (NCBI taxonomy): Eukaryota > Viridiplantae > Streptophyta > Pinopsida > Cupressales > Taxaceae > Torreya > Torreya grandis. The sequence goes on along the minus strand of JARHVA010003746.1, from coordinate 674,821 downwards.
TGAAGAACATTTCACCTTCAAATTTTCCCTCTTTTAAGGACAAATCCTTAGAAGATCCATATCAATTCATGTTTGAGTTCAAAGTGTTATGTTAGGCTTATGATTATACATATGATAATCATAAACTCAAACTATTCTCTTCTACACTTAAGGAGGTATCCATGAGGTGGTTCATGGGCCTTCTAGGTGACTCGTTTAATACATGGAGAGACATGAAAAATGCATTTCTTGATAAATATAAATATTACTAGAGAGTGAGGGATAGGAAAGAGGACTTTTTAAAGATTAAACAAAATGAAGATGAAACTTTAGAAGACTATCTAGATAGGTTCACATTTACTCACAAACATAGTGGTTATCTATATTAGAGGTGTAATCACTGAGGGGGGAGGGGGTGAATCAATGATGCAAGATAATCCAATTCAATTCCCAATTCTTAAACACTTAGCACATACAATCATGATCCATAGAAATTAACCATTACAATGAACATATCAAGATCAAGCACATAACACATGATATATGTGGGAAACCCTTTTGGTGTATAAAATCCAATGAAACCTTAAAGGTGGACTACAATCCTAAAATAACAAGATCCAACATTAGTACAAGCACCAACTTATCAAAGAACACCCATCCCTTAATTTAGTGAGACACCCATCCCATAAGGAGGAACCAACCCCCTAGGTACCCAAGCACCTACTCATATACCTTGATCTGATCACCACCTTTGATATAATGTCTTTTACACCTGATAATGGACTTCTCTTACTTGCTCTCTTTCCCCTTTACACTCTCCCAAACTTGCACACACAAGTAATGCATCCAAAACACCCTTTAGGATCACTCTTCACTCCTTGACACATACATAATCAAAAAACTTGAATCAACTTTATCAGAACATAAATATGACTTTTAGGTCATAAAAAAAATCCTCAACCTACTATGTTCTTCAATCCATCCACTAAGCACACTCACTCAATCAGCCTTTAGGGCTTACTCTCTCAATTTGCCTCTTCTAGGCTCATTAGGTCCAATGACCTATGTGTTCAAATTCATCACCTTGATCATACAAGAATGGCTAATTATCTGCACTCTTTTTTGGTCCTTAATGACTTGTACCTTCTCTTTTAAAGGTTCTCTCCTTTGCTTGACTCCACACTCTCTTAACTCCAATACAAATAGGGCAATTATGCCTAGTATTTATACCATACACTTATCTAACCCATCTTGGTCAGTCAAGATGCTTACCATACTTATTATACCTTTTAAATAGGTCTTCATACATGTTACATGTAAGAACACTCCACTCCATAGCTTGGCCATAGTCCTTAAGACTCAAATCCTCCATTAGGCCTTAATGAGACCTAAAATAATTGGGCCTTCACATCCATATGTTACATGTGAGACCACTTGCACCACCTTCATCCTTTACCAATGATTCAAACACATCAAATATATATCAAATATCACCTTTCTCACTCTCATATGGGTTCATGCCACCTGGAACACCAACTCCATACTTGAACCTACCAATTAGGTCTCCTCACTCTTTAGGCCTTCAAACATAAAAAACACAGCCTCAAACTTCTGAAGTAACAACTCAAATATTTCACATAGACATATGATTAGATCACATGGGTGAAACCTTCATGAGATCTATAATTATTTAATATGATTTATATACTTCAATACATGCTCTAAGCACTCAAATCAACTCTCTCAAAATGACCACTCAGATTGGACATATACAATCAAGCTATTTTGACTCTCCACAACTGAATATGGGCAACATAAGATCTACAATACCTTATAATAATCCTTTGAGACTTCATTGACATCTTCATATTCATTTTTTTCCTCAACTCTACTCAGAACATCTTCAACTTACCTCTGCAAGATGGTCACTCAAACTATCAGTGTATTCAACAAACACAATCGACTTCTAAGTAATTGTTAACACTGAAGATGGATTGGTCAAATCTCTAAAATTCATAAATATGGTCCTCATAGAGTCTAAAAAACTCTACAATAGTTAGTTCATCTTGAAACATTGAAACACCATCAAGAACTCTTCAATTATCCTTCTTGGTTTACTTATAGAACATGGTAAAATCTTCAGTCAAATTTGGAGCTCAATAAATTTGACTCTACAAATAGTTGAACCTTCTGACCAATGTCTATAGATGTGATTTGAAGTCATTTTCAACTTTTCCTTTTTACATCATCAATAAATTCATCCTAAATCAAAATATATTAGTAAAATACTACATACTATTTCTTCCCTATGCTAATTCAAATGCCAATAGTCACTGTGTAATGCAAACATTGTAGACACATGTCTTCATCTTGTGTCCCCTAGAAACTCAAACATGATCTATCAATCTCCTTGTAATAATCTTGAATTTTAACTCTCATTTATCACTATTGATCATTTATCCTCACTTTTGATATTAAGACACTTGTCACCCTCATGTGCCTTCTGAGCATATTGTTGACAGTCCCCGCTCTTGCACCACTTGGTAGTCTCGCGTGCCTTCTAAGAAAATTATTTTTAGACCCTAATATTGCACCAATTTTAAGTCCTGAGTGCCTTTTTCATACCCTATAGTCAGTATCCAATTCTATTTTTCCACTTGGACTCCCCACGTGTCATTTGTGAACCCTTTGACATATTGACTTGATACGCACCGTTGATCACTATTTGACAAGTTTCTTGCTTCACATTAGATCCTTATCTGATCAGATAAAACACTCACCATATATATATATCACTTTATTAGACACTCAACATATATATTTATATATAATATTATATTTTCACCATTAGATCTTTTGAATGTTCACTGTTAGATCTCATCTTGCAAATTTGGATAAGTATAGAAACTTTGTGAACTCTATTTGAGAGGCCAACTTTACCATATTATAAATTTTGATATGCTTAATGTTCGGACCTAAAATTTGAACCACATGATCACCTCTCATAGGGGAATCCATCCATGTATCAAACAACTCCTAAAACCATCACACGTGAAATATGACATCATCAAACTACTTACTCAACATTGTCTTCCAAAATGAATACTTGAACATAGACAATCATATTAATGATCTGATGAATTCCTTTCACTTACATAAGAATTATAAGAACTCAAAACACCCCATAGGGTCTCTATAACTTGACCATACCATCAATAACATCCACCATCTAACTATACAAGTCAAACACTAAAGAACTATGCAAGAACACTGAAGAATATTGAAACACAATTTGTCATTATCATTTTAGCACATATGACACCTCATCAACATCCTTGTTCACCTTAGAGACATCATTGACAAACCTCCAACAATATCCCCATTTTTTAAATATGTAAAACACTAATACAAAGCTTATTTTCAGACTCTATCTCTCTCGTCAAGCACTTTCTCCCCCTTTGGCATAATGACAAAGTGGGCTCAACTTATGATTTTGCAGACCTAAAAGACTTCAAGGACAAAAAATAAGAAAGGACCACCTCTGAGGGATGATATAGAGTCCCCCTAACATTGTGCATACCTCTTCTTAACTTGATATTCTCAAACATGCTCAAAACACAACACTCTTCTTGACCATACATAGCTCTTATGAAGACAAAACATATATGAACACCAGAAACTACATGAACTTACCTTGAAAACATTAAGAGGGACTCCCCCTAAGTCACCTAATATTAGGCACCATTTTAAGCATCTTCAAACTGTTTACAATAATGATGAATCAATAAAATTGCCTTCATACCTTCTCTCTCAAGTTCTACTACACAGTCCTCTAATCCTAAGACCTGACTATTTACAAAGTTCCCCCTTTGTTTATGCATGAGGATTTAATACATTGTCAAAAACACATGACTTAGTGTGATCAAGTCATCATATAAATATGCTTGAAATCATAACTGTATTAGACATCTTGATACCATGACTGAGGCATCTCATATATGCTCCCCCTCACATCATGCATATCTTTCCAAGCCATTCAAGCTAGTTAGCTCCCCCTAAATATGACATCTTCAATAGGTCTCCTTTGGGTCTGAAAATTAACTTTTTCAAATATTGTCCACACATAATCAATATCCTTATGAAACCACTAATAGATCTCATATCTTCATTAGATCAATTTAAAAAACTACAGCAAACATGAATAAGTCTCATATAGATCTCAAAATAATTGCCATTTATCCTCTACAAGCCATCATGGTTTATAACCTTTTCAAAGAACTCTCATGGAACTATCTCATCTTTAGAACACTATGAACTCCATGAAAAACACAACTTGTCATATACTGAACTCTAAGACCTTCTTCATGATATCAAAGATATGTCAACACATTATCTTTATCCTCCATATCAACCTTGCCTTCAGTCTTCATCATTTTGAAAAACCAATTTAAGCAATAGAAATTGACAAGCTCTTATCTCTGAGACCAAAAACCCTAAACACATCTTGAGCAAAATAGAACAAGATCAACTTACCTTTCTATGTAATATAATATCTTGACTACTCATCATCCTTGATCAGAAATCTGGAAACTTCCATTCCTTGCTTGTAAATCTTGCATAGAAAACTTCATTCTTCACCATTTGACTAACTAGATCATCCTTCAAATCACTAAACCTATTCATGTCCTTTCATAGTAAGCCAACACATCTTCTCATGACCATTTTTGTGCTACAACATCAATCAAAAACTCAACTAGCATCCACCATGCTTCCTCTTGCTAACAAGTGTCTCCTTGAAGCCTAGTTAGAGACACCCCATTGACATAGTGAGACTAAAAGTCCCAAAATTTATGAGACTCCCATATCTCCATACTCTCCTTTGACTTGTAGTCTTGCCTCATCACCACACTAAATTTGAATGGATCCTTGACTTTGTTTTTTGCTTTAGACTTGTCAACAAATGCAGACAACTAAAAATCTTGATTTTCTTTCATGTCTATCATGGCAAACAAACCATATTTGGTCTCAGTCTAATCTCTCCTGACATGCTTAGGTTTCCACAACTATTTTTGATCTCTTCCTTGCACACCAAGAGCTCCATACACCTTATTTTTCTTTGAGAACTCATTCAACGTATTCTTGTAATACCTAGCAATGTGACCAACTCTATGATAATTGTAGCAAACAATGTATTCCATACCTTTTTTTTAAATATGGTAGTGATCTCCCGTTGACTAATTATTTATTCTTACACATTACTTTGCCCTATGACCAGCAAGATGACAAATAAAATAATGTCCCATAAAGGATTTGGCATACCTTGAAGCATTTGGTTGTCTAATTGGCTTATTCATTTTGCCTTTGACCTGATTTGACTTTTTGTCTTTCATGCCACAATCCAATTTGCCTTGTTTTGTTCTCTTTTTCTCTTATTCAATCTTGCCTATCTTGATTATGACCTTTTCATGCTCATCCTTCAGGGAAATAATATCAACCTTTAATTAAACACATTCATATTCTTTAGCTCTCATGCTTGAATTTGAAGCCTCTAATTGAATTCTAAGATATTTGATGGTCTTCTTATCCTCCTTAGCTTATTTGGTCATTTCATCATTTAATATACATGCTTGCTCTTCCATAAACTTGATCAGTTCTTGATTATCCTTTTCCTCTCTCATGAACTTACCTAACAAATTCCCCTCAAGAGACCTGACTTGTGCTTCAAGACCTTTGATCATATTCCTCATTTTATGATTCCTTTTCTTTGCTCCTTCAATTCACCAAGTGCATTCATGAGCTCATCTTCTAGATCAACTTCTTCTTCCTCGTTGTAATAACAATCTTCTTCTTCTCTATTGTTATGGCAAACTTCTTCATCAAACATGATGATCTTTTCTTTTCAACAACTTTCCTTTTTACCCATATGTACCTTGGATCACCTTCAAGTGGTTAAAATTGCACAAAAGGTATTTCTATAATACCAATTATTAGAGGTATAATCACTTGGGGGTGAATCAGTGATGCAAGATAATCCAATTCAATTCCCAAATCTTAAACATTCAACACATACAATCATGATGCATATAAATTAACCATTACAATTAACATAGCAAGATCAAACACATAAAACATGATATACGTAGGAACCCTCTTTGGGGATAAAACCCAATGAACCCTACAATATGTACTACAATCTTAGAACAAAAAGATCTAACATTTAGACTAACACTAACTGATCAAGGAACACCCATCCCTTAATTTAGTAAAACACCCATCCCACAAGGAGGAACCAACCCCCTAGGCACCTAAACACCCACTCAACTACCTTGACCTAATCACCACCTCTAATTTTATGTCTTTTACACTTGATTATGGACTTCTCTTACTTGTTCTCTTTCCCCTTTACACTCTCACAAACTTGCACACATAAGCAATGCATCCAAAACACCCTTTTAGATCACTCTTCACTTATTAGCACATACACAATTAGAAAACCTACAATAACTTTATCACAACATCAAAAATTTGACCTATAGGTCATGCAAACATTCATCAACCTACTATGATCTTCAATCCATCCACTAAGCACACTCACTCAATTAGCCTTTAGGGCTTACTCACTCAATCTACCTCTTCTAGGCTCATTAGGTCCAATGACCTATGTGTTCACCTTCATCACCTTGATCATAAAATCATGACTAATTCTCTTCACTTTTTATTGGTTCTTAATGACTTGTACCTTCTCTTTCAAAGTTTCTCTCCTTCGCTTGACTCCACGCTCTCTTAACTCCACTACAAATAGGCCAATTATGCCTATTATTTATACCATACACTTATCTAAACCATCTTGGTCAGCCAAGATGCTTACCATACTTATTATACCTTTTAAATAGGTCTTCATACATGCTATATGTAATAACACTCCACTCCATAGGTTGGCCATAGTCCTTAAGACTCAAATCCTCTATTAGGCCTCCACATCCATACATTCCATGTGAGACTACTTAGACCACCTTCATCCTTTACCAATGTTTCAAACACATGAAATCTATCTCGAATAGCCCCTTTCTCACTCTCATATGGTTCCATGCCACCTAGAACACCAACTCAATACTTGAACCTACCAATTAGGTCTCCTTGTTCTTTAGGCCTTCAAACATAGAAAATGCAGCCTCAAACTTTTGAAGCAACAACTCAAATATTTCACTTAGACATATGATTAGATAACATGGGTGAAACCTTCATGAGCTCTACAATTACTTCATGTGCTTTAGATACTTCAACACAGGCTCTAGGCACTTAAATCAACTCTCTCAAAATGACCACTTAGATTGGTGATATACAGTCAAGCTATTTTGAATCTCCATAACTAAATATGGGCAACATAAGATCTCAAATACCTTATAATGAACCTTTGAGAATTCATTTACATCTTCATATTCAATTATTTCCACAATTCTACTCAGAACATCTTTAACTTACCTCTTCAAGATGGTCACTCAAACTCCAGTGTATTCAACAAACACAATCAACTTCTAATTAATTGTTCACACTGAAGATGGATTGGTCAAACCTCTAAAATTCATATATATAGTCCTTATGGAGTCTAAAAAAATCTCCAATAGTTAGCTCATCTTGAAACATCTAAATACCATTAATAAATCTTTAATTATCCTTCTTGGCTTACTTACAAAACATGGTCAAATCTTTAGTCAACTTTGGATCTTAATAAATTTGACTGTATAGATAGTTAAACCTTCTAACCAATGTCTTTAGATGTGCCTTAAAGTCCTTTTCAAATTTTCCTTTTTACATCATCAATAATTCATCTTAAATCAAAACATATTAGCAAAATACTACAAACTATTTTTTCCCTTTTCTAATTCATATACTAATGGTCACTGTGTAATGCAAACACTATAGACACATGTCTTCATCTCGTGTCCCCTGGCAACTTGATCAAACATGATCTATCAATATCCTTGTAAATCTCTTGAATTTTAACTCTCATTTATCATCATTGATCATTGAGCCTCACTTATGATATCAAGATACTTGGCACCTTCACGTGCCTTCTAAGCACATTATTAACAGTCCCCACTCTTGCATCACTTGACAGTCCTGCGTGTCTTCTAAGAAAATTATTTTTAGAACCTAATATTTCACCACTTGTAACTCTCACGTGCCTTTTTAATACCCTACAGTTAGTCTCCAATTCTCTTTTGCCACTTGGAAGCCCCATGTGTCATTTGTGAATCCTTTGACATATTGAATTGATACACGTTATTGATCACTATCTGACAAGATTCATGCTCGGTGTTAGATCCTTATTTGATCATATAAAACACTCACCATAGATATTTTTCTATCATATTATATGCTCACCATTATATCCTTTGAATGCTCACTATTATATCTCATATTGTAAATTTGGATAAGTATAGAAACTTAGTGAACTTTGTCTGAGAGGCCAACTTTACAACATTATAACTTTTGCTACACTCAATGCCCAGACCTAAAATTTGAACCACATGATCATCTCTCATAGGGGAATCCATCCATTTATCATACTACTCCTAAAACTATCACACATGTGAAATATGACATCATAAAATCGCTTACTCAACCTTGTCTTCGAAAATGACTACTTGAACCTAGACACTCATAACCTTGAGTTCTTAAACCTTATAACCAATGTCTCTGGATGCACCTCGAAGTCATTTTAAACTTTTACTTTTACACTGTTAATAATTTTTTCCTAGATCAAAATATATTAGTAAAATACTATAGACTATTTTTTCCCTTTACTAATTCAAATGACGACGGTCAATGTGTAATGAAAACATTGCAGATATGTGTCTTCATCTTGTGTCCCCTAGAAATTTACTCAAATGTGCTCCATTGATCTCCTTATAATCCTTTTGACTTTTAAATCTCATTTCTCACCATTGATCAATGATCCTCACTTCTGAGATCAAGATACTTGACACCCTCACATGCCTTCTGAGCACATTGATTTTAGTCCCTACTCTTGTACCACTTGGAAGTCTCACATGTCTTTTGAGCACATTGTTATCAAACCCCACTCTTTCAACACTTAGCAATCCTGCATTCCTTCTACATACCCTACAGTCAATATCTAATGCTCTTTTACCACTTGGCAACCCCACACATCATCTATAAATCCTTTGACATATTGACTTGATACACACCATTGATCACTATTTGACAAGTTTCATGCTCAACGTTAGATCTCCTCTTTGGCTAAGTGTAGAAACTTCGTGAACTCTATCTAAAAGGCTAACTTCGCACTATTATAACTTTTGTTATGCTCAATGTCTAGACCTAAAATTTGAACTATGTGATCACCTCTCATAAGGGAATCCATCCATGTGTCAAATTGCTCCTAAAACCTTCACACATGTGAAATATGATGTCATCAAACTACATACTCAACCTTGTCTACCAAGATGACTACTTGAACCTAGACACTCATATGACTACTTTGATGAATTCCTTTCACTTCCATAAGTAATATAAGCACTCATAACACCCCACAGGGTCTCTTCAACTTAACCCTGCCATCAATAACATCCACCATCTACCTATCCAAGTGAAACACTGAATAATTATGCAAGAACACTAAAGAACATTGAAGCACACTTTTTCATTGTCATTTTAGCACACATGATACCTCATTAATATCCTTGGTCACTTTGGAGACATCATTGACAAACCTCTGATAATATACATACAAAAGAAGTAGTTAAGATGGCCTCCCTTAAGGGATTAGATGATGACTCTCAAGATGATCTAAACTTTATGGGTAGAGGAGAAATTTTAAAATTAACATTTCACCAAATATCATATTTGTGCACCAACTACTCTAGGATAAAACCAAGTATCAAGAGAGGAAAACTAGGTAAGTCCAATAAAGTTAGTTGATTGATGGAGGAGTTTGCCATTTTAAAAACTAACATTTTGGTCTAGTTGAACACCACATTGGATGGCCTTCAAGCCAAAGCCAATCCTACCATATAGCCCTTAGCCATCTACCTCCCAAAATGTAAGTTAAAACATGCTCTCAAAGAATGTCCTCTAGATAAAATAGAGATATGTGGGATATGTTATGGTAAATACCATAACACATCCCATTGCACTCATCTCCTTATTTTAAAAAGTCAATTGAAATAAAATACACAACCCATAGAAGCCTTGAATTACATTCAAAGACAAAATACATTTCCACAAAACCAGAACTAAGGTTAGTTTGGTCTAAAGAATCTAATTAATCTATGGATGACACCCTAGATTACTTAGGGACCTCAACCTATGTGGGGACAAGTATATCCGCCATGGACCAATCAAGAATCGATGATGCCTCAACCCTTGATGATGCTTCAACAACTATGGATTCCCTAACCATAGTCACAACCATGGGGAAATACATAATGGAATGTTAATCCATAGTTTAACCCATAAATAAAGTTTCCAACATAGTAAGCTTTGATGGCACCCCATGTCATTCAACCTATAAAATAGGTTAATCATCCACAATTGCCTACTTAGTCAGTGGTTAAGCCAAAGAATAAACCATCAACCCCTATTTATGTAAATGAATAAGGAAAAAATGTGAATATAAGAGATATTGAGTTTATAATGATTCCACTTAGATTAGGCAAAATGATTCAAGAACCTCCTATCACCATCTCAAAACTGCCCAATGAAAAACTAAAAATAGATCCACTTCAACCCATAGTCAGAAAAGAGGAATCAGATAAAAAGACAAAGAAGATGAAGTAACATGTTACTGCTCATCTACCTATTCCTTTTCTTGACATACTAAAAGAAGTTGAGAATAAGCAATAGATTGATTTGATTTAGGAATTAAGAAAACTAAACATTGAGATACCCTTATTACAAGATATGAAAGATATTCTAGAATGGAACAGAGTCATTAAAAGTCTGTGTGTCAAGACACCTATGAGAAAGAAACAATACCTAAATACCATACATGTAGATGGTAAACTTGTTGATCTTTTAGCAGGAAAATTACTTCTACCCAAATACACAAACACATGTAATCCAGTCATAACAATAACCATAGGGAAAAAAGAGATACCCAATGTTTTGGTAGATTTGGGTACAATAATTAATGTAATTACAATTGATACTATGCAGACACTATCCTTCATGGTAATTCAATTTACCTCCACCATTTTTCAAATGGTTGATCAGTTAGTTGTTAGACCATAAGGCACTATAGAAGATGTTGTTGTAACAATTTAGTCATGGGAGTATCGAGTAGATTTTATGGTACTGTGTAACATCTCCATTGGAATCTACCTATAAATATGTGATTTTTTTTAATAAACACATATACCATAAATAGATTACACCATGATAATCTAAATAGAGATTATACAAAAAACTCAAGTGTGATAACAATAAATGAAGCATATTACATCATATATCATTGATCTCTAATATCAGGAGAACACATCATGACACTAAAATAAAAAGTAATTACATTAACTCATCTTTGACTGATACAAATCTACTGCCACTATTTTCATTGTACAATAATAAGTAATTATATCTCTCCATGAAAATATTTCAATAATAAGTACAATATAATACAATGTACATGTAAGATACATTATTTTCCCAGAGCATAGTTCCCAAACTCTAGTATATGTGGCAATCTCAAGTGTCATCTCAAAAAGTAGTATCATTGTGGTGAGGGAGAGCATCATCCAAGGGATTTTACACACTAACCACGGACTAACAATCCCCACATTAATCTCATCAAGAAATCGCCCTCCTTTCATGGATGATTAAGTAGTGACGGTGAGAGAAACCAGAGAAACAAGCAAGTACACATTGTTGTATGATTTTTAAACTAAACATGCAATGTATCATAAAAATATGAGTTTATTGTAAGATATCGCATAAACATGTAAATCATACTCATGAAATTATAATGTCTTACTAAACATACATTGGCCAAAAATTTAAGAATAATAAATAATAGAGATTTATAGATCAATCAAAATTCATACACACCACTTGATCATATTGCCTTCACCCGACATAGTGATGCTAGAAAGCCAGTGAAGTCCATCTCACTCCTTACTCAGTACCAACAATACAAGATTAATCAAACATAATTTAACCATAATATTCATGTAATTTACATCACACTAATAATCACATCACATAACATGCTAACAATACTTGTAACAAAAGCATACATTTATTCCATCAAATGTATGAATGAATCTTACATTATTATTTATTCCATACTAGAAATAATGACTACAGTTAATACCATTACACATTTAACTGTAGATTCTAAATACCATAATTAGTTTTTAAATGTTCTACACCCTATGATAACCCATATTACCATACTCTAGTGATTTAAACATAACTACTAAGTACTACAATTGGACTAATAAAGTAGCCACATATACATGGAAACATAATCTTTTACAAAAACAACTAGATTTAACAAACAAGTCCAAGGACACATGAAACATAGGATAATCCAACTTAGCATTTGTTATACATTTTGGATTTTGAATATACGCATCTATTAAGCTTTATTATACATAATTATTTAATATAGTTGATAATCCACTCGTAGAACTAAAACTATAATAATACACCCCTATGTACATGTTTACGCTATTAGGCTTATTGACACTTATACTTGACATTAAACATATTATAGTTTATTTTAACATAACATTCTTAGTTGTTTTATATATAGCATCTTTACCTTCTAGTTTGATAAATCCTATTTTTATTACATACGAGACACTAATTAGTGGTAATGGGTTAATGAATCGTGATATTAGAATCACATTAGTTGATACATGATTGCAATTCCTATTAAAATCATGACATAATCAACACATTGACACTAATTTACCCATACCTCATAATTAACTTATCACGATTGATCAATCAGAATCATAATAGCAATTAATCTCACACCTTAATTTTATCTGTAACTTATAAAATTATAGCTCAGTAACTGTAACTGTAACAAGGTATATAACCAAGGCTAACCAAGCTACGAGGTCAATATACTAAGGTAAATATAACCGTATACAAATAACTATAAGTATTACACTTATCTTTATACTATAGTTATATCTAAACCTTCTATACACTTCTCACTATTAAAAGTACAATGCCGCGAATATTAACAATGCAATGATTCCTTGATTAATACAGGCTTTGTATTAAATTATATATCGACTTAAAAACCATTAAATAGGTTGGTACAATGACATCAAAAGATATTCCATTAACAAACAATGATGCCAATAGTTTAAATATATAACAATACTCTCAATATAAAATACATAGGCTAGAATTTTAAAATATGCAATGACTCACTCACTAAAGCGACTCATTTTTCATTGCACTAGCTGGAAATGAAATATATAATGATCCAATTAATAACTAGTCAATACACATTGACACATCTGTTATACTATATGGCTGAGAGTTCTACTATAGAGCATCAGCGTAATGTATACTAGCTAACAATATTCACTTCTTAAGATATAGTGATGCCATAATTATAGCGATGTCTTTATATATTAAATAGGCTGTCAACACAAAATATATAATGAATCTTTATATATTTCATCAGTTGCTAATTAAATTTAGAGTGACATATTACCAAATTCCATTACCCAATAATTTTATTTCATATATATAAATATAAATATCAAATAGTTTGCTCATGGATATATATATTCAGGCATATGAATAAAGTGACTTCAATTGCTAGATCTGCATATCCTCAAGGATGCAAATATGATATATAATAGTTTACAAAATATGTTAGTTAGATATTCATATCAAAGGGAGGTGTTTAGTAATTAGAAATACACATGTCTGCAATTTTATTTTATCAAATTCATATATAGTAAATTGTTTTCTCGTCTATATGATACGCCATACTCTCAGGCTGTTGGATAGGTTTTGGTGTAATAGGTAATCTTTGCATTATACTTTTTAATTAAATGTATTGCTACATACCTCTAAAAACATACAACTATTATGGACAATATCATCCCAAAATTTTCCCATGATCATATATTATAATTGAAAACATTGCCTACCTAGAAAATTGAGCAGAAAATCTTCTTCTACACTTCCCCTTTTCCTGACTTCTCTCCTTCTCGTTGTGTTATGCCTCTCTTTTTCCCTTTCAATTCCTTTCTCAATGTCTTATGATATCTTCCTTTCTTTCTTAATTTCCATTATAATAAAATAGTCATAGCCCATATTTCTTAAAGATTTATCTTTTTTTTTTTTTAAATTTTCTTTTTCTTTTTATTTTTCTTATTTTATAATGTAATTATGTCTTTAGTTTTTCTTAATTTTAGTCCTCTCATTTCTTTTTATTTTTTATTAGTTTTTTCATTTTTTTCTTTTTCATGGTAATTTTCAATTTTTATATGTTTTAACATTAATTAAAAAAATCCATAAATTTACTAATTTGATTAGTCATCATTTATCATCATAGAATTTTAATGGCAAGTTCCTCAACTAATAATCTAAATTTTTAAAATCTAATTACACTAATAATGTTTCTACTAGCATTAATGACCAAACGTACTAATCATGTAAAAATAATTCATTAAGCTATTTAAACTTTTGGCAACCCATAGAAATCAACTATCTAATGTAAGTAGAAATAATCACATGTGCAAACCCTTTATTGTGCTATCTACTATGGTGTGTGCAGGGTTCTTACCAGTTTCTCTATCATCTTCTGACATCTCCATCTACGTCACCCTCTCTAATGATGCTCTCCCTCTAGCACATTAGGGGATGAATTCTTCTACATCAACCTCAAGACAAGTAGGTTGTTAGATAATATCAACATGATAAGCTCACATCCTAAAATATATTTGAAATAACACATCAACATATTCATAATGTAAACACATACACTACAACTAGCTCACATCAATGCAAACATGTGTCCTAAACAATATCCTACTGTCCCATAAGAATAGATATCTCAAAGGTTAGTCAAAATCAACCAAATCAAATATAACAACTATAAATATCCATAGATAATCAAATAGTTTGATTAGTGAGGAATTGTGATGTAACATCCTTCCCCCTAAATCTGGTCATCATCCCGATTGACCCTTATTCATACATATGTTTTGAATTAAAATATTGTTCAATAGAAAATAACATAGTATAATAGTATCTAATAAAGTAAATAAATATGGAAATATCCTGAAGAACTCATCATAGTTGTCTCAAGTAGCACTATCCTCAGAGTATTGGTCCCACTAAACCTTGAACTATGACATCTCTTTGTTACACAAATGAAGTTTGCATGTGTCAATTACCCTGATTGGTTCTACTGTGACCACCTTGGGATCTAGCACCTGTAAAGCATTCCAATCCAACACATGTGTAGCATCAGTTATATACTTTTTAAGATAAGAAACATAGAAGGGATTATGTAATAGAGCTAGGGATGGTGGTAATTCAAGTCTATATGTTACAAGATTGACCACTTATAACACCTTGAAGGGTCCCACATATCTTGGTGATAATTTTTTTGACTTTCCAAATTTAATAAAGCTCTTTTGTAGCTTAACCCAAAAAAAACTTTATCACCTACTATAAAGTGTCTTTCTATCCTCTTCAAATAATCATTACTCTTCTAACTATCATTGGCTTTGGCTAATCTCTACCTAATTAATCTAACATGCTCTTTCATATCTAAAAACATCTCAGGTCCAAAGACTACTCTATCCTCTAACATGTCCCAACTAATGGGTGTCTTACACCTTCTCCTATAAAGTGTCTCAAAGGTGTTATCTTCAAAGTTGATTGGTATGAGTTATTATATGCAAACTCAACCAATCAAAGATAATCTTCCCACTTGTACTATTGATTCATGCAATACATATGAAGAAGATCCTCTGACACCTGATTAACTCTCTCAATCTATTCATCATTTTCTAGATGATATGTCATACTAAAATTTAGCTACGTTCCCAAAGCTAAATTTAGAGTTACCCAAAATATAGAAGTCATCTTCAGATCACATTTCGAGATGATCTTCTCTATAAATCCATGGAACCTATACACTTATTTTATGAACCTCTTCACAAAGGTAGGTGCATCATCTTTCAAAATATTTGGTATAAAGTGAGCCACCTCAATTAGTTTGTCAACAACTACCAAGATCATATCATGCATATTCTATGACATCGATAAGCTTTGGATAAAATCTATATTGATCACCTATGACTTCTATTCTAGTATATCATGCAAATATAATAATCTAGTTGGATGCACATGCTCAACATTTACTCACTGACATTCCAGACATTGTGACATAATTTGCTACATCTTTCTTAATTCCCTTCCATGAATATAGTGGTTTAAGCTTTACCATGATCTTGGTTACTCTTGGATGTCCTGAATGCAAGGCATTATTCAATTCCTTTAGCACTACACTCAATATATTCTCTCGATATGGCACATACATCCTTCTATTGTAATGCAAAAGACCATCACTCTCCAATATTAATCTTTTATACTAAGGATTTTGACTAATCTCAATCAATGTTTTTCTGACCTGATCATAGAATTCATCTCCTAGCAAGAACTCAATCCCTAAAAGTACTCCTGATAGTAGCTATGGCTATTATGTACCTTCTATGACTAAAGGCATCAGCTACTTTATTTTCCTTACCTTTGATATAGCCAATGTCAAAATCATAATTAGAAAAGAACTCAAGCCAGTGTCTCTGACAAGCATTCAAATTAGGTTGGGTAAAAATATACTTAAGCCCAAGTTATTTGTCTTAAACTCAAAAGGTTTTCTTAACAAGTAATGCTGCCACATTTGCAAAGCATGAACAATCACTATAAGTTCTAAGTCATGAGGGTAATAGTTCAACTCATAAGGCTTTAGCTTCCATGACTCATAAGCCACTACTAGACCATCTTGCATAAGGAATCATCCTAGTCCATCCCTTGATGCACCTATGATCACTAAAAATTAACCAATGGCATCTGGAACTCTCAACATTGGTGTTGACATAAGCCTTATTTTCAACTTTTAGAAAGCTACTTCACACTTATCTATCCAAACAAAACTATGGTTGTTTCATTGCAAGTAAGTAATCAGATTAGTTATCTTGGAAAAGTTCAGAATGAACTTCCTATAGTAATTTACTAACCCCATGAAACTTCTTACCTTGTGCACATTCTTTAGTGCTGACCATTATATAACAGCTTTAATCTTATTTAGATCTGCTAAGATACTATATACAAATATAATATATCCCATATATTAGACTCTTTCCTAGAAAAATAAGCACTTAGATAAGTTGTCATATAACTTGTGCTTTCATAATTGTTGCAGCACTAGTTTTAGATGCTAAAGGTGTTCCTCTTCTTTCTTTGAGTAGATAAGAATGTGATCCAAAAAACTAGAAATAGTGATCAAGGTAATATCTAAACACATTATTCATGAGATTCATGAATGTTGTCAGACCATTAGTCAGTCTAAACGGTAACATAGTAAACTCATAGTGCTTGTACCATGTTTTGCAAGCTATCTTTGGAATATCCTCATCTTAAATCCTCAAATGATGGTATCCCACTCTAAGATCAATCTTATAAAATATTATTGATCCTCACATTTGATCAAAAATATCATCTATATGAGGTAGTGGACACCTATTTTTAATGGTTGCATTGTTCAACATTTTTTAATAAATGAAAAGTTGAACAGTACCACCCTTTTTCTTGATAAAGATAACTAGTTTTCCCCATAGTGACATGTTTGGCCTAATCAAACTTTTCTCCAAAAATTCCTAAAGTTAAGCCTTCAATTAAACCAAATCAGTGGTTGTCATACTATATGGTTCCTTAGACTGTGGTTCTGAACCAAGTATTAGGTCGATAGAAAAATCAAACTCACATCTAGGAGGCAAAACTGACCATTCTTCTGGAAATACATCACAAAAATCTATTGGAAATGGTTAATCTTTGAGAGATGGTTCCTTTGGTTCTTCCATTTCATTTATCTTGATGAAAAATACTTGGCACTCTTTTCCCTTAGTCCTCTTAAGTTGCATTAAATAAATATGCCTAAGCTTCAACTCTCTCTTCTCACCTTGAATTTGGGTCTAATTTTTGAAATCATCAAGACACTAAACATTCTTTAGGTAGAGTCAACCTTGGATTTATGTTTTTCAAGCCATTTGACTCCTAAGATCACATCATATGATCCTAGAGGTACTACCAAAAAATCCACAACTATTGTGAATTTGAGCAATCTAATCTCTACTTCAACTAAACACTTATCAACCATGTCTTTCGAATCATTCCCATATTGTACTGACCATGCATTTTCCATTACACCAACTCTTCTAGTTAACTTACTAAGCATCCCACTAGCTATAAAACATTTAGTGGTTCTTGTATCTATCAAAGTGGAAACTTGATGATCAAACAAAGTACCTGATAGCTCTATGGGTAATGCCTAAAATTGGACTTATCGATTGTCAACTACTACTGCTAAAAACTCTATTGAGAATTAGGGCCTTTTCCCTTTGACTTTTCTTGAGGATAATTATGAGCACAATGGTCATCTCCATAAATGAAACAACCTCCAACTAGTCCTTTAATGTCATTCTATTAGTTTCCATTAAAACCACCTTTGGATCTATTATCATGATTCTTGTTGCCTGAACCATTATTGAACATGACATTATGACTTTTGAACTTCTTCTTAGAGTCTCCACTCCCCTATTTCCAATTCTTCTTCTTGAAGGTTGAATTAAACTTTCCAAACCTTTTTTTGAACTTGTCCTTGGCTTATGAAATAAATTTCAACTTTATCTTCTTATTTGACCACTTTCTTGAAGACTTGGTCTAAGGTAGAAGGTCCATGAACATCTAACTCTCCATCGATATGGGGCCTCAAACCCATGATAAAATTCTTGATCTTAAACTATTGATCTCCCTGATATTAAGGTACATACTTAAGAAGTTTGGTGAACTAATCCTAGTAATCATTCACCAATAAATCACCTTGCTTTAGATTCTGGAAATCTATAAGTTTCTGATCAAAATAAAGTTATGAGAGTCACCATGATCTAAATAATGCCACAAATTGATCCTAAGTAGTGGTGGTCGAGTTAAGATTTGTTTCTAACCTCTTATTGGCCTACCACATAGCTACCTTACTATCCAACTGATATGTTCCCCCTACTACCTTGGTGACCTCGAAGTAGTTTAGAATTTTGAAATACTTCTCTATCTCAATCAACCATGCCTCAACTCCATCACCCAGAATAGTCCCATCGAACTTAGGTGGATTCACCTTCTTCATGTCTCTAGCTAACTCCACAACTACCTGAGCTCTAACATCCTGAGGATTTTCCTACTCAAGGAGATGTTATTAGGTACATTTTATTATTCTTCCTCATCATGGCCATGAACTGCCTATTCTAGAGCTATACTTTGATCCCTGATCTTTTTCATGGCTATGAAAATTTGGTCCATCTTTATTGATTGCTCAGTGACAAATCAGCTTAGATTAAATGGACGGTTGTTATCATTAGCATTCGACGAACCTTGTCTAGAAACTTTAGATTTCACCATTCTTCTTTCTATCAACAAAAAAATATGAAAATGTTAGTGGACTCATTAGGTCCTCGAGTTTGAGTTGTAGCTCTGACGCCACATGTAACATCCCCAATAAGATATACCTAAAAATACATGATTTTTAAAAAATAATATGTACCATAAATATATTACACCATGAAAATCTAAACCAAGATCATATGAAAAACTCAAGCATGATAAATGTAAATAATGTATATTACATCACATATCATTGATCTTTAATACCATGAGAACACATCATAACACTAATATAAAAAGTAATTACATTAACTCAGCCACCACTGATACAAATCTATAGCCACTGATGTTAATGTACAATAATAAGTAATTATAACTCTCCATGACAATATTTCAATGATAAGTATAATACAATATAATGTACATATAAGATACATGGCTCTCATAAGCATAGTTTCTGAACTGTAATATCTATGGCAATCTTAAGTGTCATCTCAAAAAGTAGTACTATTATGGGAGAGAGAGCATCATCTAAGTTCTTTTTCATACCAACCATGGACCAATGATCCCCTACACTAATTCCATCAGAAAATGACCCTCCCTTCATGGATGAGTATATAGTGACAGCATGGGAATCCAAAGAGACAAACAAGTACCCTTGCATTGTATTATTTCTAAACTAAACATGCAGTGTATCACAGAAAACCTATTCTATTGCAAGATATCATACAAACATGTAAATCATACTCATGAAAAGATAATGTCTCACTAAACATATTTGGAGAAGAAACTAGTCTTGTGGAGAAGTCTTAGATGCTTTGGCCTTTCTTAGTGATCCTTACAAACCATAATAACCTCTTACAAAACACTTTTGGCCATGAGAGAGATTGAGTCTCGATGGGTTCATATTATAGGTAAGTATCTCTAACTTTGTTCCTCTCTTTAGTAGATAGAAGTAGCATAAGTAATGGTTTTTGAATAATATTACTCTTCCTCTCCATGAATTAGGGTTTTACCTAAATAATGCTTAATTATAATTATCTTATGCATGTTTACTAACCTCCACTTTGTTCCATAAGATTTAGTGAGCACAAGATTAGATATTTACTTTACTTGTGATTAGTATAGTGAATATGAAAACATAGGACTTAGCTAAGGTTATTTCATGATTTTTCTTGACTAGAGGCTTTAAAAACCTCCCTCATGATATTATTTATGATAAGAGATCTCCTAATTGGGTACAACAGATCTATAATGGTCATGTTCTTGATTATATAATGTATCTACAATCCAAAGTGTAAGTAGGATCTATCTTCTCTGAGCTATGATTAATTTATAGATCTAATACATTTTTAATTACATACATTTTGGTGAATCCAACATGAATCTAACCCTTGCAAGTTTTATTTCATGCTTTTCAATTATATCATTTTATTATTTTTCTATATTTGTAATGTTAGGTTGACTAGGCCAGTATAGTTTCTAACTTCTGTGCACAAGTTTAATGCACAGTCACATCAAAATAACTGTATTTTTTTTACAAGTCTTCATTAGATATAGGTTACTAGATCGAATAGGTCGACATAGTACTCTTATTTACTTCTAAACAATACTATGTCAAATAAGTCAACTTAACTTTTTTTAGCTCTAGAATAGCAACCTCATTCATGTAGGTTGACTTAATATCACAGTCAACTTGTGTATAATAAATTAGGCCAACTAGGTCTACTCAGTTAAGTAGGCTTTAGCAAATAGGGAATTATAGAACCCAGTCAACCCAGTTGGCATAACTTGAAAGTAGTATTCAAAGCACTTCAATAGAAATTTCACAGTCCTCAACATCTTCCAACCCACCAAGGTTCCTTTCTTTCTCTCTTTTTCAATTTAGTTCCTCCTTACAGTTCTATTTTGCAAAGTTTGTAGTCTTCAAAACTGCAATCTTACAACAAACTAGGTCAACCTAGTCAACCTAATTTTGTAGTTTAACTTCTATATGAAAGATGAGGTTGACCTGATTTACTTAGTTCTTAAGGACTCACATTTCTAGAGTACAGTAATGACATTGTCGACTCTATTAATTTAGTATTTTCATACACTATCATCCAAACTAACTTTGTACTATGTTTAAGTTGGAAATTAACAACAACATGCTAGTAATTAATTTACACTTTCAATTTCATTTATTTGCATGCTTATAATAGCTCGCATAGTCTAATTGGGTGGTTTTTCAATATACCATTTAATTGAACTATTTTGTTCTTTCTTGCACACACTATCGAATCACATAATTTCAAAACACATTTAAACATTTGTCTACCTAAGGCCTACCTACTTGGATTTCATCACCAAGGGGGAATCTAACTTTATTTTTTGGCCCAAGTATAAACACATGGTTAATGGTGTATATTGACAAATCACTTGACACCTTTATCACCGTGAGATTGTGAAGTGAAGGGGTAGGCCCCAATACCAAGCCAATATTATTGCCAACATAGATCTCTTTCAACTTAAACATCCTAAAACCATTCATAGATTGCTTTCTAGTTCCCTAATTTCAACCAACTTCCCTATCACATTTAAATTAACACTTTATAATAATCTAACAACATTTAGGATGACCACATAGTTGGCATTTACTTTTCAATTGACTGCTTGCTCTTTGTTCATTATATGTTGTATTGTAAAAAATTGCATTGGCCAATGTTGGTGCAAGGTTTTGTGTTGTGTGATTACTTATGTGTTTTCTTTCATTTCTTCTTTCAAATTACATTGCAAAATATTTTTCCTATTTTCAATACACTGCCGCTCTATTCGACACAATCTCTTACAGACTATTTTTTCCCTACCTATAGTACTAAGTCAACTTGGTTGACTCTATATCCCTTTTGACCAATCAGGTTATAATACTAGGTTAACTTGGTCAACCTTATATCCTTATCAGATTGTATTGTTGACCTAGTCGACTATGTACTCTTATTATTGTCATGTCTATCCAACTTAGTGTTCTTTTTTTTCCTTAGCATTATGTTTATTTCCTCAAATCATCATGAAATCCCCCATTAAATCTTCTTAGACAACCTAAATCCTTTTAAAAACTATATGGGATATTCATTTCTCCCTCTTTTTCCTCCCATGAGAACCCTCACTCTTGGAGCACCTCTTCCCCTCCTCTGCCTATAGATTGTAACATGGTTCAAATCACACCTCAAGATGAAGTGGGTGGATCCAATCTTTTTTTTACTTATCAAGAAAATTATCATATTTAATATTTTCAACATAATATGAAACAATTGACACAATTTTATCCAATAATCCCACTAATAATCCACCTTCCAATAACCCTCCTTGTAATACCAATTTGGGGAGTTCTCCTACAAACACCAACCTACCAATTGATATGACTCAACTTCTTGCACAAGTCATACAACAAATGAACACAATGTAAACTTAAAACACCTCTCAAATGATGCAATTACAATGTCATTTGATCAATATGGCTTATCAACCTTCAGCTCTCAGTCCTCAAGTCAATCTAAATTTTATTACTCTACCTCTTAGAAATGCCTCAGAAATGTTATTCCTCAACCTGTTATGAATAACAAAATGCATCAAAATATCCAAAATGAGCCTTTTTCTCCTTTCATCATGTCCATTGATATTGGTAATATATATCCAACTATCAAATATGATGGTACTAAATACCTTGTGTCCTTTCTCAAAGCCTTTGGCAATCTTTATAAAGAGTGGATCCAAACTAATACTTTTGCCACAACTAACTTTTGGTCAAAACCTTCATTGGTGATGTATTGGAATGGTACAACCAACTTCCCTAACATTCCATTTGGTAACTTGAGGATTTAGTCAATCCTTTAGTCAAAGTGTCTCAACATAATGATCCTCCCAAAAATTGTCTTGGCCATTTCATCAATGCTAAGTAATCTCTTACCAAATTAGCTCATGATTTTATCAAATGATGGAAATATCTAGCCCCTAAAGCTGACCATAACATGACTAATGACAATTTTTTAAAACTCTTTATAACTACTTTAACTCTTTTAATTCAATATAAGGTTCAAACTTTTGCTCCTCAAACACTCAACGAAGCTCTTGACCAAGCTAAATGTCAAGACTTCCTCATGAAGCAATTCAAACCTAATCCTAAATTCCTAAAAGGATATTTTCAAAATCATACTAATGCTATCACCAACAATACTCATCAAACCAAACTAGTAGTTGCCAAAATAGACACTCCCCCATATTATCACATACCATTCACTGTGTAGCAAATGAAACAATTATCACTGCCCTCTAAACCTTTTACTTATATTAATAATCCTCATAAATGGTGTGACCCTAGTCAAATTTGTTGGTTCCACACCAACATTGGTCACTCCCATGAAACTTGTCGAGGGATTACTAAATCTTTTATCTCCTACATGCTTGTTGATTTCTTCAATCACGAAGCCATGATTCAACTTCATCATCAAGGGTAAAACACCACTTCTCAAAAATGGCAAGCTTCCAAAGATTCTTATTATAACCCAAAAAAATTTTCCATAGCTAATAATGAACAAACTACCAAGGATGTTTGTGCTACTGATGTCTATTATGACCAATATTACAATAATTATCAATATGTTAACATAGTTGAGGTCAATTATTGTCACAAACCAGCTTGTAAAGATCTTGTCACCAAACCTAAGAAACCATCTTTAAAATAAAAAATTCTCAAAGATACTACAACCACTCATTTAGCTTCGAAAGCCCCAGAGGAACCACATCCTTCTTTCGAACCCCCAATAACTTTGATTCCTTCAAAATCTACATTACCTTCCAAGACTTGCACTAGTTCTTCTTCAAAATCCCATTGGAACTTTCTTGAAGAACTTAATTTGATGCCTTGAAAGATTCCACTTATAGATTTAGTTCATACTTCCTCTTATCATCGTAAGTTCCTTATACAACAATTACAAGAAATTAAAGATCCATCTTCTCTAGATGAAGAACCATCCTCTGTTGAGCCTCAACCTACCAACGTGCATACCATCGAATCTATGTGTCCTTCTAAACTACCCATTGAATTTATTGAAGAAGACATGATCAATGATGAGATCATTTTTCATGTTGATGATCCACTACTATTCATTTAAATAGCAATAAATACTACCCTTATCCATAAAGTTTTAGTTGATGAAGGGTCTAGTATTAATATGACATCTTTATGACTCATCCAAAAACTTGGATATAATAAAGATCATCTTAGGCAAACCTATCTTACTTATCATGGATTTGATAAAACTAATCAAAATTCACTAGGTTGTATTTGGCTTCCCCTAACAATCAGACCTAAGACTATACAAACTAAACTTATGTTCCTTGATTTGCCTCTATCTTATAAAAATATCTTCGATCATGCCCTTGGACTCATAGAATGAATGTCATCACTTCTTCTGGTAGCCAATGCATCAAATTCCTTCATAAAAATAAATGATGTAAGTATGAAGTTGATCCCAACCCTTGGAGTATTCAACTTTCTAATCCAAAATCTCAATATCGCATATCTACTATTCCAACCATCAATAGTGCTCCCTTGCCTGTGTTCATCAACATCAATCCAAACTTACAGGCCACTCTTGTTAATTTAAATGATGATGAACCTAATGACTTGCAACACTACTAAGCTACCTCCTTATATCTCAAAGTGGCATCCTCCCTCTTTATTACCTTATGATCACATTATACCTCTCATTTATGAGATCATTGATTTTTCCCCTCCATATAATGCTCATGAACCTTCTTTACCAGAAGATGCTTTCACCTGTAATGACTAAGGGTTGGCCAAATTATTCCAAAACCCTCTGATCATGTCTCCATGTAAGTTTAGTAACATTGAAATTTCACCTTTTGAAACTCCCCATGAATCTCAAACATGTACCATTTCTCCAACCTATGATGATAACTACATCATGGCCCAAGCTCAATCTCGATACCAAGATATTCACACCATTTTCACAAATTCTAAATTAGCTCCCAAAGATCATGTACCTCTTGTTAATTCTCCACTTCTTGATAATCCTTGGGTGGTAGAACAAATTATATCTTTTGAACCTTTAGAAATAATTTCATCTTCCCTACCACCTATACATCCCATCATCACTACACTCGATTATTCCCCCATCAAAGATACTATCAATACAATAGTCCCATCTGATCAATCTACTCCTACTCTCGAGACTACATTAGATGTCAAGGCCACAAATGTCCATCATAAACATTATAAATATGATCACCATGGTAATCAAATTCTTGATCTTGAAGTAGAGGTTGATTATTATGGTCCTC
Organism: Torreya grandis; assembly: GCA_037957365.1. Lineage (NCBI taxonomy): Eukaryota > Viridiplantae > Streptophyta > Pinopsida > Cupressales > Taxaceae > Torreya > Torreya grandis. Next base: position 648,838 of record JARHVA010003746.1, on the reverse strand, counting down.
TTCTTACTTTACCTAGTGATGAATTTATTATTGAATTACTTCATGCCTGAGAACCTCAACTTCCTTGGCAACATCACAAACTTGGGAATTTCAAAAATAAATCCCCTTGTTTCAACAACTTCATAACTAGCATTGATCCTAAAGCTAATCTAATTTCCTCTTTACCTAATGCACCATACCACTTCCAAGATGGTACTGTGATGCTTATTGAAGAAACCACTCACATTAAATATGGTAGTCCATCATGCCTCGACCTGTTATAGTTTCTCATGAACTTTCACCTACTAAACATGATAACTTTGGCTTATTTTTTGATAAATGTCATGAGATCTTCCCCTGATCCTACAAGGACATGCCTAGTATTGGCCATAACATTATGGTGCATAATATCATCACTTATCCTGAAGCCAAACCTGTGCATCAAAAACAATGGAAATTTCCACCCAAACTTTCCACCTTATGTCACAAAGAAATTATCAAACTTCTCAATGCTAGGTTTATCAAAATAGTGGATTATTCTGAATGGGTTTCTAACATAGTCCCCGTTCAAAAAAAGGTCACAATGGTTAATCGCATCTGCACTAATTTCTATAATCTTAATTTTGCTTGTCCCAAGGACAATTTCCCTTTACCTTCAATAGATTCCATTGTCGATTTCACTACTGGTTATGAAATTTTATCTCTTATGGATGGCTTCTCAAGCTATTATAAAATTCACATTACTCATGAGGACCAACATAAGATAATTTTCACCATAGAATGGGGCACCTATTACTATGTTAAAATTCCCTTCGGACCCAAAAATGATAGAGCTACTTATCAATGAGCTATGAATCATATCTTTCATGATATTAGTCATAAAATTGTAGAAACTTATGTGGATGACCTCACTACTAAATCTAACTATCATAAGACTCATCTTTCAGATCTTTCCATCATCTTTAATCAACTTCTTAAATACAAAATTAGACTAAATCCTTACAAATGTGTCTTTAGTGTCACATCTGGCAAACTGTTAGGATTCTTAGTATCTCTCCATAGCATATATGTTGGCCCAGCTAAGATTAAAATTATCATCAACATGCCCATCCCTCAATCCATCCTAGATATTCACACTTATCTCAGTAAACTTAGGGCAATTAGATTATTCATCCTTGAAATGGCTTATCATATCCACTCCATAAATTATCTTCTTAAGAAAGGTAATGCTTTAGAATGGACATATCCATGTCAAAAAGTATTTGATAAGAATCATTGTTTCACCCAACTACTCTTCATCCTCCTAATGATCGACCTTTGATATTATATACTTCTTCCACACCCATATCAGTTGGGAAAATAGTTGCCCAACAAGATAATACTAGAAGAGAATATACCATCTACTATATAATCCAAGGCCTCATTTATTGCAAGAAATGTTACACAAAAGTTGAACATGATTTCCTCACCATATATTTTGCATCCGAAAAACTTTGACATTATATGCTTTATCAAACCACTTAGGTTATCATTCAATTTGATCCCCTTTATCACTTCTTCTCCAAAACCTTTCTTCCTAAAGATAGAATTAGAAAATGGATGGTTCTTCTCATGGAATTTGATCTCTAAATTATTACTCAAAAAACTATCAAAAGGAACATCATCACTGATCAACTTATTGTCAATCTTGTACTCGTTATTGATCACTTTCAAGAAAGTCTTCCTGATGATAATATTCTCTATATTGAAGGTCTCAAAAAAGCCATATCCCTTCAAGATTACATCCATAACTTCATTTTTTATATTGAAGCAAGTAATCTTGATGAATCAATTATCCTCCCTGATACTACTAACCTAAAAGTAATTATCAAAGAACTTCATGAAATCAATGTTGATTTACACAAGGATACCTGGACCCTTTACATTGATGGTGTTAAATGCCTTCAAAGAGCTATGGTAGGTTGTATTCTTACAAACCCTATTGTAAAAATCATCCATTTATATTTTCACTTAACATTTGATATCACTAAAAACATGGCAGAGTATGAAGCTTTAATCTTAGGCATGAGAGCTACTCTTGATTTAGATATCCAATATATGCATGCCTTAAGTGATTCTTAGATCATTTACCACCAATTAAATGGTGATTAATAATGAAAAAGTAATGATCTCATTTCTTATCATCCAATTGCAACTACTCTTTCCAAATATTTAATTTTTTTCACCATCACACCTGTCCCTCGAGACCAAATTTCTATTATTGATTCCCTCGCTTCTTTAGCATCTCTTTTTCATCTACACCAAGTTTTTATCGATCCCACTTTTCTTATATAAATAAGAAAATATCCATCCTTTATTCAACCACATAATTCACTTATATTTCACATTGAGGTTTTCATCATTTGACAAAGCCATGGTTCAAAGACATCATTCAATTTTTGGAACACCAAACTTATCCTCCCAACCTAGATTCATGCAAAAAGACTCGCATTCATAAATAATATTTTAAGTAGGTATTTTAATATAACATACTCTATGGTCATAATGTTGAAGGTACCTTGATCTACTATGTGAGTTTTTTTTTGAGTTACAGTGTAAGACCATGGATAGGACTTGGCCTTCTTCACAAATACCATCTTTTTTTATCTCATTTACATGCTTTTATGTACCCTCGTGGGTATCTATTTTATGAGTTGTAATGTAAAACCATGGATAGGACCTGACCTTCCTCATAGAATCACCATATTATCATTCCCTTTGTGTTTAGCAATGGTTACAACTTCTTGATCTTTATTCTCAACTTTAGCTTTTGCTTGTTTTGATAGATGGAATTTGCACAACAATATGTGTTAGCATGTTTTCCTACATTTCCCTCATTTCTTATGATAAGTAACCACACTTTGCTATCATTATATCTCTTTTTCATCATTTATCACATTTTTTGTGATTTTAAATAATTTAAATTGTTTCATGTTTCATTCCTCTTGATTTCCTTTCCTTTAACTCCACATGGAATAAAACAAGGTCAAAGTCAAGATAGCACTTTTATTTTACCTAGATTTATGAGACTCTTCGACACCATGCTCTATGAGTTCTCTCTCTTAGCAACCAAGTCCCAAGTATTCAAATTAAAGACATCTTTAGCATCCATGTTTGGTTTTCCAAGTCCATATCAAGGAGGAATAGAAAAATCCATAAAGAAAGTTAAAAGCCAAGTCATTTGAAATAAAAGTCAATGATATAGAAAAAGAAACATACAAATCTTAAAAGTCAAAATCACACTAAAAGATGTGATTATAAGCACATATCCTATCTCCAATCAAAGCTCAAACTCCATAGTTAGCCTCACCATAGAACTAAGGTCCATTGGGGTGCAGTCGGCTAGTATATTGGAATATGAGAATTCAAAGAACTCTATGGTGTTACCTACTTTCTCACATAAGAATCTAATCTTTGTAGTAGACCGACGGCTCTATAAGGGGTCCTGAAGAATGGGGAACACATTGTGGGAAGGTAGGTCCATTTGAATTTCCATGCATATAGCCTTCAAGGGATTATCTATATACTTAATTTATTGACCTAAAACTTGTGTGGCTAGGAGAAGTTCTACAGAGTCCTTAAGGTTAAAAGTTCTCTTATTTGACAAACTTAATTTGAGTGTTTTGACTTTGATAAAGAATTCCTCTACCTTGGTTTTTCTTTCATTCTTCCCTCCACCCATTTCATTCCCCCCCTTGATAGAGAAATTGTGATTCTAAATCTATTTTCCCTTCTTCTACACTTCCTTCTTCTTCACATCTTAAAATCATGCTAACACTACTTTGTTTTAATTTTATCTATCTTTAGAATAAAATAACATTTTGAGCAACCATGGATTACTTTCTTTACTCCATTGCTCTACATTTATAGATATGCCTTGATTTTTTTTGACCATTTATCATTGTTATACAACCCTTTTTTGTAAATACCTGACTACATTTCTACTTTCAGGTACTTTTTCCATTGTTGAGTGAGGTTGGCTTGTTATTTATCACTCACCAATGTTGTTTTCCATTTTATGCACCTTTTTCCATTGATGATTCAGTAAAGATTGTTACTTCTCACTCATCAATGTTGTTTTATCATTTTTACTTGGCCATCTTTGTTTAAGTATTGTTACTATTATTTTCATTGATGTTTGATTACCATCTTTTTAAAAATATTTCCTTGGTTTGACTCAATGAGTTTGCCTTTGTTACTTAAGGTTTACTTATTTGAGTTTTTTAATCTTTAGTAGCCTTGGATTTTAGGTTACCTGATTTACTCTAAATTTGGACTTAGTCATTTGGTCTAACATAGCACTTGCCACCCTATCTTGCCACATTTCCAAGTACGTCCTATCCACATAGCACCAGTTATCTTGGCTTTCCTGTGTTTGTGTGTTTTTGCTCTTTAGTTTTATATTCTTGAGTTTGTCAAAAGCAATCTTTGTGCCCTTCATAATAAAAACTACAAACACAGAATCCAACCATCCAACAATAAAGGTAGTTCAAAGTACTCATCCATTTTACTTTTTAGTTATTTCCCTTTCAACCATTTACTTTTGGTTATTCTATGCTTTAAAATACTAAAACTTTTTTTAGCCTTTACGTTGTGTATTACTATATTCTTTTTCGAAGCACCATCCCCTATTGTACCTACATGACACATGATGAGCTTTGAGTGGGGCATATGTATACACATGATATTTTTAAACTTTATTAATTACTGATGTTTTATATCTTATAAGAACTCATCGAGGCTCAATCTCTTTGAGTGTACACCCTAAGGGGTGCACCAAGAAAGGGGCGGATGGACCATTGATGCTTCGCAATATTATTATCCCTTATTTCCACTTATTACCAATCCAACCAGCCCCTAAAACCATTACCCTAAGCTTGATCTCCTCTATTTCATACTCTTCCAGTCATTTTCCAACTTCATTAGCCCTTTTCCTAACCAAAAACCTCTTTTGATAATTTACATGACTATGTCAGTTGTGTCTACCTTGTACTCTTGTCAATAAAACTTATTTAGGGTCTAGGTCGACTCTTAACTGACCTAGTCTATGACCTAGAGATTTTTTTCCAATAACAATACTAGGTTGACTAAGTCAACCCTATCGATCAAAACTTTTGAAAGGGTTTAGAGTTAAATCCACATATATAAACATATTCATTTCACCATTATTTGGAAAGACAAGAGTTATTATTCATTTGTGCTTCTTTAGAATTCACTCTTCCACCATTGTACTTGATGATTTTTAGCTTAGGGTTTATACTTAGAGAATAATCTAGTCTTATGGAGAAGTCTTGGATGCTTTTACCTTTCTTAGTCATCCTTACAAACCACAATCTCTTGTGAAGCACCTTTGGCCAAGGGATAAATTGAGTCTTGATGGGTTCACCTTCCAAGTGAGTATCTCTAACTTTGATCCTCTCTTTAGTAGATAGAAGTAGCATAAGTAATGGCTTTTAAATAATATTACTCTTCCTCTCCATGAATTATGGTTTTACCTATACATAGCTTAATTAGGATTTTCTTGTGCATGTTTACTGTTATTTGTTTACTAACCCCCACTTTGTGCCATAAACTTTGGTGAGAACTAGATTATATTTTTACTTTACTTGTTATTAATATAGTGAATATGAAAAAATAGGACTTATTTAGGGTTATTACATGATTTTTCTTGACTAGAGGCTTTGGAACCCTCCGTAGTGATATTATTTGTGATAAGAGATCCCCTAAATGGGTCTAACAGATCCATATTCTCTGAGCTAGGATTGATTTGTAGGTCTGATGCATTTTTTATTGCATACACAACCAGGATAATATAGTAACATATACGTGGAAACATAAGCTTTTATAAAAATAGCTAGATATAAAAAACAAGTCTCAAGACACATGAAACATGAAACATAGGATAATCCTACCTAGAATTTGTTATATATTTAAGGGTTTGAATGTACACATTCATTCAACTTTATTATACATAACTCTTTAATATAGTTCATAATCCACCCATGGAACTAAAACCATAAGAATGCACCCCTATGTACATATATATGCTATTAGGTTAATTAACACCTATATTTCACATTAAGCATATTATAGCTTATTTTAATGTAAACATCTGGGACACTAATTAATGTTAATGGATTAATGAATCATGATATCAAAATCATATTAGTTGATACATGATTGTAAAAGATCATGACATAATTAACACATTGACACTAATTAACATGCACTTCATAATTAACTTATCATGATTGGTCAATCAGAATCATAATAGTAATTAGTCCCACACCCCAATTTTATCTTCAACTTATCAAATCATAGCCCAATAATTGTAACTGTAACAAGGTATATAACCAAGGATAACTAAGAAACCAGGTCAATATACTGAGGTAAGTATAACTATATACATATAAATATAAGTATTACATTTATCTTTATACTATAGTCATATCTAAACCTTTTATACACTTCTCACTATTAAAAGTATAATGATGCCAATATTAACAATGCAATGATTCCTTGATTGATTTTGGCTTTGTATTAAATTATATATCAACTAAAAAACCATTACATGGGCTGGTACAATGATGCCAAAAGATATTCCATTAACAAACATCAATGCCAACAGCTTAAATATATAATAATACTCTCAACATAAAATACATAGTCTCGAATATTAAAATATACAATGACTCACTCACTAAAGCAACTCGTATTTCATTGCACTAGCTGGAAATGAAATATATAATGATCCAATTTAGAAATAAATTAATACACATCAATGCATCTATTATACTATACGGTTGAGAGTTATACTATAGAGCATCGGCTTAATGTATACTAGCTAACAATATTCACTTTTTATGATACAAGGATACCATAATTACAACGACATCTTTATATATTAAATAGGATATCAACACAAAATATATATTGACTTTTTGTATATTACATCATTTTCTAATTAAATATATAGTGATGTGTTACCAAATTCCATTACCGAACAATTTTATATCATATATATAAATATAAATATCAAATAGTTTACTCAGGGATATATATATTCAGGCATATAAATAAAGTGACTTCAATTGCTAAATCTGCATATACTAAGGCAAATATATTTAGGCACATATACTCGAGAATGTAAATATGATATAAAATAGTTTGCAAAATATATTAGTTAGATCTGCATATCAGAGGGAAGCATCTAGTAAGTAAAAGTACATAGGTCTGCAATTTTAGTTTATTAATTTTGTATATAGTAAATTATTTTCTTATCTATATGATACACCATCCTCTCAGGCTATTGGATAAGTTCTGGTGTAATAGGTAATTTCTATATTATACTTTTCAATTCAATGTATTATTACAAACCTCTAAAAACATATAGATGTTATAGACAATATCATCCCAAATTTTTCTCATGATCATATATTATAATTGAAAACATTTCCTACCTAACAGATTGAGCTAAAAATCTTCTTCTATGCTTCCTCCTACACCTCTCTTTTTCCCTTTCAATTCCTTTCTCAATGTCTCATGATATCCTCCTTTCTTTCCTAATTTCCATTGTAATAAAATAGGCATGGTCCATCTTTCGTAAAGATTTTTTTATTTTTTATTTTTTTTAGCTTTTTTTTGTTATTTTTTAATGTATTTGTCTTTAGTTTTTATTAATTTTAGTCCTTTCATTTCTTTTTATTTTTTCCTTTTTCACGATAATTTTTATATATTTTAAGATTAATTACAAAAATACATAAATTTACTAATTTGATTAATCATCATTTATCACCATAGAATTTTAATGATAATTTCCTCAACTAATAATCTATATTTTTAAATCTAATTGTGCTAATAACATTTACAGTAAAATAAATTCATTAGGCTATTTAAACTATACTAACAATCCATAGAAATCAAGTATCCAATGCAAGCATAAATAATCACATGTGCAAACCATTTATTATGCATTATAACATGTGCTAGCTACCATGGTGTGTGCATGATCTTGCTAGTTTCTCTATCATCCTTGATCATCTCCATCTATGTAACCCTCTCTAATGATGCTCTACCTCTGACACACTCTGAAGGATGAGTTCTCTTACGTCAACCTCACAACAAGTAAGTAGTTAGATCATATCAACATGATAAACTTACATCATAAAATATAATTAAAATAACACATCAACATATTCATAATGTAAACACATACACTACAACTAACTCACAACAATGCAAACATGTGTCCTAAGTAATATCTTACTATCCCATAACAACATATATCTCAAAGCTTAGTCAAAACTAACCAAATCATATGTATAAACTATAAATATCCACAAATAATCAAATAATTTGCTTAGCATGTAATCAGGATGTAACATGTTGCAACCCAAAACCAAAAAATTGGGGTACATCTTCATTTTACGAAGACCCTGGTTGGCTACTATAGCAGCATTAATCAATTGTAGGTCAAGGGATAGGACTATTTTAAATAGTCTAAAAGCAAAATGAATATCATTATACCCCTTGCAAAACGCTTAATGGATTACACTAAAAAATTATGGGTGGATGAAACAGAAATAAATAAGAATAGTCTTTCATCCCTAGCCATGTTAATAGTATAGGAACACATGGAAGAATAAACTGATGAGTTAGTACAAAAGTTAGAATAAGCCACTAGCCTTATGAGCCTAGTTACTAAATCTATCAGTCCCTCAACTACGAACTCTACCAGTCCATTCTCTATAGAATTAATCAAACTAGTTTTTACAGACTCATTATTTGGGCATAATTCTCATCTTAATATTCAACATATGACCATAGACCCTTGCAAGAAAGTATTTGGAATTGGGTAGGAAAAAAACCGACTAAATTTCAAATTGCATTTCATTATCCATTAGCTAGAATCATTCCTCTAGGAAGTGGATTTGTAAAAAATGTTACATTGCATATGTTATTACACCATCCATGTCCTTTTAACTCCCTAATGAGTGGATTCAAACAAGTAGAGTCTATCCATACTAACATCAAACAAGTTATGGTCTTATTAGGAAAAACATTGATCATAAACAACTGGTTAAACCATGATCAAGAAGTAAAATTTTTTGATGTCATAGAAAAACATACCAAAACTTTTACTTGGGATTATATAGACATGAGAGGAATTCATCCTAATATATGTTCCCATCACATTTATATAAATCAAGATAAACTAGTTAGATAGCCATAGAGACTAATAAACCTAGCATTAAGGGATATAGTAAAGACTGAAGTAGTGAGATTGTTGGATGTGGGATTCATTTATCCCATTTTAGATAGCCAATGGGTTTATCCACTGGTAATTAAACCCAAAAAAATAAGAAATAGAGAGTATGTGTAGATTACTGAGAGCTAAACAAAGCCACTATGAGGGATTATTACCCTCTTCCTTTTATTGATCAGATGCTTGATTATTTGGCAAGATAAAATACTTGTTTTTCCTAGATATATTTAGTGGATATAATCATATAATAATGGAAGCTAAGGATCAAGAGAAAACTACTTTCACCTGCCCATGGGGAACATTTGCCTACATAGTCTTACCATTTGGCCTTTGTAATGATCCAACTACTTTTCAATGAATAGTTCTATCCATATTTTATGATCTAAATGATAGCTATGTAGAAGTTTACATGGATGAATTCACTGCTCATGGAGACAATTTTGATGAACCTTTACACAATATAGATAAGGTTTTAACCATAAGTGAAGAACACCAATTATCACTAAGTCATGAGAAATGCCTAATGATGATGGATTAAGGCATACTACTAGGACACCACATCTCTACCAAAGGAATCCAAGTGGATCCTAAGAAAACTAAAGTAGTCTCCAACCTACATGCCCCTCAAAACCAAATTGATATTAAAAGCTTCTTAAGTCATGTTGGTTTTTATCAATGTTTTATAGAAGACTTTAGCAAAATTGTTGCTCCTATGTTTACTTTTCTTGAAAAAGACAATGAATTTATGTGGAGTGATGTTTTTTAGAAAGCTTTTGAAACCATTAAATAAAAGTTGAGTTTTGCACCAGTGTTGAGAGGACTCAATTGGGAAAAGCTTTTTCATATCTACATTGATGCCTCTAACTATGCAATGGGGGTAGTTATAAGATAAAAAGATGAAAATGACCCATATGTATGTTATTTATTACATCAATAAAAATTTCACACCTATTGAAAGAAATTATGAAACCACAGAAAAAGAATTCATTGTTGTGATTTATGTTATTAATAAATTCAGACACTATATTACAGATTATAAGGTCTTCATATACATATGCCATTCAACCATAAGGTATATCATGAATAAACTTGTAGTATGAGGAAGAATCATAAGATGGTTATTACTTTTACAAGAATTTGATATAACCATTATTGATAAACTAGGTAAGTTTAATGTGGTTGCAAATTTTTTGTCTAGGATAAACATTATAAGTGATGAGAAACCAATTAAAGACAGCTTTTCAAATGGACAACTATTTTTATTTCAATAGAATCACTATGGTTTGCAAATATAGCCAATTATTTGGCCACATGAAAGTTTCCTTCTCATTTCACTCATAAAGAAAGGAAACATTTAATCAAATAAAACTCTTCTTTTAAGTGGACTAATGACATGTTATTTAAATATGGACCTGGTCATATATTTCACAAGTGTGTAATAGATAATGAAACATGTGACATCATTAGAGCTTGTCATGATGAAATGAGAGGAGGTCATTATTTAGCAAAGAGAACCATGTTTAAGATCCTGGGAGTAAGATATTATTGGCCATCCCTTCACAAGCAAGTAAAGAATTACATCAAGCAAGTAAATAAGTACATTAGGTAGTGTGATCCATGTCAAAGGATGGGACTTCCTACACTATTAGCCAAAATGTCTTTTCATCGCCAAATAGTGTTAGAACCATTTAATAAGTGGGGAATTGACTTTATTGGTCTTATAGATCCTCCATCCCAAGGTAAGGAATACCTCCTAGTATGTACAAACTATGCAACTAAGTGGGTTGAGGTCCAAGATTTATCTTTTACTAAAGAAGTGGTAACAAATTTCTTGTATTTTAAAATCATTCAATAGTTTGGTTCACCTAGAGAGATAGTCTCAGATCAGGGACCATAATTTATGTCTAACATGATCAAACATTTCAAGGAATTCTACCAAGTCAGCCATAAGAAATCCTTACCTTACCATCCCAATCCAATGGTTAAGTAAAAATTACTAATAGGGAGCTATAAAATATTCTAAGATAGTTAGTAGCAAGAGAAAATAAAGGGCATATCGAGTAATAGAAGTAGTATGGGCCTACAACACTACTTAGAAGACCACCACTGGCTTTTCACCATATGAATTGGTGTATGGTAAGAAAACTTTAATCTTCATTAAGTTTGAATTGCAAACCTTGAAAATAGTAATGGAGGTAGGCATTGGTTTATATAAGGCACAACAAGAGAGGATCCTCCAACTAAATGATCTTGATAAGATGAGGATAAAAGCTTTATAGCAGATAGTAAAGATGCAACATCAAAGAAAAATATGCCATGATTCCCACATCCAAGAGATAAAATTTCAAGAAGGGGATTGAGCACTCTTGTTTGACTCCAAGTTTCAGTAATTCAATAGAAAATTGAGAACAAGATGGCTAGGCCCATACCAAATAGAAAACGTATTTGCTAATGGATTAGTACAACTACTGCCAATAGATGAGAATCAAAATAATTTATTGGTAAATGTGCATAGACTCAAATCGTACTAGAATCTTGTCAACAAGGATAAATTTGCTCAAAATATTAGAAATGAAGTTATTTTCAAGAAAGAACTTGGTTCTTCCATGATGGCAACTCCTTGATGATCCAAATCTGCCAAAAGAAGGAGACCACTCCTTGGTTTACTTCATCTAAAAATACAATTTCTAAATATATATGATAAATACATATATAAAAAAAGATAAAATTTTCAATAGTGAAAATCATTTTTAGGACACTATTGACAATGTTGATAAAAAAACCAGCTTCTTGGCTAATTATGCATTGAAAAAAGAGCCTTGACTTAAAAACCAACAATGGTTGATCCAGAGCAAAAGAAAAAATATATAAAAAACTAGAAAATGGTAAAATATGATCAAATTTTTATCAATTTATTCCAAAGCAATAATTTTACTGTTGTGTTCATTTGTACACATGTCATAAAACTAACTTGAACATTTTCTCTGTTTAGAATTGGTGGTAAGAAAAGAGTAGAGATTATGAGTATGATTAGGTAAGTTAAGTATTTCCTTTATATATGTTAGGTTAGTATAAATTATTTTGATACATGCATATTCACCATGTGGAGGTGGTTTAAGTAACTTTAGCCTAAGGACGTCCTACAAAATATCAAAATAATGGTCATGACAACATCACTTAGTGATGTGGAAAAGTAATGAGTAAAAAATAAAGAAAGAAAAAAGTTATCATATCAGCTTTAATCATATGCATGACTTATTTACCGACACAGTCCATAGTACTCTAAATCATGATGAAATGGGAGTTGGCACACATATGTAATCCATGTGGGAAAATATCAAATCTTTTACAAGTTAGTTTTCACTAAATTCCCCCATGCTATATCATCATTTCTATGGATTGCATCAACAACTGCTAAGATAATATTCATAAATAGACCATTTTTGACTCTCATTTTCAGTATGAGCTATGTTTTCATAACACTATTATTCTCACCTGCAAGACTAACCCTTGCCTCCAAATAATCGATACAACTACCATGGGATCTAAAAAGAGGTTTGAATCAGACTCCGTAAAAGGGTTAATGAAAGATAATATATTTGTATCCATGTTTGAGGAAGTTGGATGGCTCCTTTTTTTTATAGGAATTTTAAGGATATGATAAAAATTTGGTTAAGGAGTTTATTGCACACCTGAAAGAAGACTCCACTATGGTTTGGGGTGTAGAGATGAATTACAAAGATGGTTAGATCAAGCATTAGTCAAAAAAATCAAGAAAATTTTATAAGAACATAACCAACTAAGCCAAATCACTTAAATGGGGTTTTGTAAATGATAATAAAGAAAAAATGAAAGAAAGCAAATACATTACCTTCCCAACAACATATCATCACCCAAATGCGGCTCAAAACATTATTTCCCCTTTGATTTGGTGCTCAAGTCTTCAACAATGATACAAGGCAAAGCTCCTCCATCATCTCTTACTCAACAATGAAATTAGGATCATGATATAAAAATCAATGTAATGCCTATCTTGAAGCTATCTTATTACAGATTTAGCATAATTAACACCACTCACAAATGGCTTCTGGAGAGAATTCTAAATAATAAGTTTACACAATTGAAACTTAAAAATGGTGGTCTTGGCCCTCCTATTTATAATTTTTTTTAATTTGATTAGGATCAACCATGACCATTCATCTTGAGATCAAGATGTGTGGCCATGAACTAATAAAATTTTATATAATTAATCCATAAATACCCTCATAAATATTTGGGAGGAAGGGGCATTAAAGAGGCATGAAAGGCCATAAACCTTATTTTTATTGCATTTATGGCTTATGGATGCCACACCACAAATTATGTCATTTGATGATGCAAATATCAACAATCAATTTTCAATAAAGAAATATTCAGTAACTTCCATGGAATTCTTACTTAAGATCATAATTTGGTTTATTTTACCTAATTAAGATTAATCAATTTTTATTCAATTCTTTGGAAATTAGTTGCATACAATTAATCAAATTGGTCAGAATGTCATATTATAAGAAAGAATTTGATTAGAAAGGAATTAAAAGGTGATGTTAGTTGTGTATGGACCAATATCCCATTTAGGATGTTATCGACATAAAATAACACATGCACATGTCATGTGCTTCCGAATTAGAAGAAAAAAGTGATCTAGAGCACCTAAATACATTTTCATCATTTTAACTCAAAATGATTTGAGAAAAGTTAATAATCACATAAAATCCATTGCCCCATTTAGGGATACATTATCCTAAATCAGAATTTGTATATGATAAACTCAAACCATTTAGCACATTTAAGTGATTTTGGCCCAATTTGTGTATTTTCAGATATTTCAAGTAAGATTAATAATTTCAACGCAATGGTGTTAGGAATTGGATATCTACATTTTGCCCCTATTTGATAAGGCATGGTGAGGCATTCAATGAAGTAACATCTTCTCAAAGAAAAGAGTTGTCAAGAAAAAGTTGGAAGGAAATGACCTATGATGCCCCCTCGAGAGGACATATAAGGATGAAAGAGAAGGATGGAGTCTTGAAAAGAGAGAGAAAGTGAGATTAACCTGTGGAAAAGATTATATCTAGATGAACTAATGTTTGCATGTGTTGATGCCATCAATGATCAAAATATAATTAGAGTATAATGGGCCCTAAGGATGGGGGAAATGGGAAGGATATAATCCCAAAATATAAGTGACACACTTTAAACACACCTAAATCTAGGGTGTAAGCTATGCGCTTAGGGAATGATCAATCCAGAGACAATTTTCACAATAAAATATTGCCAGAATGAGGGCAAAATACACAGAGCTTGGAATTAGAAGAAATAGGAAAATGTTGTTTTAGAGAGGGAATAATAATGTGCCCTAGTAAATAGATTTGATCAATTGATAAAATAACGGTGCCCCAATAAGTCTGATTTGATTCAACAGTTGGTTCAAATGTTGTGCCTTAGCAAGGCAAACTGGCAAATAATAATTAAAGGAGATAACCTAATATATAGATTAAAAATGAGCAAGTGAAAACATAGATGTGATGGTGTATTACTACAATAACCACAAACACTCATGCATACAAGGATACACAAAGTGATAAAGGAGATGAAAATAAGAATAAAGATGGTCGAGATGAACCAAGACACGTCACATATTCAAGCATTGCCTACATAATCCAAATAGACCTCAAGACAATGTAGTTTGTTGGGTGAATATTTTATCACCAACTAACTGATGAGCAAAATAGGTCTCTTCAACCACAACATAGGGAGATTGGTCAACCAAATGTGCAAATTTACCACATCAAAGGTGGACGAATCTCTCCTCTCATCAAGGGGAGGTTCCCTTATAAGTATGAGGAGCTATATATATATATATATATATATATATATATATATATATATACATATAAGCAAAAATTAACACTCAGGGGTAGGACAACACCATCTATCTCTCTTTTTTTAGAGATAATGTTCACAGACAAAGGAGAAATCTTGGTGATAATACTGAAGGCACTTCTCTTCTTTTAGAAGTGGTCTTGCAACAGGGCGCAGGAGTTCTCTCTGGTGGGTAACCAACAGATAACAAGGGCGCAGTAACTAGCAGGGTGAGGTACAACACAAAGTCTCCACCTCAACTGCCCAAAGAGTGAAATATGAAGGATAATAGGGGCACAAATTCATCCCAAGATCCTTTACACAGAAAGAAATAAAAAACACACTAAAAATAATTGTGATAACACAAAGTCTTTCCACAATTGGATTCAAGACACCTTCCTGATTACTTCCACTAGTTTTGTTTGTTAAATTAAATAAACAAGAATGCTCCTAAGAAACAGACATAAGAACAATTTCCTAAAATAACACAAGTTATAACAGCACAAAGTCTGAAGTAACTTGCTTACTCATTCAGATAAAGAAATATGATCAACAATCTAAGCTCAAAGTCTCAGTAATCACCTTTCAATTTGGGCAGAGTTTTACTTCTATAATGGAGAGATCTCCCTTACATAAAATAAGAGATTACAATATATAGCAACCAAGAAATAATATATAGCAACCAAGAAAGGCTTAACACTTGGTTCTATGGAATAGCCCATGCTGCATTCAATGCCTTGAATGTATTTTCAGTTCTATCAAGGGGCCATGCTTGGAACAGTACATCGGTCTTAACTGTGGCATGCCAATTCATCTCGTATGTCTCCTCCCAAGTATAGGCCACCTAGTCCTTTCCTTCTTATTTGAGTAGATATCAGTTTGTCTTTACTTCATAGAAGAAAAATAGGCCACGTCTTTGATTTGGTGTGCTCAAATGACTACTTGGTGGACTATTTCACCTACCAAAAGTAACTCTCTCATAGATATTTCAATATCTTTTATAGCCTTCTCTTCTTTCCTGTTGCAATTGGAGCTCTCAGGCTATCTTCTTCAGCTAGTCGCTTGGTTCATCCTTCAAGTTTTGTGCTAGATTTGAAAATTAATGGATATTCCATTACCTTAAATTTGACATCCGCAAGGACGTCAATGGTCGCTGGTTGTTTGAACCATATTGAACCATGAACCTTTGAACCTTTAAAAGTTCATTGGTTTAATAGTTTAACGGTTTAGGTGGTCTTTATCAATTCCTCGGTTCCATCGCTTCCCTGCTCTTTGCTTGAACCATCTCTTTGAATTGGTCTTTAGAATCTTCCACTTCATTCCTTTGCTTGGAGCTTTCTTTGAACCTTTGAACCATTTTGGTTCAAGTTTCAACGGTTCAATGTCTTTCTCAGAATCCTTGGTTTTTGGCCAAGTCTTTTGAAGCCTTGAAATTCCTTTGGCTTTATGTCTTTGGAACTTCCCGAAGGGAAGGTGCCCCTTTGGGTCTTTGAGAAAGGTCCATTTTTTGGGTGTCAAGAGCCCTCTGTAAGGGTACCTGCCCTTCGAGATTCTTTGAGTGGCCTTTTCCTTCAATTCCTTTAGACAAAATGTCTGAAGGAATTCCTTCAGACATTTTGTCTGAAGGAAATCTTTCCTTCCCTTAGCCACTTTTCCGCTGAGCTTTTGGTCATTCCTTCAAGCAAAATGTCCAAAAGAATTCCTTTGGATAATTTGTCTGAAGGATTTGCCTTTGTGAACTTCTTTTGCATAAAATCTTTCTGAAGGAATTCTTTCAGTTCTTTTACTTGGTAATTTCCTCAGACAAAAAATCTGAAGGAAATCTTTCCTTTCAACCTTCTCTTTGATCTTTGAGCAAATGTTCCCTGCCCTCCGCAAGGGCACTTGCCTTTTATTCACTGCTCTCCATAAAGGCACTTGTCCTTTCAGCTTTGGGGCACTCCTTTGAACCGTCCGATTGAACTGACTGATTGAACCAACTTTGGTTCAACAGCTCAATGGTTCAATCTTTTGTTCCACTCATTCAATTGACCACTTGAACCAATCTCTTTGAACTAACCGTGTTGAACCTTTGAACCTTTTTGGTTCAAGGTTCAATGGTTCAATCTTCTTTCTTTTTGTGAAATCTTTTGAAGCCGCTGAACTTACTGAAGTAGTTGAACTTTGAACTTTTGATGAAGCACTTAACTCTTTAAGCTTGCCAACGTCGTTGAACCCATTGAACCTTTGAACCTTTGAGAAGTAGGGTTCATTGGTTCAATGGTTCAATGGTTCAATCCTTTGTTTGAAGCTTGATGATGAACATTTTTAGTTGAACTAAGGTGTTGAACCAATCTTAAAATTGTCTAAGTGTTGGGAACTTGTTCCTTTGTGAGAACTCGCTTGTTGAAGCCATTGAACCTGTTAAACCTGTTAGTCCCTTAGCTAAAAAAGCTTGAATAATGAAGAATTTGAATGCTTAGAACAATTTTTGAGAAGGGAAGAGAGGATTTTGGCCTACAGGACCAAAATAGCTCATATGTTATCCCAAAAATGAGTGACAAATTTTGGGAACAACAGCTAGCTCCAGTTGGGGAACTTCTTTTAGTCGAAAACTTGGAACAACTGCGGGGAGTAGAAACCAAAATCTCCAGTGCCTTTAAGTATGCCATTGGGATACGAAGTCATGTTACCCAAAAAAGAAAGGCACCCAAAAAAATGAAAATGAATAACACAAAATAGAACTAAAGACTATACAAATATACATATGTACAGATAATCTTATCTAATACTTCACGAATTGAAGTGCTTCAGATGATGCCCATTGTGAGGCAGAGAAAATGGCATTCCATCTTGATACTTCAATAGGAAACTATTTTCACCATTGAGCTTATGGATAATAAACGAGCCTTTCCAAAGAGAATCAAATTTCTCATGCATTCCCTTTGGTTCTCTTCTCTTGTCCCACAACATGACTTGATCTCTAATCTAGAAATCATGGTTTTTTACTTTCTGGTCGAAGAGCTTCTTCACCAGACTTTGATGTGCAGTAATTCGGTCCACCACCATAGTTCATTGCTCATCCAACTTAGTTAAGCACATGATCCTCTTATCGATGGAGTTTTCATATGTCTGATCTTTAACTGCTTTAGCTAATTTTAATGCTAGCAATTCTAGGGTGATTGGTATCTCAACATTGAGACCATAAAGAAGTTAGAAAGGTGACACACCAATTGCCCTCTTGGGTGTAATTATGTCTGCCCATAAAGCATCAACCAATGCTTTATGTCATGTTCATTGGTTGTCATCTACTAGCTTCTTGATGATAGTCACTAGGTTCTTGTTGTTTGATTCAGCTTGGCCATTCCATTGTGGAAAATAATCAGAAGAATGGGAGAGGGTAATCCTATAGTAAAAATAGAATTGAGTAATCTCTTGGGAAGAGAAACAAGCTATGTTGTTTGTGACAATCTTGGTTGGGACCCCAAACCTAGAAATGATGTTCTCCTTGAGGAAATCGCACACTACTTCTGAAGTAGCATGCTTGGTTGGAATAGCTTCCATCCACTTGGTGAAGTAATCTATAGTTGTGAGGACATAATCATGTCCAACACTTAAAGATGGGTTTACAGCACCAATGAAATCAATTCCCCATTATTGAAATGGCTCTTCTATCACTATTAGATTAAGAGGCAGAGCAGCCAATTTGGGTCTTCCAATGAATTGTTGGCATAGTTCACATATTCGTACCCATTTTTTGTATGCATCTTGAAACAGAGTAGGCTAGTAATACCTAGCTCATAGAATCTTATGGGCAATTACAGGAGCAAATAAATGTCTTCCACAGGCCAAATTATGGAAGAACTTCAAAAGTTGGTTATGCTGCTCTTTATCCATGCAGTGAAGGAACACTCCATCAAGGTTCTTCTTATACAAGCCGTTGTCCCATAGGATGAAATTGGCAGCTTTTAATTTGACAGTCCTCCTTTCTTTATGAGATAGGTAGGCAAGACACTCACCATAAGTAAGGAAATGAGCAATACTTGATTACCACTCATTCGTGGTGGAGAAGAGGACTATTGGCGAGTCTTCAATTTCTTCTTCTCCATGATTTGTTTCTTCTGGTCTATTGTCAGCAATCAATTGGCATAGGCCCCTTCTCTGCACCAGCTTCATTGGTTTGATAACTAGATCAAACTCCTAGATTTTAACAATCTAATTGCCTTTTTTCATTCTAAACTCTTACTGAGTTAATATGGATTTGATTGTGGTGTCGGGAACCAGGGTAATAGTGTGTGAATTCAAGATGTAAAAGCAGAAATGCTTCACTACCTTTACCACTGCATAAGCATGCTTCTCCATGTTTGAGTATTTTAGCTCATGAGCTTTGAGAAGACATCTCATGAAGGATATGGGAGATTCCACACCTTCTTTATTCTATTGAACTAGAATTGTTGAAAGTGTGTGTTTAGAAGCATAACTATACACTGTAAAATCTTTGGTATAATTTAGACAAACTAGAGTTGGGGTGTGGGTAATAGCTATCTTAATATCTCGAAATGCCAATTTGCCTTCTTTAGTCCAGCTAAAAGTGGCCTTTCACTTCATCATGTTTACAATATGGTGAGTCTTCTCAGCAAACTCAGGGATGAACCTTCATAAAAAATTCACTTTTCTAAAGAAAGAGTCAACTGCAGTCTTACTTGCGAGAAGGGTAAGCTCTTGAATGGACTTGACTCTTTTTGAGTCAATCTTTATGCCTTCTAAGGATATAATGTGCTTGAGAAGTTTCCCTTCTGTTACTCCAAAAATAGATTTATTATAATTTAGAGAAATGTCATTTTGGCGGCATCGTTTCAGCTCTTGTTACAAATGGTGCACATGATTAAGATGATGCTAAGAAAAGACTGTTAAATCATCCAGGTACACTACAATAAACTTACTCATTTCATATTTAAAAGTAAGGTCCATTACTCTCTGAAAAGTGATGCCAGCATTTATCAGACCAAATGGCATTCTTCTATAGGCAAAGGTGCCCCAAGGTGTGGTGAAGGCAATATTATGTTGGTTTACTTTACCAACTTCAACTTGATTGTACCCTGAGAAGCCGTCTAGCATTGATAACATTTATGAACTAGTCACTATCTAAAGGACTTAATCCATGATGGGCAGAGGATAGTTATCCTTTAAGGATGACTGATTTAAATTTTTGAAGTCCACACAGAGGCAAATTTTGCCATTCTTCTTCCTCACAGGTACTATGTTGGCAATTTATGTAGAATGATGGATTGGGAAAATTATCCTAGCATTCAATATTTTATGTATTTCAAATAGAATTGTACCTGATATCTTCAGATTATACTACCTATATTTTTACTTGTAGGTCACCAAATCACTCTTGAGAGGAATCTCATGGCAAATTTATTTAGGCCTAAGTGACTTCAGATCATCATAGGAGTATGCCAAAACATCTATGTACTGGTGAAGCAGAGCAGTGAACTTGAACTTCTCTTCTTGAGTGTAGCACTTCCCAATGTTCAGCATCTTAAGATTTTCTTTGGTACCCAGATTTATTTGATCAAACTCTTGGGAGGAGCTTGAATCTATTTGTTGTTGTTTGATGAATATGTCATGTTTGTTAAATAGCTTCTCAAGGGAAACCAGGCCTTTTGCGATTTTATTTCGTTTAAGTTACAAGAATTCTTCACCTACGTCTGCACTTGATTTAGGGGCTAGTTTAAGCTTTTGAGGCTCACTGCCTTTGCAATGAAGCTATTCAAATCTATCTTTTTGCTCCAAGAAGGTAATAATTTGGTTGTCATTGTTAAACACCTACCAATGACTGGCATTATCAAGTACACTTGGTTGAAAGACCATCTCAATAGTGTACTTGTCTCCTTTAAAATTAGCGTGAGGGACCAACAGAGTTGCTGAAATAGCCAGTGCATCAGTTCAGTCATTGAATTCCCTAGGTATGGCAGAGATGCTAAAAGCATCAAAGCTTTCAATTTGATCCCAGACTAGATTATAGTAGTGGCAAAATCTCTTATTTTTGATTTGATACAGGTTCCTTACCTGACAAACCACCAGTTCAACATCTCTTTTGGCATAAAAGAGTTTGATGCCTTTGTCTTGAGCAGCCTTCAATCTAAGTAATAGAGATTTATACTCAGTTGTGTTGTTGGTGTTACTGAACTACAACTTGTATGAAGAAGGAAAAATATCTCTTTGAGGAGATATCAACACAATCCCAGCTCCTGAACTGATAAAGGAGCAGCTACCATCGAATTCCAGAATCCATACCTCATTAGACACTAATTTTTCCTTAGATTTTCTTTCATTTAGAGGGGGAGATTCTTCTACACTTGCACAGCGCTCCACCAATCCTTCTGGTGTTCCATCTGAACCAATTTTTAGGTTGACACATTTAGAGATTTCATCAGATGCCTCATAGACTTCCATCGTAGATAAAAGTAATTACCCATGCCTGAAGACTCAAACAAAATTTGAGCTTCAAGCGTTGATGTTTGAGTGACCACTTATTTTGCTACCTTCTCAGGGAGAAATCTCTACATAATGCCTTTAATTGGGATCCTCGCATCGGATAGGTCCATGCTTAATTCACCACCATCTTTGCAAAAAAATTGCCCAAGAAGGATCTCATATGATGTTGAGATGTTGGCCACCAGGACAGTCATCTTGATTCTCTTATCTGGGAATGCTACAAATGCAAATTGGGCATCCTTGATTTGTCCCAGTAGTGTCACTTGTTTGTTCTCCATGAAAAAACATCTCCCAAATGTCTTAGTCAGTGTGAGACCAAGGGATTCAGCCACTTTGATAGGCATAACATTTTCAGATGCACTGGAATCTATGATGTAATTATTCAGTTGTTGTCCATTTATTAGTAGGGAGACATAAAATGGTTCAATCCTCCTGGGAGTAGCAGGAGGAGTAATGACAAGGTCATTCCTTGTAGATGTGTTCTTGGGGGGATCATGAGTTACCTTCAAAATTACTTGTCCTACAGGGATGGCTTGGTTATATACACATTGAATCAACTTATCTAATTACTCAGGGTTGGATTGCAAGAATTTAAATTTAGATATTTAAATTTTAGTTTTCTTTATATGGTCAATTATGTCAAATGTCTGAAATAGATTAGTAACTAAGGATGGGAGTTCATCTTTTTCATTTTTGTGAGGGGGAGGACTGGTCTGTGAATTTGAAGTAGAAGGTGTAGGTATATTTGATGTACTTACCTTTCTTGTAATCACCAGGTCCTTTGGCTAAAAAGGCAGAGTGGTTCCCCGTTTAGCAATTGAAATTGTTGGTTGAGGTCGCTTCTCTATCTTTTCTTTATCAGATTTCTAGGCTGACTAATTTTTGGACTGGGTGAATATAGTGTATGATCTATCAACTACCTTACCTTCACTTATGGGTTCATCCTGATAATTCAGAAAACTAATATTAGAGTCACTAGCTAATTCTTCTTCTCCCTTTATGGAGAAATTAGCGTCATCTTCTAGGTTCAACTCAAGTTGGAAGGAGAAATTTGATTCTACTTCAAGATATCTGACTGCTAAATTGGTTGGAACTGCTTCAATGGCCAATTTCCCCTGAGGGGGAAGAAGACAATTGGGTTGCCCTTGATTCCTGGTAACATGGCCTTAGTATGACTGATTGGGGAATGTCCTCCTTGGTATATCTCTATATGAAGGAGAAGATGGCATCCCTTGCACCATTTGCTTTCTAAGAGCTAGCAACTCATTTGCCAGCTTTTGCACCATTAGATCAGTGGTGATTGTAGGTGAGTATTCAGAAAATGAAGAGAATTTACCTTTGTTATGATCTCTCCTTATCTTTCCTGCCAAGATAAGGTCATCTTCTACCTCAGTAGCCAAATCCTAAGTAGTAGCAAGGTCTATGTGGCCATCTTGTCTCAACAAAAAGTTCACTTTAGATAGTTGTGAGTTGGTGAAGAAGCATTTGAAGTTCTCAAGTGTTGGCTGAGCAATTGTAAAAATCTGGTTCCTCAACTTGTTAAACTTGGCAATGAAGTCCCTCATAGGTTCATGAGGTTCCTTCTTCATCTGTGTGAGTTGGGCCAGCAAGGCATGTGCATCTTCTATAGGCTTGAACCTGGCTTCAAACTTAGCTTCAAGAGTGTTCCAGTTGATCACAGTCTGGGCCTGTAGATGGTAAAACTAGTCTACAATAGCACCTTGCATATTTTCATAAATAGCATGACTACTACGTCCTCATACTCCACACCTATCACACCACATGCTATGTTGAAGGCAACAATATGTTCATTAGGATGAACTCTCCCATCACCAAATAATTTGGGAAAATTCTTCTTTGAACTGCATAGAAGCTCATGTAGAAGTGGGGTTAAATTGAGTGGGCCAAAAGAGTTATCCCAGGGGCCTTGAACCTCCATGATTTGATTATGGAAAAGGGAGATAACAAATCTGGGTGGAGTATGTATAGGCAAAGCTCTACTAATAGTAGAAAAAGAGGCTCTCCCTTGTGTTGGTGACCTGGTATGGATAGGAGGAACACTCCTAGATCATTGAACTTGAAGTTAGAGAGGGAACAAATCAAAATTACCCTACTGCACTAACTCAAAAATGAGGTTAACAACACCTTGGGCTCTCTAGTTTTTGGTATAGCATGGAGTTTCCAGATTGTAGAATAAAAATGGAAAAGAACTCGCCTTGCTTCAACTTGAAGCTTGAGGCTTCAAACTGCGTGCTCATCCCCAGTAGAGTCACCAAAAATTGTTGGGTGAATATTTTGTCACCAACTAACTGATGAGCAAAATAGGTCTCTTCAACCACAGCGTAAGGATATTGGTTGGCCAAATGTGCATATTTACCACATCAGAGGTGGATGAATCTCTCCTCTCATCAAGGGGAGGTTCCCTTATAAGTATGAGGAGCTATATACTATATATAAGCAAAAAATAACACTCAGGGGTAGGACTACACCATCCATCTCTCTTCTTCCAGAGATGATGTTCACAGATAAAAGAGAAATCTTGGTGATAATACTTAAGGCACTTCTCTTCTTTCAGAAGTGGTCTTGCGATAGGGTGCATGAGTTTTCTCTGGTGGGTAACCAATAGATAACAAGGGTGTAGTAACCAGCAGTGTGAGGTGCAACACAAAGTCTCCACCTTAACTACCCAAAGAGTGAAATACGAAGGATAATGGGGGCACAAAGTCATCCCAAGATCCTTTACACAAAAAGAAACAAAAAACACACTGAAAACAATTATGACAGCACAAAGTCTTTCCATAATTGGCTTCAAGACACCTTCCTAATTACTTCCACTAGTTTTGCTTGTTAAATTAATTAAACAAGAATGCTCCTAGAAAACAGACATAAGAACAATTTTCTAAAATAATACAAGCTATAATAGCACAAAGTCTAAAAATAACTTGCTTTCTCATTCAGATAAAGAAATATGATCAACAATCTGAGCTAAAAGTCTCAGTAATTGCCTTTCAATTTGGGAAGAGTTTTGCTTGTATAATGGAGAGATCTCCCTTACATAAAATAAGAGATTACAATATATAGCAACCAAGAAAGGCTTGGTGCTTGGTTCTATAGAACCCATGCTACATTTAATGCCTTAAATGTATTTTTAGTTTTGTCAAGGGGCCATTCTTGGAACAGTGCATTGGTCATAACTGTGGCATGCCAATTCATCTCATATGTCTCCTCCCAAGTATACGCCACCTAGTCCTTTCCTTCTTATTTGAGTAGTTGTCCACTTTGCCTTTACTTCATGGAAGAAAAATAGGCCACATCCTTGATTTGGTGTGATCAGATGACTATTTGGTGGACTGTTTCACCTACCAAAAGTAACTCTCTCATAGATATTTCAATATCTTTTGTATCCTTCTCTTCTTTTTTGCAACAATTAGAGCTCTCAGGCTATCTTCTTCAGCTGGTCGCTTGGTTTATCCTTCAAGTTTCATGCTATATTTGAAAATTAATAGATATTCCATTACCTTAAATTTGACATTTGCGGGGACATCAATGGTCGTTGGTTGTTTGAACCATATTGAACCATGAACCTTTAAACCTTTGAAATTTCATTGGTTCAATAGTTCAACGGTTTAGGCGGTCTTTATCAGTTCCTCAGTTCCATCACTTCCCTACTCTTTGCTTGAACCATCTCTTTGAACTGGTCTCTGGAATCTTTCACTTCCTTCCTTTGCTTGGAGCTTTCTTTGAACCTTTGAACCATTTTGGTTCAAGGTTCAACGGTTCAATGTCTTTCTTAGAATCCTTGGTTTTTGGCCAAGTCTTTTGAAGCCTTGAAATTCCTTCAGCTTTATGTCTTTGGAACATCCCGAAGGGAAGGTGTCCCTTTGAGTCTTTGAGAAAGTTGCATTTTTTGGGTGCTGAGAACCCTCTGCAAAGGTACATACCCTTCGGGATTCTTCAGGCGGCCTTCTCCTTTAATTCTTTCAGACAAAATGTCTGAAGGAAATCTTTCCTTGCCTTAGCCACTTTTCTGTCAAGATTTTGGTCATTCCTTCAGGCAAAATGTTTGAAAGAATTCCTTTAAACAATTTGTCTAAAGGATTTGCCTTTGTGAACTTATTTCGTGGAAAATCTTTCTGAAGGAATTTTTTTGATTCCTTTACTTGGTAATTTCCTCAGACAAAAATTCTGAAGGAAATCTTCCCTTTTGGCCTTCTCTTTGATCTTTGAGCAAATTTTCTCTATCCTCCACAAGGGCACCTACCTTTTGTTCACTGCCCTCTGCAAGGGCACTTGTCCTTTCAGCTTTAGGGCACTCTTTTGAACCATTTGATTGAACCGACCGATTGAACCAACTTTGGTTCAACGGCTCAATGGTAGTTCTCCCAATGTAGTTCTCCCAAGAAATGAGATAGAATAAAAGTGATGATAAAAAGACATGATCGATGTTGTAGAGGAAATAGGAAAAATAAACTCACAAAACATTGAGAGCATATCAATGAGAATGGTTTTGTAGAGTAGCAAACACATGGGATGATTACTTGTAAAATGGCAAGAGCATGGAAGAGATCAGGGTAAATAAGAATGCAAAATAATGTTTTTGTTTTTTGGGGATCATTTTCTAATATTTTTTGTGTTTTTGGGGATAAGCAACTGAAAAGAAATATTAACAAAATGTCTAAGGAACTACCTAGTTGACGAGATGCACGTCCATAATTAAGAGTTTAAATAATAACTAAATCAACTGTTGGTCATTGATTCTTCTTCTTTCAAACATTGATACAAGGTATCTTTGTAGCCTCTATAAAGGAAAGTCAGTCCAAGGATGGTAAATAATGTTAGGCACATGATAAATGGTAAGAGTTGGTAATGAAAAAGTGGATGATAATGGAATATATAATGGTTGGGTAACAAATGAAGATTAGGATTTTCAAGCACACATAATGTTGTTGATTCTGAATTTAACATAATTTTTGTTGTGGTAGAACCAAAGACCTTAGAATATGCTCTCAATATGGCCACCATAATTTTTTATTATTTAGTCTTAAGAGTAGCTACCATATGATTATGTTGTAGATTGGAAGTTGTATTGATTTTATATTTGATAATGGCTTCATCAAATAATGAAAAACTATTGTGCTCAGCTATTGGTGCCTCAAAGATGTTTTCACCAATGAATTTGTCTTGATTGTCCCATAACACCTCCAAAAAGGTTTTCTTAAGAGATGTTAACATTTGACTTTGATTGTTTTCTAGTGCCTTTGAAAAGGTTTGACTAAAATATGTTGATTTTGAACTTTGATCGTCCCCTAGTGCCTCTGAAAAGGTTTCATTAGGAAACTATTCTTCTTCTAAATGAATATGATCTTGATCCCCTTGATATTTTGCACCCAATATGTCATCATGGATATAGTTTAACAAAGTGTGATTCTGTCAGTCCCAATTGACACTTGTTAGAGGTGTAATATTAATAAAGTGGCTATGTTGGGTGGGAATAATGGAATGATGAAAGGTAGCACAATCCTCGTAGAAGATAGTAGGAGAACTAGTATCGATGCTGAAGTAATCATCCTCAAAAACTATAGAAGGATCACAAAGATATTTAAATTGATCTGTAAGGCAAGTGTAACCAATGTTGTAATGATCACAACTATAATCTCATTCTAAAGCTGAGTTCGAGTCAAGGGACTCTAAATCTGATGTTGAGACTGATAGTTATTTTGCCTCTGTTGCTAAATCTGATGTTGGTTCAGAAAGGGAACCTAACTTCAATGTTGATTCTTCATCTGATGTGGTTATTTCTATAATAATGTTGTATTGAATGTATAGTATCAAATAAATAATGGCTTGTGATGGCATAATGGGCTCTATAAAAATTGATTCATCTAGGAAGGGTTCAACATAGACTGGCTCATCTAGGTGAAACCCCTTAAAGAAAGAGAACCGCTTGAAGGATGACTCAACAGAAATTGGCCTATCAAAAGGAGACTTCACAATGGGTGAAAAAATATCAAAAGACAACTTTGCAAATACTAGCTTGTCAAGGAGATAGGGCTATGAAAAAATAGGTAAAATATGAATAGGTGATTCATCATAGGTTGAATCATCACAAATGGGTGTTTCAATAATAACATTGTGATCTTGGTTTACAACTAGTTGTAAAATATCAATTTTGAACACATTTTGGTCCTCACAAAAAGGTTCTTGAAGAGGTAATGGTTCTTGTTGAGGCTTGAAGAGATGCACAAAATTTCTAAAGTGGGGGATAATTGGCTCAAGGTGAATAATGGTTTGTGGTTCAATAATGGCATCTCCAAAAATTAGACTATCAAAGAAGGTATTAATAATGACTTATTCATTTGATTAATGCTTTTCAATAATAGGCTCAATAAATACATGTGATGGGCCTAGAATTGTAATAATTGGGTGTTGCAGAGCTTGGTTACTGGCAGAAGCCAAAGGAGGAGGTCCTAAAATGATAACCTTCATACACTATGAAGCTTGATTGCTTGCACATGCTGAAGGTGGAAAACCTAAAATGGTAACCTTCAATCATGATGCACAAATCAAAGGAGGATATCCTAAAATGGTAACCTTTGAGCATGGTGTACAAATCAAAGGGGGATATCCTAAAATGGTAACCTTCAAGCATGATGTGCAAATCAAAGGGGAAGGATGGGGATGATGTTCAAAAATTAGCATGGATCATATTGGTATTCAATAAATAGGCCCAAATAGGGTGACATCCTCAAATAAGACAAAGTACTCCTATTCACCATAAAAATCCTCTTCCTCATAATTAGGGTTATAAGAGACCCTATTATGAGTGTACCTTTAAGTTATGTCTAAAGGTTTGTTCTCTATGTTTGCTAAGATTTGGAATATGTTTTGTAAACATTAACAAGGTGCATTTTGGTTTTCCTTTAAACAAGTGACAAGGCAATAAGAGACTATAACAAAGAAGGTGGCGTAATACCACATAATTTGAAGAAATATTCACGAAATTACTCAACCTTCGGTAGGGCTGAAATCGTATAAATTGGAAGAGGGTATGATAACTCAAGAAACTATAGTGTAAACTAGTACACCAAACATAGTTTTAGAGATATGCCAATACCATAAAATCTAGTTCAACTTCAATGAGTTGCTACTATAAAATTAGAAGAAAGCCCTTCAGATTAGGAAGGTGATAATGTGAACTAAGAAACTCAAGATGTCAAATAATGTAAGAATTCCTAAGTATAAAACTAGAACCAAATGGGCAACATAGCACTGCCACATGGTAATAAGAGGTAGGATAAAAATGTGTTCTAGAACTTAGAGCATAAGCGACACGCTAGAAAACCTAAGTTCACAATGATTAGATGATGATGAGTCTATAAATGACCTTTAATCTAAATGGGAAATCATATGCAAGTTAATTCAAACCAAGTGTAAATGGTAAACCAATTAAACATGTTGACTTAGAACTTTGAAAGGTGAGATTCTGAATTTGAATTAAAAAGTGGAGGACTTAAAGATTTTTGGAAAATGGTTTAGACTCAAATGGGTAGCATAATAATGTTGGTTAAATAAAGATACACACAATATTTTTAGATGAGATTTTACTCATGGTAAAAGATGATTTGGATTTGACCAGCGTAATGCCTCCTTGTTTAAGAAATGGTGGATAACAAATGTGTTTGGTTATGACGTATTTTATTCACAAATAAGTTTTAGACTCAAACAATGACCAAATAAGTAAAGGAAAAAGACTTAACACAACTAAGTAAATTGTCTGAAGCCCTAAATTGATAAGGTTGCATCGTATTATTGAAATTCATCTACATATGTGCTCCTCGAAAGATTTTAATTGTTAATCCAAAAATAAAAGTGCATGAAGTAGTAGGGTTTTTAAACCCCCTTCTCCCAAGAGATTGTATAGTGATATGGACCTTCGAGCTACTCGCCTTGCATCATCAAAATGTCTACAACAAGTGGGGTTATTCTGAAACTTAAATTTTTAGTTGTCTATATGGTCCCAAGCATGTATAATGCTAGATATGCCTCACATTAATTGAGTTCATCCCAATTAACTTACTATGCAAGAGTCTATTCCTTTGCATAGCAATTCCATCCATGTATTGGTTAGTGAAATCCCCTAGTTAACCAAACTTGACTTGAGTTATTGTTATGAAAGGAGAGGTTAGCTACTCAACCCCCTAGCTCTCACAATATGCCTACCCTAATTTATATACCCCACTGTGGAGTGGGGTTGAAACAATGTTAGGAGATGAAACCCTAGGTCAAATTTTCCCTAAAGAACTTGTGAAAAACCTATGAATTCCCCTCCATAAGCCAAATTGCATAAAATAAAACTAATTGAGAAGACTTTATAGGTTATTTTTAGATCACTCAAATCATATAGGTTTTGGTAAGAGCCTAGACAACTTTCTTTTCATGCCTTGGACAAAGTCACAATCGCAATAAAAAGGTACTTTTTATCACCTAGGTTCCTTAAAGGGGATAGAGGGAGAGCATACACTCACTCTTCATTTTGTTCAAATAAAAAACAAGTAATATATGATTTTGCATAAAATAACACACTTTTGAAAAACTTGCAATTTAAGTAAGCGTTAGTTTTAAGCACCAATTTGAAATATTTAATGAAGTTCTTGGCCCTTTATCCTTAGTTTGCAAAAACTTTAAAATACTTCATACAATAATTAAACAAACCATCTAAGTTCCTTTTAAACACCAAATGGAAGGTTCAAAACATAAATCATGCTCAAATTTTGTCACTTTTCCATGTGGGTCCTAATAAATCAAGCAAGTTTTTAAAAGTTGCTCTAGGTTTCTCTATTTTTAAAACACAAAGATTGATGTTAGTCAACAGTGACTAATGCCAGTTGTAAAAAGATAGATGTCAGTCATAAAATAACTAATGTCGATCGATAAAGACTGATATCAGTCACCTGTGAACACTTAGGCAAAAAAGATCTTTCATAAAAAAACACTGGTTAGCCCAAGTTAGAATAAAATCTCCAGAAAAGCTCTAGATCATGCAATATTTATTCAGAAAAAGACTTTAAAACTTAAAATGACACCCTATAATTTCGAATAAAGCTCTAAAATGTGATTTTTCTCCATGTTTTTCCCTGCAGCCTAATCGATGCTAGTTAGCCAGGACCAATGTTGGTTACACATAATAGATGTCGATTACTATGTGACCTATGTATTAACAAAAAAATTCAAAAAACATGGGAAAATAATGCTAAATTTTTGGTTTTGAAATATTTTTAATGACTTCTTGGGAAATCCAAGATCGCCAAAGTGTCTTCCTTGCTTGAATGGGTTGTAAGTCCTACCAAGCATGCCAAGATGTAAATTTGGATTAAAAATATGGTTATATCAAGCATTAGTCAAGAAAATCAATAAAAATGCATAAGAACATAACCAACTATGATAACTCACTCGAACAAAGTTTTACAAATGATAATAAAAAGCAAATAAAAGAAAACACATACATTACCTTCCCAAGAGCATCTCACCATCCAAATGCAGCTAAAAATGTTATTTTCCCCTTGATTTGGTGCTCAAGTCTTCAATAATGATGCAAGGCAAAGCTCCTCTATCATCTCTTACTCACCAATTAAACTAGGCTCATGATATGAAAATCAATGTTGTGCCTATCTTGAAGCTATCTTATTGCAAATTAAGCATAATTAACGCCACTCATAAATGGCTTGTGGAGGGAATTTTGCATAATAAGTTTACACAAATGAAGGTTAACAATGGTAGTCTTTACCCTTCTATTTATATATTTTTTAATTCGATCAAGATCAACCATGACTGTTCATCTTGAAATCAAGATGTGTCACCATGAATTAATCTAATTTTGTATAATTAATCCATAAATAGCCTCATAAATATTTGGAAGGAAGGGGCATTAAAGAGGTATGGGAGGCCATAAACTTGATATTTATAGCATTTTTCATAGATGCCACCCCACATATGATGTCATTTGATGATGCAGATATTAACAATCAATTTCTAATAAAGAAATATTCAATAACTTCCATGGAATTCTTATCCAAGCTCATAATTTGGTTTAATTTACCTAAGTAAGATTACTCAATTTTGATGTAATTCTTTGGAAATTTATTGCATATAATTATTCAAACTAGTCAAAATGTCATATTGCTATGTCATAATTTGACTAGAGAGGAATTAGAAGGTGATGTTAATTGCATAAGGACCAATATCCCATTTAGGATGTTGTTGACACAAAATAACACATGCACATGTCGCATGCTGCCAAATTAGGGGAAAAAAAAGTGATCCAAAGCACCAAAATGCATTTTCATCATTTTAACTTGAAATGATTTGAAAAAAGTTCATAATCACATTAAATGCATTGCCCCATTTAGGGATACATTAGCCTAAATCGGCACTTGTATGTGACAAGGTTGAACCATTTAGCACATTTAAGTGATTTTGGCCCAATTTGTGCATTTTCACAAATTTTGAGTAAGATTGACAATTTCAACACAATGATGTTAGGAATTGAATGTCTACATTGGGTACCAAAATTATATTTTCCAATAGAATAATTAGTAAAAACTCAAGAATCACTGAATAAGGTGAGAGGTTATTGGAAGAACCAATTTTTCTAAGTTGATTAAACAATTTAATGGTAATGAACAATTATTTGTAAGATGCATACATGATTACCACAAAAAATCTAAAGGTATTAGCAAGGAAACCCTACCAGAACCTTAGAGGTTTGTTGTTTTTTGGGTCATAAAATACTTTCTGTGAAAGATAATGTAGTGTTATGGGTTGTGAATCCATAAGGACCATCCTTCACCTCAAATATGGATAACAACAGACCCAACACAAAGTCAACCTACCATTGTACCTGTATGGAGTTATTCAGGTTTTGGCAACCAATAGGTCATCTTCAACTTGCCACCATGGCCTCATTCATTTGATCATACACCATCATTTTTTACATCAAAGTCAAGTAGCATGGAAGACCTTTTGGGAATCTAGAGTCAATCAACCTTCAGCACATCCTAATTTTTTTTTAAAGAAACACCAAGTTCCAAAACAAAAACATAGGCTTCCTCTTCTAGGGTTAGGGTCTCATTTACTGAAAGGAGATATACAAGATCACAGGCCACAACTATAGTTGAATAGAGTTCTCAACAAACTCCAACTAAGAAAACATTAAAAACCATGGCTTTAGTCTCAGTTGAATCTTGAGGCTAAAGGCATTCCTTAACCAAGCACAATATATGCACTTGAAACATCTAGTGATCCATAATCACAAACAAAGAAGGATACTTCTTTGGAGGAACCTAGCTCCCCTATGTAGACTAAAAAGAGGTAAAAAATATTGATAATAGCATATGATGATGAGGAGACAGGAGCAGTTGTAACCTTTGATAGCCTATGTCAAAAACCTTCTTTTTCTCTACCAACAATAAGGACACAATAGCATTACAGGGAGAGCCAATCATAATAACAGTTCTTGAATTAGTTGAAGAAGTTTATGTTGAGAAAGATATTGAGGAAGAAAACATACCAACAAAAGAGATTCTAGTACAAGAAGTAGCAACATCTACCTCCTCTTAAACTCATGACACTAGACCTGTACTAGACAAGGGCAAGGACCTTATGGTCTTTAAGGAATAAAAATCTTCTAGTACTATAGAGGATATAGAATTGCACTTTACTCTTGTAGTGTTTAAAGCTGAGGCCATCATAAGACAACAAGTTGTAAATATTACTTACCTCCTGGCCCAATTACAATGTAAGGACATTATTAATTATTCTTTAAATTGAGGTTTACACAGTTTTAAGAATAAGGGTCTGGACCATATAAATGAAATCAATATGCTTGAAGAAAAAGTCACTTAGTCTGATAAGGAGATGGTAGACTCTTGGATATATATCACTGAGTTGGGAGAAGAAAATTTATTGCTAAAACGTCAACTTCAAAACTCTTAGAAACAAACCTTGATCTTGAACAACAACTTTCTAAGCAAGCTTCATCTGCCTCTAAACCTTCAGTTGACCAATCTTGCCAATTCATTGTCTCCCATTCTGATTATTTAGACAAATAGAATCAAGTTTAAAAAATGGATTTCAGGGTTCATCATATGAGTAAATATATAAATGGATTTTAGAATTTTAGAATAGAATCAAGTTTTTTTGGAGTTCAAGGAACTAAAGAAACAAAACAAAACTTTAAAAAAATAAAAACAGACATTAAGGGAAGATTTAGAGAAGGAAAAGCAACAAATCTAGAAAGTTGAAGTCAATCTCTAGGCTGCTTGTCAAATAGGGGAAATCTTTTGGCCTGTAGAGTTCCTTCCCCTTTCTACAATCTGTATCTATATGAACAATTATATAGATGGAAATTACTCATAATATCACGTGATCTACCCTATAATATTGAGGATCTCCCTATGTTTTTTAACATCTTTCAGGATTCTACCCCAGAACAACAAGATTTATTATGTGAATTCTACTTGTGTAACATGATATCAGGGAATTATAATAACTTCATGATAAATTTACATGTGGGAGAAGTATAGTTGGATCCTTTATCTCCACCTATAAGAATCAATTAGCATGGAAAACTAGGCATGATGAGTATATAGAAAAATAGAAGAACATAAGACTATGCATTAGACCTACTTTTGCTAGTGCGAGAATGTTACGAGTTAACTTCAGATTTGCTTATTTGATAAATCAAAACATCAGTGGTCAATATCTACAAGTTTTGTATAATCACATTGTTTCTTTTGATGTATTTACCAGACAACATTTTGATGACATATTTACAACTAGTATTAGATGTTGGGATACAATGACAATCCCACTAAAAAGAAGAGAGGTGATGTCTCCAACTATTTTAAGATGGAGCCTATGGAGAGCACAATCAATAATGAACATGATTTTTGATGTCCTCAATTTGGGAGGAAAATAAATGTGGATAGGTATGAGATTTAGATGACCACTCCTTATTCCTATTCCTCCCTGGCACAAATGGACTCCTCAAGCAGATGATCCGTTTCAAATCTAGAAAGAGATGGTGTAAACTTATAATGGCTTCACCAATAAATAAGAAAACCATTAGGTCGATGAATTAAATGTGCATGACCTCAAACAACATATATAAGAATAATTCATAGTTATGAGGGGACAAGCAGATGGGTTTGCAAATGGAATTACAAAAGGTAAGTTTGGGAGAAATGATAAGTTCAAAATACGGCTCATTTTTACCATCAGTTTCATTCATTTTACCTCAATTACCTCTTCTCTGAATTGAACATTGTCAGGATCTTAGGATTGTATTTAATCTTAATGTAGTAAATATATGTTCTATCTTACTTAATATAATTAAAGTCTATGTTACTGATTATGTCACTTTATTCCAACTCTTAGCATGTTTAGTTTCCTAATTTTGCGTATATATAGACAATACAACACTATATAGAGGATAAAGACCTTTTTATTGATCTTCAACTTCTCATGAGGCAACCCACATGAATGATTTTTGATATATCTAGTGATTTATTGACTCATCTGACAAGCTAAGGACTTGACCAGTAGCTACGAACTTACTTAGATGTAGTTATGGACTCATTTAGATAACCTTAAGTAGATCTTTGTCTTAAGAGGGAGTTAAGTTATTGAGTTTTTCAATTGATATTTCAATACAGTAATTAAAGTTATAGCTATATTCATGTATTTTGCTTTGATCAATTAATGAATATATCTATAATTTGTAATTACTGAGTTTCTTTACATTCCTATTGTTAAAGCGAGCAAGGGCCCACTCTAATTAGAAATAAAAAATGTGTTTTGTATGGTATTTTATGTTTTCAGTGTGTTTACGGTTTTAACAATTATAAGTGTATTTCATTCTTAAAACCTGTAGGGAATTATCGTTAATTTTTTAGATTAAATTCAATTCTACAAAGTTTAGTGTTTTCCTTTCAGTAGCATGTTTATCTTTCAGTAGTGTGTTTATCTTTCAACAGTGCATTTTATTTTAGCAAGCTATATTACTTTCATTTCCAGCACAAAGTGTTTCAATTTTGTGTGTGATTCCTTATTACATAAGGGTGTCTTTTTGGATTAGAATAGATTAGGATAAAATACTAGAAGATCAAAACCCTGCAAACCATTCATATAGCCTACAACTATAAACCTTACTGCAGATAGCTTTAGATGACACCCCTGATTTAAATGACATCAACATAAAATTTGATTAAATGAAGGGATAAACGACACCCATCACATTATTATAGTTAATAAAACCAATCAACTCACCAAAATGCTCCACTAGCCATGTCAATTTATACAACACTTAAGGGGTTCAAATCATGCAAAATATAAAATAAATATGCAACACAAGAAAGAAATCCTATAAGATCTTTAAGGTTCCTCCTAACAAGATAATGGCCAACATGCAAGAAAAAGAAATAGATCAAGTTCCAAGAAGGATATGAGCCAAAAATTGAGGGGGATGAGTAGGAAGAGATGATTCATAATGAAGACTTTAACCCCGACTGACACACAGGGGACCCAGGTAAGTCAAATTATAATTTTTGATTTTACTGCACCTCGATTAGGTAATTTGTTTTATTAATCTATTTATACATTATAGGTTTTAATGATAATATATGAGCATGTGTCATTATATATTCTATGACTAAGTAGTGGAGGATGATCTAAGATAGTAGGTCATACCTCTTCCATGTCACCATCAGTTTGAGTAAAAAGGAGTTGTTGGTCGACCTTAGGTTCCCTGAATTGTTAGTTCACTAGAAATTATTTTTCCCAACTTACCACACATATCAATAGATTATTAGACATGGGACACACAATGCTAATTTTTGATGTTTAGGTTAAGACCCCAAGTAACATCATTGTTATTATAATCGAGCACTCTTCTTCAAGTTGATAAAGTGTAGGTAGAAAGACATCTTAATTTGGGACTTGTAGACACCTAGTTTTGATCGCATTTGTATCTATTACAACCTGATTTCTCGCTAAGCAAACTATTTTATTATATCCATGTATATTTATAGTTGACACATTTTATTTGGTTATTCTTTACTAAGCTTTGAGATATATGTTATTATGGGACAATAAGATATTATTTTGGTTACATTTTTACATTGATATGAGCTAGTTGTAGTGTATGTGTTACATTAAAAACATGTTAATTTATTATTTTAGCTATATTATATGATGAACATATATTATGATATTATGTTCTAACTACATTCTTGTTATAAGGTTGATGCAAGAGAACTCATCCCTCAAAGCGTGATGGAAAGAGAGCAAAATCATAGAGGGTGATGTAGATCAAGATGTTGGAGGATGATAGAAGAACTGACTAGAATTCTACACACACCACATTAGCTAACACATGATTAGATGCATAATAAATGTTTAGTAATCATGTTTTTATGCTATTTGCATTACCTAGTTTAATCATAATTATTAGCATAGTTTAGTTGGTTATTTGAAATTCATCTTGTATGACTTGTGTTTTAGTCCAATTTTATGCTTAGGTGAATTTATTTTGTGTGATTCCATTTATGACCATTAATGTTTTTTGAGAGATGCAATTTATGTGATTAGAATAAGTTTGGATTTATTGATGAGTTATCATTAAACCATTTTGACATGCTAATTTAATTAGTGGTGTATATATATATAAACAAGTATGCTCTAATAAATATAAAAATAAAGGGAAAATGGGAAAAGGAAATGAAATGGAATAAAACTAAAGAGGAGGCAATCTTTTTGAGAAAAAGAAAAAGCAATAGAAAAAAATCATAAAGGAAGAAAAGATTAAAAAAGGAAAAGCCATAAAAATGAATACATAATTTTTTTTTAAAAAGAACGACTTTAAAAACAAAAAAATATATGACCCTTTTCATTGGGGGGAATACATAATAAAAAATAGAGGAAAAAGAGGGGAAGATGAGGCAGGAAAAAAAGGCAATGCTTCAAGGAAGGAAGCAAGAGGGATTTTTCCTTTTTTTGGCCATATCAAGTTCTTCCAACACCTGGAACAAGTAAGTGTTGTCATTTAAATTTTGTAGGTTTACTTAGCGTATAAGATTATGTTTCATAATTACTTACATGTATAGTGACATTGACTTCAAAATACTTAATATGCTTATAAGTTTTATTTCTCTTTAGTGTTGGGTGAATATTTTGTCACCAGCTGACTAACGGCAAAATAGTTACATCAAACATAGCATAAGGAGATTTATTCAGCAAGATGTGCAGATTTACCACAACAAAATGAGATAAATCTCTCCTCTCATCAAGGGGAACTTCCCTACAATCTATTATATATATATATAAGCTGAAAATACACATAGGAGTGAAATCATACCATCCATCTCTCTTTTTTTAGAGATAATGTTCACAGAATAGAGGATAATTCTAGTGTAATTACTGAAGGTACTTCTCTTCTTTCAGAAGTGATATTCAGCTAACAGCAGGATTCTTCATGGATAGTAATTGTAACCGTAAAAACCCCATGAAAGTACAAAGTCTTTCGTTGCTTCTCTCACTAATCAGGACGCAGTAACACAGTAGAATGAAGTGTAGCACAAAGTCTCCACTTCAACTACAATAAAGTGAAGGATTACGAAGGATAATGGGAGTTCAAAGTCTCACCAATATCCTTTACACTGAAACATAAAACAAACAGACTGAAGACAATGATGGCAGCATAATGTCTCCCACAATTGGCTTCAAGACACCTTCCAGATTACTTCCACTAATTCTACTTATTTGATTAAATGGACAAGACTGTATTTAGGAAATAGACATAAGAATAATTTCCTAGATAACACAAGCTATTTCAACACAAAGTCTGAAAGGTCACTTGCTTCTTCATTCAAATAATAAAATATGATTAATAGTTTGAGCTCAAAGTCTCAGGAATGCCTTTCAATTTGGGTAGAGTTTCAATTCTGATAACAGAGAGATCTCCTTTGCATAAAATTATAGATTACAATATATAGCATTCCAAGAGAAAGACTTTGGCACTTGTTTTCAGGAAATGGCCCATGCTGCATTCAATGCCTTGAATGCATTTAAAATTTTGTGAAGGGGCCATGCTGAAACAGGTCATCGGCCTTGACTTTGGCATTCTAAATCATCTCAAATGTCTCCTCTTAAGTATGAGCCACCTGGTCCTCTTCTAGATATTTATACGGCTATCCATTCGCTTTTACTCAAAGGGAGAAAAACATGACATGCCTTTGAATGTTCACACTCTCTGATGTCCACTTGGTGGACTATTCCACCTACTGGAAATAACTCCCCAGTATATATTTCTAAATTTCCTGTAGTTGTTCTCTCTTTTCTTGCCATGTTTTGTTCTTCTTTGGCGATTTGAGCTCTCAGGCTATCTTCTCACTTTCTGATGGCTCATTCGACTCCTTTAGCCGGTCGCTGAGTTTGTTCTTGGGTCTACACCATATTTGAAAATCAACAGATATTTTATTACCCTAATTTTGACATTCGTGAGGACGTCATTGGTCACTTGGTCGCTTAAACCACTTTGAACCTTTGAACCTTTGAACTCTTTTGGTTCAAAGTTTCAATGGTTCAACAGTTCATCGATTCAATTATTGTAAAAGGCCGTGTTCGCTCTCTTTTTCTTCTTCAGTTGAACCATTTCTTTGAACCCTTTAGTTGAACCATCTTATTGAACTTCTTTCTAGAATCTTTTGCTTCCTTCATTCCACCGAAACTTCCTTTCAAACTTTGAACTCTTTGAACCCTTTAAACCTTTGAACCTTGAACCATTTTAGTTTAAAAGTTTAACAGTTCATTCTCTTTCTTTGAATTATTTGAAGCTTCAAACTCTCTAGATCCTTTCATTTTCTAAGTCCGTTAAACTTATTGAACTCGTTGAACCTTTGAACTGTTAAACTCTTTTTAGTTCAAGGTTCAACAGTTCAACTGTCCAATCGTCACTCTTCAAAGCCTTCTTTTCTTTAAGTCCACTGAATCTATTGAACCTTTGAACTGTTGAACCTTGCGAAGGCAGGTCCAATGGTTCAATGGTTCATTTTATTTGTTTGAAGCCCGCCATTAAGTATTTTGATTTAACCTCGGTGTTGAACCAGCCTCAAAACACTAAGGAAATGTCTTAAGTGTTTTGAACTTCCCTTTTAGCAAGCTTGCCTGTTGAACTTGCGAGTTCTTTAGCTGAAAAGGCTTGAATATTTGAAAAACTTAATTGCTCATAATATTTTTGAGAAAGAAAAGAGAGTTTTGGATTGTAGGACTAAAATGGTAGATATGTTGTCCATAAAAGCAAGTGACAGATTTTGAGAACAACAGTTGGCTCTAGTTGGGGAACTTTCATCAATTGAAATTTTAAAACAGTTGAAGAGAATAGAAACTAGAATTTCAGTGCCTTCATCTATGCCATTGGGCTACGGAGTCATGCCACTCAAAAAAAAAGATGCCAAAAAAATGCAAACAAACAACACAAAACAAACTAAAGACTATACATATGTATAACTGATCTTATCTGATACTTCGAGGATTGAAGTGCTTTAGATGCTGCCCATTGTGAGGCAGTAAAAAAAAATGCCATCTTGATACTTCAACATGAAACTATTTTGACCATTGAGCTGATGAATAGCAAATGGGCCTCTCCATAAAGAATCAAAATTTCCATTCATTCTTTTTGGTTCTCTCCTCTTGTCCCACAATAGAACTTAATCTCTAATATAAAAATCATAGATCTTTACTTTCTAGTTTAAGAGTCTCTTCACCAGACTTTGATGCATGGCAATACGGTCCACCACCATAGTTCGCTACTCATCTAGTTCAATCAAGCACGTGATACTCTTGTCGATGGAACTTTCAAATGTTGAATCTTCTATTGCCTTTGCCAACTTCAATGCTGGTAATTCAAGGGTGATTGGCATCTTTGAATTGAGACCATACAGAAGCTGGAATGGTGACATAGCTATTGCCTTTTTGGGTGTAATTTTGTCTACCCATAAAGCGTCAAACAATGCTTTATGCTAGGTTCTCTGATTGTCATCTACCAGCTTCCTGATAATGGTCACCAAGTTCTTGTTGCTCGATTCTTCTTGGCCATTTCCTTGCAAATAATAGTCAAAAGAGTGAGAGAGGATGACCTCGTAATAATAGCAGAACTAGGTAATCTCATGAGAAGAGAAATACGTTGCAGTGTCTGTTACAATCTTAGTTGGGACCCCAAACCTAAAAATGATATTTTCCTTGAGGAAATTACATACTACTTCTGAAGTAGCATGCTTGACTAAAATGGATTCCACCCACTTGGTAAAGTAGTCTGTGACTGTAAGAACATAATCATGTCTAGCATTCGAAGATGGGTCTACAGCACCAATGAAATCAATACCCCACTATTGAAATGGCTCTTCAATTACTACTAGCTTGAGAGGTAATGCAGCTAATTTAAGTTTTCCAATAAACTGTTGACACAGTTCACATCTACGTACCCATTTATATGCATCTTAAAATAGAGTAGGCCAATAATATTTGGCTCGTAGAACTTTATGAGCAGTCACAGGTGCAGAAAAGTGTCCTCCACAAGCCAAATTGTGGAAGGACTCCAAAAGTTTGTTCTGCTACACTTTATCTATGCAACAAAGGAATACCCCATCAAGGTTCCTCTTATACAAACTGTTGTCCCATAAGACAAAGTTGGTAGATTTCTAATTAACAATCCTCTTTTCTTTACGAGACAGGTGAGCAAGACACTCACCATAGGTAAGGAAATGAGCAATATTAGAATACCACTCATTCGCAGTGGTGACAAAGAGAACTATTGACGTGTCTTCAACTTCTATTTTTTCATACCCTATTTCTTTTGGTATGTTATCAGCAATTAATTGGTAGAGACCCCTTCCCCACACAAGATTCATTGGTTTGATAACCAAATCAAACTCTTGGATTTTAGTAATCTAATTGCCCCTTTTGGTTCCAAACTCCTGTCGAGTTAGTATGAACTTGAATGTTGTATCAAGGACTAGAGCAATAGTGTGTGAGTTCAAGATGTAAAACTAGAAGTGCTTTACCGACTTCATCACAACATAAGCATGCTTCTCCATATTTGAATACTTCAGCTCGTGAGCTTTGAGAGGATAACTCATGAAAGATATGGGAGCTTCCACACTTTCTTTGTTCTATTGAACCAAAATAGCTAAAAGTGTGTGTTCAGAAGCATAACTGTACATCATGAAGTCTTTGGTGTAATCAGGGCAAATTAGAATGTGGGCATGGGCGATAGCTTCTTTAATGTCTTGAAATGTTGACTTGCCTTCTTTCGTTCAACTGAAAGTGGCTTTACTTTTCATCATGTTGACAATGTGGTGAGTTTTCTCTGCGAATTCAAGAATGAACTTTTACAAAAAATTTACCTTTCCAAAGAAAGATTAGATTGCAATCTTACTAGCAAGAAGAGCAAGCTCTTGAATGGGTTTAACCCTTTTTGGGTTGATCTTTATGCCTCTGAGGATACAATGTGTCTGAGAAGTCTACCTTCTGTAACCCCAAAAATAGATTTCTTGGGGTTAAGAGAAAAACCATTCTACCTACATCACTCCAACACTTGTAGATGATGCACATGAACAGGATGATGCTTTGAAAAGATAGTCAAGTCATCAAGATATACTATAATGAACTTCCCCATTTCATCTCTGAAAGCAAGGTCCATTGCTTTCTAGAAGGTGGCACCAGTGTTAATCAAGGAAAAAGGCATTCTATGATATGAAAAGGTGCCCCAAGGTGTAGTGAAGGCAGTCTTATGTTGGTCTGCTTCACTGAATTCTACTTAATTGTACCTTAAGAAACTATCTAACATTGATAACATCTCAGTGCCAGTCACTGTCTGCAATAACTGATCCATGATGGGCAGGGGATAATTGTCTTTTAAAGATGACTAATTCAGATTTATGAAATTAATGCACAAGTGAATTTCTCCATTCTTCTTTCTCACAGGGACTATGTTCACAATCCAAGTGGAATGTTGGATTGAGAAAATAATTTTTGCATTCAGCATTTTCTATATCTCAAAGAAAATTGTACCTAATATCCTAGGGTTGTACTACCTTTGCTTTTACTTGTGAGGCAATGACCCAATCTTGAGAGAAATTTCATGTTGGATTTCTTCAAGTCTAAGAGACTTCAGATCATCATAAGAGTATGCCAAAATATCAATGTAATGGTGAAACAAAGTGATAAATTTGAGTTTTTCATCAGGGGTACAACAATTCTCAATGTTGACCATTTTTGGATTGTCTTTTGTACTTAAATTGATTTGATCAAAATCCTTAGAGGTTTTTAAATCTTTTTTACTATTGCTTGACGAATCAATCATGCTTATCAAATAGTTTTTCAAGAGAAACCAATATTTTTAAGATTTTATTCCTTTTTAGCTGCAAGAATTATTCTCTCGTATTTAAACTTGTTTTAGGAGCTGATTCCCATGGTGGAGAGTCGCTACCTTCAAAATGAAGCTTTTCAAAGCTGTCCATCTATTCTAAAAAAGCAATAATTTGGTTGTCACCATTGAATACCTGCTATTGGTTGACATTATCAAGCACACTTGGTTGAAAGACCAGTTTGATAGTGTACCTATTTTCTTTGAAATCTTGGTGAGAAACCATGAGGGTCACAAAAATAGATAATAAATCTACTCGGCCATTAAACTCTCTCGGCACTACAAAAATACTAAAAGCATAAAAGCTTTCAATGTAGTCCAACACTAGATTGCGATAATGTCACAATCTTTCATTCTTGGTTTGATACAGGTTCCTCCCCTAACAAACCACTAATTCAGCATCTCCTTAGGCATGAAAAAGCTTAACACCTTTAGCTTGAGCAGCCTTCAACCCAAGTAACAAAGATTCATACTCGATAGTATTGTTGGTGTTGCTAAACTGCAACTTATAAGAATAGGGAAAAATATCTCTTTTATGAGATATCAAAACTACTCCAACTCTAGAACTGATAGAAAAATTGTTGCCATCAAATTTTTGAATCCAAACATCATCAAATACTGACCCTTTTTCAGATTTTAGTTCGTTAAGAAGGGAAGATCTCTTTTCATGTGTATTGTGCTCTACTAATTTTTTTGATACTTTATATGAATTTTTTAGATTGTCACTTAGTAAGCTTTCATCTGCTAAAATAGGAACATCTTTAGTAGATAAAAAATAATTACCCATGCCTGAAGACTCAAACAAAATTTGAGCTTTAAACGCTGACGTTTGGGTGACAATATACTTTGCCTCTTTCTTAGGAAGCAACCTTTACATGACACCTTTGACAGGGATCCTCACCTCAGATAGGTCTATACTCAATTCTCCACCAACGTCCTTACAAAAATTTTGCCCAAGAAGAATGTCGTATGAGGCTGGCACGTCAACCACTAGGACTGTCATTTTAAACCTCTTTTCTAGAAATATCGCACATGCAAACTAGGCATCCTTGATTTGACCCAGTAAAGGCACTTATTTATTTTCCATGGAGAAATATCTTGTAAAAGTTTTAGTCAAGGTAAGGCCAAGAGATTCTGCCACCTTGGAGGGCATGAAATTGTCAGAGGTGCTTGAGTCTATAATGCAATTTGTTGTTCAAAAAATTTGTGACTCATTTTGGGACAATATATGAACTATTTTGGCCTTGCAGGCCAAAATTACCTCTTCCCTTCTCAAAAATTTGTTCTGAGCATTCAATTTTTTTATTATTTAAGCTTTTTTAGTTAAGGGACTAGCTGATTCAATAGTTTCAAAGGCTTCAACAAGCAAGTTCTCACAAAGGAACAAATTCTCAACACTTAGGCAATTTCAATATTGGTTCAACGCCTTGGTTCAACCAAAAATGTTCATCGACAATCTTTAAAGGAAGGATTGAACCATTGAACCATTAAACCCTGCTTCCAAAAAGGTTCAATAATTCAACGGGTTCAAAGGTTC
The DNA here is from genome assembly GCA_037957365.1 of Torreya grandis. NCBI lineage: Eukaryota > Viridiplantae > Streptophyta > Pinopsida > Cupressales > Taxaceae > Torreya > Torreya grandis. The sequence goes on along the minus strand of JARHVA010003746.1, from coordinate 604,153 downwards.
AACGATGTCGAAAGACTTAGAAGAATTTGAAGGCTTTGAAGAACAAAGGAATGAACCGTTGAACCTTGAACCAAAATGGTTCAATGGGTTCAACTAGTTCAACAAGTTCAATAGGTTCGAAGAGATCAAAAGACTTAGAAGAAAAGAAAGCTTCAAATGCAAGATTGAATCATTGAACAAAAGTTGGTTCAATCAGTCGGTTCAATCGGGTGATTCAAAGGACTGCCACAAAGCTGAAAGAATAAGTGCCCTTGCAGAGGGCAGTGAACTAAAAGTAGGTGCCATTGCGGAGGGCAAAGAACATTGGTTCAAAGATCAAAGAGAAGGCCAAAAGGGAAGAATTCCTTTAGACTTTTATTTGAGGAAATTACCAAGTAAAGGAACCGAAGGAATTCCTTCAATAAGATTTTCTTCAAAAAAGTGAATAAGGCAGAAAAGATGGAATTCCTTCGAAAAGATTTTTCACAAAAGAATTTCACAAAGACAATGCGAATTCTTTTGGACAAATTTTTTGAAGGAATTCCTTCAGACTTTTGTCTGAAGGAATTCGCCCGAAAGGAAAAGGCACGAGGAAAAGTGAACAAAGCCAAAGAAAGATTTCCTTCAGACAAAATATCTGAAGGAATTTCTTCAGACATTTTATCCGAAGGAATTGGAGCTCGAAGATCACCTGAAGGACCCCAAAGGGTAGGTACCCTTGTGGGGGGCTCCCGGCACCAAGAAAACAGACCTTTCTCAAAGACTTGAAGGGACACCTTCCCTTCGGGGTGTTCCAAAGACATAAAGCCGAAGGAATTTCAAGCCTTCAAGGGACTTAGAAAAATAAAGGAAGAAATGGAACAAAGGATGAACCAATGAACCGATTGAACCTTGAACCAAAAGAGTTCAAAGTTCAATGGTTCACAGGTTCAACAGTTCAAAGACAGCCCCAAGTAATGGAAGGAAACGAATGATTCCAGAGACCAGTTTAAAGGGATGGTTCAACCAAAGAGCAAGAAAGCGATTGAAGTAGGGAACTGATAAAGATCACCTGAACCATTAAACCATTGAACCAATGAACTTTCAAAAGTTCATGGCTCAATATGGTTCAAATAGCCAACAACTATTGATAGCCCCACAGACGTCAAATTTAAGGTAATGGAATATCTGTTAGTTTTTAAATATAGTGCAAAACTTGAAGGATGAACCAAACGACCAGCTAAAGAAGATGGCTTGAGAACTCCAATTGCTACAGGGAAGAGAGAATAATACAAAAATATCTACAAGGGAGTTATTTCCAGTAGGTGAAACAGTCCACCAAGTAGACTTTTGGGCACACCAAATCAGGGATGCAACCTATTTTTCTTACATGAAGTAAAGGCAAAAGTGGACAATTGCACAAATAAGAAGGAAATGACCAGATGGCCTACACTTTGGAGGAGACATATGAGATGAATTGGCACACCACAGTTAAGGCCGATACATTGTTCTAAGCATGGTCCCTTGACAGAATTAAAAATGCATTCAAGGCATTGACCGTAGCATGGACCGTTTCATGGAACAAAGCACCAAGCCTTTCTTGGTGTTATATATTATAAACTCTTATTTTGTGCAAAAGATCTTTTCACTATAAAAGTGAAACTCTGCCAAAATTGAGAGGTGATTACTGAGACTTTGAGCTCAGATTGTTCATCATATTTCTTTGTTTGAATGAGAAAGCAAGTTACTTTTAGACTTTGTGTTGTTATAGCTTGTGTCATTTTAGGAGATTGTTCTTATGTTTATTTTGTTGAATGTGTTCTTGTCTATTTTTATTGAAATAAGCAGAACTAGTGGACGTAATCAAGAAGGTGTCCTGAAGCAAACTGTGGAAAGACTTTGTGCTGTCTATAATTGCCTTTAGTGTATTTATTTGTTTTCTATTTCTTTCTATGTGAAGGATCTTAGGATGACTTTGTGCCCCTATTATTCTTTATTTTTCACTATTTGGGTAGTTGAGGTGGAGACTTTGCGTTGCACTTCATTCTGTTGGTTACTGCATCCTTGTTACCTATTAGTTACCCACCAGAAAAAACTCTTACACCTTGCTACAAAACCACTTCAGAAAGAAGAGAAGTGCCTTCAGTATTATCACCATGATTTCTCCTTTGCCTGTGAACATCATCTCTGAAAAAAGAGAGATGGATGGTATTGTCTTACCTCTCAGTGTTATTTTTTACTTATATATATAGTATATAGCTCCTCATATTTATAGAGAACCTCTCTTTGATGAGAGAAGAGATTTGTAACCTCTAATGTATTAAACCTGCACATTTGGTCAACTAATCTCCCTTTCTGTGGTTAAAGAGACCTATTTTGCTCATCAGTTAGCTGATGACAAAATATTCACTCAACAATTTTTTGGCAACTCTGCTGGGGATTATTACGTGCAGTCTAAAGCCTCAAGTTTCAGATTGAAGCAGTCTCTATCCTTATCCATTTCTATTATATATATATTTTTCTATATAATTTGGTCTGCAAACTAGAGTTGTTGGGGAAGAGCACGCAGTTTTAAGCCTCAAGCTTCAAGTTGAAGCAGGGACAGTTCTTTTTCATTTTTATTTTAGAATCTGGCAACTCCATGCTATACCTAAAACTACAGAGCTCAAGGTGTTGTTGACCCAATTTTTGAGTTGGTACAGTAGGGTAATTTCGATTTGTTCCCTCCCCAACTTCAAGTTCAATGATCCAAGAGTGTTCCTCCTACCCATACTAGTTCATCAACACAAGACAGAACTTCTTTTTCTGTTATCAGTAGAGCTTTGCCTATACATACTCCACCTAGATTTGTTATCCTCCCTTTCCATTATCTAATCATGGCAGTTCAAGTCCCCTTGGGTAACTCTTTTGGCACACTCAATCTTACTCCACCTCTACATGAGCTACCATGCAGTTTAAGCAAGAATTTCTCCAAATTCTTTGGCGATGGGAGAGTTCATCTTGATGAACATATTGTAGCCTTTAGCATAGCTTGTAACATGATAGGTGTGGAGTATGAGGGAGCAACAGTCATGATGTTTGTGGAAACACTACAAGGCACTGTTGTAGACTAGTTCTATCATTTGTAGGCTCAGACTGTGACTAATTGGGACACTCTCAAAGCCAAATTCAAAGCAAGGTTTAAGCCTGTAAAAGATGTGCATGCCTTACTGGCCCAGCTTACATAGATGAAGAAGGAACCTCATGAACCTATGAGGGATTTCATTGTCAAGTTTGACAAGATGAGGAACTAGATTCCTACAATTGCTCAACCAACACCTGAGAACCTTAAATACTTCTTCATCAACTCATAACTACCTGAAGTGAGTTTTTTACTGAAATGGGCTGGCCACATAGACCTTACTGCTACTCAAGATTTGGCTACTGAGGTAGAAAATGATCTTATCTTGGCAAAAAAGATAAGGAAAGATTTTAACAGAGGTAAATCCTCTTCATCTTCTGAATACTTGCCTACAGTCACCACTGATCCAATGGTGCAGAAGCTAGCCAATAAGTTGTTAGCTCTTAAAAAGTAAATGGTGTAAGGGATGTCATCTACTCCTCCATACAGAGATATACCAAGGAGAATATTTTCCAATCGGTCATACCAAGGCCATGCTACCAAAAATCAAGGGTAGCCAAATCGTCTTCCTCTCCCTCAGAGAAAATTGGCCATTGAAGCACCTCTAACTAATTCAGTAGTCAGATAATCTTGAAGCATAATCATAATTCTCCTTCCAACCTGAGTTGAACCTAGAAGATGACGCTAATCTCTTCACAAAAGGAGAAGAAGAATTAGCTGGTGACTCTAACATTGGTTTTCTGAATTACCAGGATGAACCCAGAAGTGAAGATAAAGTAGTTGATAGAACATATGTTCTATTCACTCAGTCCAAAAACTAGTCAGCCCAACAAGTTGTTAAAGAGAAGACAGAAGAGTGATTTCAACTAGTAATTTCAATTGCTAAGCAGAAAACCACTCTGCCTTTCTAGCCAAAGGACCCGGTGATTGCAAGAAAGGTAAGTACATCAAACATCCCTACACCTTTTACTTCAAATTCACATACCAGTCCTCCCCCTTTTAAAAAATAAAAGGATGAACTCCCATCCTCTATTCTTAATTTATTTCAGACATTTGACATAATTGACCATATAAAGAAAACTAAAATTCAAACGTCTGAATTTGAATTTCTGCAATATAACCCTGAGCAGTTAGATAAATTGGTTCAATGTGTAAAGAACCAAGCCGTTCCTATAGGATAAGTAATTCTAAAGGTAACTCATGATCCCTCCAAGAATACATCCACCAAGAATAACTTTGTCATTACTCCTCTTACTACTCTCAGGAGGACTGAACCATTTTATGTCTCCCTATTGATAAATGGACACCAACTAAACAATTTTATTATAGATTTTGGTGCATCTGATAATGTCATACCTACCAAAGTGATTGAATCCCTTGGTCTCACACTGACCAAGACATTTAAGAGATGTTTCTCCATGGAGAACTTGTTGAGTTGTAGAGCTAAAAGTTTCACCAGATGAGCGGATGCTGAAGTTGCTGGATTTACTCAGTCATCAACAACGACAAGGAGTCGACCAATAGCTACCAGCATCAGTTATGTATCAACCGACTTCGGTCATGTGCAGGCAAACAGGGACCGATGTCGGTCACCTATGCGTCTAGAAAGTCTATTTTCATGGATGAAACAGATTTTTTGCATGATTAAATTAGTTGTTAGTTGTAAGTTCACGTTTCTATTTTTGGCAGGATTGTTTTAAGCTTTTGATTAGGAGGTGTATCTAATGGTTGTGAATGCATTGCTCATGATCCCTAATCTTATATAATAGGGATAGATATTGATAGCTTGAATGTGTGTATGAGAACAATACAAGACATATTGTATATGTGTATCAATCCAGGTTGTTGGAATTGATTGTAAACTCTTGAGGGAAAGAGATCTGTACATCTGAGAGGTGTGAGAAGAAAGTGTGATTTTCTTCATTGTATTTCCTTCTGGAAGAGTTTAATACAAGTTTTCAAGGTGGTTTTTTGTATCTCTTATTTTTTGTTATTTCTGATTCTAGTTACTTATTATTTTGGTTTAATTCCGTGTTTAATTGCTTACATAAAAGTAATCAAGTTTGTTGGTTGATCTCCAACAAGTGGTGTTAGAGCTCAAGTTGACTAACAAGTGTTTCAGATTTGGTTAGTGTTTGTTGATTACAGGTCACTCACAAGGGTTTCTGTTTGAGTGAGAGAAGCAATGGCAAAAGAAAGTAAACTGAGAATGGAAAAGTTTAATGGCAAGAATTACCAATTATAGAGAATGCAGATAGAAGATTATCTGTATCAGAAAGATCTGTATTTATCGTTGGGTGGGGTTGATAGAAAGCCCATAGATATGGAAGATGAAGAATGGGAACTTCTTGATCGAAAGGCTCTTGGATCTATAAAATTGAGTCTGAGATCTACTGTGATTTCTAACTTATCACAGGCAAAAACAACGGTAGAGTTGATGGACACTTTAGCAAATTTATATGAAAAACCCTCAGCTTCAAATAAGGTATATCTTATGAAGCAATTATTTAATTTGTAAATGCAGGAAGGTGGATCTGTATCTAATCATCTTAATGATTTTTATGGAATTGTAAATCAATTAAATTTAGTCAAAATAGTTTTTGATGATAAAATTAAAGCTCTTTTAATTTTATGCTCTTTGCCTAAAAGTTGGCATAGGTTAGTAATGGCAGTTAGTAATACTGCATATGCTACAAATATCTTGAAAGTAGATGATGTTGTTAGTGTAGTCCTGAATGAAGAGACTCGCAGGAAAAGCACAGGGGAATCATCAGGTAATACTTTAAGTATTGAAAGCAAGGGAAGGCAAAGAGAGAAGGCCAAGCAAGGGAGATCAAGGTCTAAGTCAAAGATGAGCAATAGATCCAAATCCAGAAATGGAAAAAAGAAGATAACCTACTGGAATTGTGGAAAGAGAGGACATGTAATGAAAGATTGCTGGTTGAAAGTTAATGAAGAGAATCAGCATGAAGGTAATGAAGAAGCAAAAGTTGCAGGTATTGTTGCACAAGATGTTGTTTCACTTTTTTGCATAATAAAATAGAATTTTGGGTTTTAGATTATGAGGCCTCTTTCTATGCTACCCCAAATAGAGAATTTTTCAATGATTATGTTCAGAGAGATTTTGGAAAAGTTTATTTAGGGGATGATGAGCCTTGTAAAATTGTTGGCAAAGGAAAAGTGCAGCTAAAATTGCAGAATGGCAACACATGGGTGTTGAAAGATGTCATGCATGTCCCAGCCCTGAAGCGAAATTTGATTTATGTAAGAAAGTTGGGTGATGAGAGTTGCACAGTAACTTTCACAGCTGAATCTTGGAAGGTTATCAAGGGAGCACTTGTATTAGTCAGAGGTAAGAGAGTAGGTACTCTCTATTTATGTAATTGTATTACTAATTATTCTCTTATATTATCTACTTCAGATGTGAATGCAAAGTTGTGGCACTGTAGGCTCGACCACATGAGTGAGAACGAAATGACTATTCTTAAGTCAAAAGGAAAGCTTTCAGATTTGAAAAGCATAGATCTAGATTTCTGTGAGCATTCTGTTTTTGGAAAACAAAAGAGAGTAAGGTTTGTTAAAATTGGGTCAACGAAGAGGAAGCACAAGTTAGAGCTTGTTCACACAGACGTGTGGAGACCAGCTCAGGTAGCTTCTATTAGAGGATCACAATATTATGTTACTTTCATTGATGATGCTACAAAAAAGGTATGGGTCTATTACATAAAGAAGAAATCTGATGTTTTTAACACTTAAGATTTGAAAAGCTATGGTTGAGAATAAAACAGGCAGAAGATTGAAGTGCTTTAGATCTGACAATGGTGGTGAGTTTTGCAGCTATAAGTTCAATTGGTATTGTGATATGAATGGAATACGTAAGCAAAGGATGGTTCCAAGGACATCTCAGCAAAATGGAGTTGCTGAAAAGATGAACATAACAATACTAGAGCGTGCACGGAGTATGAAGTTGCATGCTGGTTTGCCCTTACAGTTTTGGGTAGAAGCTGTAGATACTATAGTTTACCTGATTAACAGAGGACCCTCTACAGCTCTGGATGGTGGAATTTCAGAAGAGGCTTAGACAAGTAAAAAGATAGATCTTTCATTTCTTAGAGTTTTTGGTTCTGAACCTTTTGTGCACATTGATAAGAAAAATAAAAAGAAGCTGAATGCTAAGTCTATGAGGTGTACATTTATTGGTTATGGCTCTAGAGATTTCAGATTTTGGTTTTGGAATCTAGGAACTAACAAAATAATTAGGAGCCGTGATGTTGTTTTTAATAAAAAAGTGATGTATAGTGATCAGCTCAAGAAGCTGAAGAATTCTAAGCAAGGCCATGAAGATTTGGACGAGGTGACGATCCAAAATGAGCTCGCGACAAAGAATAATCACAGACAAGAAAACACAGAGACTGACGTCAGTCAGGTAGGAACCGACGTCGATAATATAAGAACTGACGTCAGTTAGAAAGTGATCGACATCGGTCAGGAAGGAATCGGTGTCGGTCATGTGGAACCGACGTCGATCAGTTACAGGCCTGGAGGTGATTAAGGTCGGTCACTGTCAGAGAATTTGGGCAGACAACGTGTTGAGAATGAGTCTCAGATGCCCATTAGGAGGTCAACAAGGGTAAGTAAACCTCTAATTTGATATTCCCCTTCATTATTCTGTTTATTGCCTACTGATGGTGGAGAACCAGAGAGTTTTGATGAAGCAATACAGGTGAAATCTAGGAATCAATGGGAGCTTGGCATGAATGAAGAAATTGATTCCTTGAAAGAGAACCAAACATGGGATTTGGTTGAGTTGCCAGCGGGAAATAAGACACTAAAAAATAGATGGATCTACAGATTGAAGGAAGGTGAGAATGGACAGATGAGATATAAGGCCAGGTTGGTAGTAAAGGGATTTGCACAGAAACCAGGTATTGATTTTGGTGAAATTTTTTTTTCTGTAGTAAAAACGACTTCTATTCAGACTATATTGTCTTTAGTTTCTATTAAGGATTTGCATCTTGAGCAGCTTGATGTTAAGACAACGTTTCTTCATGGAGATTTAGATGAAGAAATATATATGGATCAGCTGGAGGGTTTTGAGGTCAAAGGTAAGGAGAAACTTGTCTGCAGGTTGAAGAAAAGCTTGTATGGTCTCAAGTAAGCTCCTAGACAATGGTATTTGAGATTTGACAAGTTTATGACTGAGCATGGCTACAATAGATGTCAATCTAATCATTGTGTTTATTTTAAAAAATTGGATAATGGTAGATATATTATCTTATTACTGTATGTAGATGATATGTTGATTGCAAGTTCACACATGCAAGATATTTCTGAGCTTAAGGTAAAATTAGCTCACACATTTGCCATGAAAGATTTGGGAGCAGCAAAGAAAATCTTTGGCATGAGTATTAAGAGAGACATGAAAAATCACAGGTTGATTTTCTCTCAAGAGGATTATGTGAATAAGGTGTTGGAGAGGTTCAATATGCAGGATGCAAAATCGGTGAGTACACCTATGGTTGAACACTTCAAGTTGAGTAAAGAATAGTGTCCTAATTCACATGATGAGGTAGAGTACATGAGTAGAGTTCCATATGCTTCTGTAGTTGGGAGCTTGATGTATGCAATGGTATGTACTAAACCAAATATTGCCCAAGCAGTGGGAGTTGTCAATAAGTATATGGCCAATCCAGGGAAGGAGCACTGAAAAGTAGTTCACTGGATTCTCAGATATCTGAGAGGGACCAGCAGTAGGCATTTGTGCTATGGAGGGTCAAACACTTCTCTACATGGTTATGTAGATTCGGATATGGCAGGTGACTTGGATGGCAAAAAAAGCACCACAGGATATGTGTTCACTGTTGGTGGAACGACGGTTAGCTGGATTTTAAAGTTGTAGAAGGTTGTTGCCTTGTCTACTCCAGAGGCAAAATATATTAAAGTCACAGAGGCTAGCAAAGAGATGATATGGATGACACGGTTCATGGAAGAGCTAGGAAAGGAGCAAGAGAGTTGCAGATTATACAGTGATAATCAAAGTGCAATTCATTTGGCTAAGAACTCAGCCTTTCATTCAAGAACCAAACATATACATCTTAGGTACCACTTCATAAGATAGGTATTGGAGGATGGTGAGTTGAAGCTGGAGAAGATCCATACAGATAAGAATCCTATTGATATGTTAACCAAGCTGATAACGAAGGAGACGTTGAATCTTCATTCAACTTTTGTTGGTCTTCAAGATTGAGTTTGAAGATGGAGAAGCTAGAAGATGTTACTGTACAGGTACTGGTGCAACTGTTTATCTCCAAGTGAGAGATTGTTGAGTTGTGGAGCTAAAAGCTTCCCCAGATGAGTGGATGCTGAAGTTGTTGGATTTACACAGTCACTGACAACGACAAAGAGTCGACTAGTAGCTGCTGGCATCGATTATGTATCGGCTGACGTCGGTCACCTATGCGTCCAGAAAGTCTACTTTTGTGGATGAAACAAATTGTTTGCATGATTAGATTAGTTGTTAGTTGTAAGTCCACATTTCTATTTTTGGCAAGACTATTTTAAGCCTTTGATTAGGAGGTGTATCTAATGGTTGTGAATGCATTGCTCATGATCCCTAATCTTATATAATAGGGATAGATCTTCATAGTTTGAATGTGTGTATGAGAACAGTACAAGACATATTGTATATGTGTATCAATCCAGGTTGTTGAAATTGATTGTAAACTCTTGAGGGAAAGAGATCTGTACATCTGAGAGGTGTGAGAAGAAAGTGTGATTTTCTTCATTGTATTTACTTCTGAAAGAGTTTAATACAAGTTTTCAGGGTGGTTTCTTGTATCTCTTATTCTTTGTTATTTCTGATTCTAGTTACTTATTATTATAGTTTAATTCTGTGTTTAATTGCTTACATAAAAGTGATCAAGTTTGTTGGTTGATCCCCAACATTCGGTGCATCTGATAATGTCATACCTGTCAAAGTGGTTGAATCCCTTGGTCTCACACTGACCAAGACATTTAAGAGATGCTTCTTTATGGAGAACAAATAAGTGCCACTATTGGGACAAATCAAGGATGCCTAATTTATATTTACAACATTCACAGACAAGAGAATCAAGATGACTATTCTGGTGCCCGATGTCCCACCATCATACGGCATCCTTCTTGGGTAAAATTTATGCAATGATGTTAGTGGCGAGTTGAGCATGGACCTATTCAAAGAGAGAATCTTAGTCAAAGGTGTTATGCAGAGATAGCTCCCTGAGAAGGAAGTAAAATATTTGATCACTCAAACATCAGTGCCTGAAGCTCAAATTATGTTTGAGTCTTCAGGTATGGGTAATTACTTTTTATCCATGGAAGAAGTCCATGAGGCATCTAGCAAAATTCTTGAATGTGTCAACTTAAAAATTGGTTCAGATGGAACAACAAAAGTTTTGGTGGAGCACAGAGCAAATGTAGAAGAATCTTTCCCTCCAAACGAAGAAGAATCTAAAAAAAATTAGTGTCTGATGAGGTATAGATTTTGGAATTTGATGGCAGCTACTCCTCTACCTATTCAAGAGCCAAAATTGTGTTGATATCTCCTCAAGGAGATATTTTTCCTTCTTCATACAAGTTGCAGTTTAGCAACACCAACAATACAACTGAGTACAAATCTCTATTGCTTGGATTGAAGGTTGCTCGAGATAAAGGCATCAAACTCCTTCATGCCAAAAGAGATGTTGAATTGGTGGTTTGTTAGGTGAAGAACCTATATCAAAACCAAAATGAGAGATTGTGTCATTACCATAATCTAGTTTGAAATCAAATTAAAAGCTTTGATGCTTTCAGCATCTCTGCCATACCCAAAAAATTTAATGACAAAGCTGACGCATTAGTTGTTTCAGTAACTCTCTTGGTTCCTCACCTAGACTTCAAAGGAGACAAGTACACTATTGAGTTGGTCTTTAGACCAAGTGTACCTAATAATGTCAATTATTCGCAGGTATTTAATAATGACAACTAAATCATTGCCTTCTTAGATTAAAAAGACAGCTTTGAACAGCTTTATTTTGAAGGCAATGAACCTCAGAAGCTTGAACCAGCCCCTGAATCAAGTGCAGATGCAGGTGAAGAATTCTTACAACTTAAAGGGAATAAAATCTAAAAGGGCCTGGTTTTCCTTGAGAAGCTATTTGCAAGCATGACATATTCATCAAACAATAATAAACAGATTCAAGCTCCTCCCAAGATTTTGATTAAATAAATCTGGGTACCAAAAAAAATCTCAAGATGGTGAACATTGAGAAGTGCTGCACTCAAGAAGAGAAGTTCAAATTTGTTGCTCTACTCTGCCAGTACCTAGATGTCCTAGCATACTCCTATGATAATTTGAAGTCACTCAGGCTTGAAGAAATCTGTGATGACATTCTTCTCAAATGTGATTCAGTGCCTTACAAGCAAAAATCTAGACATTATAATCTAAAAATATCAGGTATTATTCTATCTAAAATACTGAATGTTAGGATAATTTTTTCAATCCATCATTCCACATGGATTGCCAACATAGTACCAGTGAGGAAGAAGAATGGCAAAATTTGCCTCTATGTGGACTTCAAAAATTTAAATCAGTCATCCTTAAAAGATAATTATCCTCTGCCCATCATGGATCAAGTCCTTCAGACAGTGATTGGTTCAAAAATGTTATCAATGTTGGATAGCTTCTCAGGGTACAATCAAGTTGAAGTTGATAAGGCAGACTAGCATAAGACTGCCTTCACCACACCTTGAGGCACATTTACCTATCGAAGAATGCCATTTACCTGATAAATGATGGCGCCACTTTTCAAAGAGCAATGGACCTTGCTTTCAAAAATGAAACGAGTAAGTTGATTGTAGTGTACTTAGATGATTTAACAGTCTTTTTCAAATATCATCTTGATCATGTGCGCCATTTGCAACAAGTGTTGGAATGATGCCACTAGAATGGCATTTCTTTAAACTCCAAAAAGTCTGTCTTTTGGGTAATAAAAGGGAAACTTATCGGACACATTATATTTTGAGAAGGCATAAAGATTGACTCAAATAGATTCAAGTCCATTCAGGAGCTTACCCTACCCACGAGTAAGACTGCAGTTCACTCTTTCTTTAAAAAAGTGATTTTTTATGAAGATTCATCCCTAAGTTTGCTGAGAAGACTCGCCATATTGTAAACATGATGAAGGGAAAGGCCACTTTCAATTGCACTGAAGAAGGCAAATTGGTATTTTGAGACATCAAGACTGCTATTGCCTACGCCCTAATTCTGGTTTATCTAGATTATACCAAGAATTTTACCATTTATAGTTATGCTTTTGAACACACACTTAGTAATTTTGATTCAACAGAAAAAAGAATGTATGGAATATCCCGTATCTTTAATGAGTTAACCTCTCAAATATCATGAGTTGAAATACTCAAACATGAAAAAGCATGCTTATGCAGTGGTAAAGGCAGTGAAGCATTTTTGTTTCTATATCTTGAATTCACACACTACTGCCCTTGTTCTTGATACCACAGTTAAATCTATATTAACTCAGCAGGAGTTTAGAACCAAAAGAGGGAATTAGATTGCTAAAATCCAAAAGTTTGATCTAGTCATCAAACCAACAAAGCTGGTGTGGGGAATGGGCCTAAGCTAATTGATTGCTGACAATAGACCAGAAGAAATAGAGCATGGAGAAGAATAAATTGAAGACACACTAATAGTCCTCTTTGTCTCCACCACGAATGAGTGGTATTCAAATATTACTTATTTCTTTACTTATGGTGAGTGTCCTGCTCACCTGTCTCATAAAGAAAGGAGGACTGTCAAGTTGAAAGGTTTCAAATTTGTCCTCTGGGACAATGGCCTGTATAAGAGAAACCTTGATAGAGAGTTCCTTCACTTCGTGAATAAAGAGCATCAGAAATAGCTTTTGAAGTCTTATAATCTAGCCTGTGGAAGATATTTTTCTGCTCCTATAACTACCCATAAGAATTTGTGAGCTAGGTATTACTAGCCTACTCTGTTTCAAGATGCATACAAATGGATAAGAAGGTGTGAACTGTGCCAACAATTCATGGGAAGACCCAAATTAGTTGCTCTGCCTCTTAAGCCATTGGTGATAAAAGAGCCATTTCAACAATAAGGGATCAATTTCATTAGTGTTGTAAACCCATCTTCAAGTGCTGGACATGATTATGTCCTCACAGCCACAAATTACTTCACCAAGTGGGTGGAAGGTATTCCATCCAAGCAAGCCACTTCAGAAGTAGTGTGTAATTTCCTTAAGGAGAACATTTCTAAGTTCGGGGTCTCAACCAAGATTGTCACAAACAATGCAACTTATTTCTCTTCCCAAGAGATTATTCAGTTCTATTTTTACTATGAGATTACCCTCTCCCACTCTTCTAATTATTTTCCATAAGGGAATGGCCAAGCTAAATCAAGCAACAAGAACCTAATGACCATCATCAAGAAGTTGGTGGATGACAACCAACCAATCTGGTATAAAGCATTGATTGATGCTTTATGGGAAGATAGAATTACACCCAAGAGGGCAATTCGTATGTCATCTTTCCAACTTTTTTATGGTCTCAATGCTAAAATACCAATCACCCTGGAATTGCCAACATTGAAATTGGCTAAGGCAGTCAAAGATCAAACATATGAAAGCTCCATCAATAAGAGGATCATGTGCTTGATTGAGCTAGATGAGTAGCAAACTATGGTGGTAGACCGAATTACTCCGCATCAAATTCTAGTGTAGAAGCTCTTCGACCAGAAAGCAAAAAACTATAATTTTTAGATTAGAGATCAAGTCCTGTTGTGGGACAAGAGAAGAGAACTAAAGGAATGCATAAAAAATTTGATTCCCTTTGGAGAGGCCCGTTTACTATCCATCAGCTCAATGGTGAAAATAGTTTCTTATTAAGTATCAAGACGGCACGCCCTTTTCTCTGCCTCACAATGGGCAGCATCTGAAGCACTTCAATTCTTAAAGTATCAGATAAGTTCACCTGTACATATGTATATTTGTAGTCTTTGGTTTTATTTTGTACTTTTCATTTATTATTTTTGGTGCCTTTTTTTCTAGGTAGCATGACTTTGTAGCCCAATGGCATACTTAACTAGTTTCTACTCCCCTGAGCTGTTCCAAAATTTTAAATGAAAAAAGTTCCCCAACTAGAGCCAGCTATTGTTCCTAAAATTTGTCACTCATTTTCGGACAACATATGAATTATTTTGGTCCTACAGTCCAAAATTACTTCTTCCCTTCTCAAAAATTTGTTATGAGCATTCAAATTCTTCATTATTCAAGCTTTTTTAGTTAAAGGACTAGTTGGTTCAACAGGTTCAAAGGCTTCAACAGGTGAGTTCTCACAAAAAAACAAGTTCCCAACACTTAGGTAATTTCAAGATTAGTTCAACGCCTTGGTTTAACTAAAAATGTTTATCAGTAATCTTCAAAGGAAGGATTGAACTATTGAACCATTGAACTCCGCTTCCAAAAAGGTTCAACAGTTCAATTGGTTCAAAGGTTCAATGACGTCAAAAGACTTAGAGGAATTTGAAGGCTTTGGAGAATAAAAGAATGAACTGTTGAATCATTAAACCATTCAACCTTAAACCAAAATAGTTCAATGGGTTCAATGGGTTCAACAGGTTTAATAGGTTTGAAGAGATCAAAAGACTTAGAAGAAAAGAAGGCTTCAAACGCAAGATTGAATCATTGAATTATTAAACCAAAGTTGGTTCAATCGGTCGGTTCAAAGGACTGCCACAAAGTTGAAAGAACAAGTGCCCTTACGGAGGGCAGTGAACTAAAGGCAGGTGCCCTTGCGGAGGGCAAGGAACATTGGCACAAAGATCAAAGAGAAGGTTGAAAGAGAAGAATTCCTTCAAACTTTTGTCTGAGGAAATTACCAAGTAAAGGAACTGAAAGAATTCCTTCGGTAAGATTTTTTTCGAAAAAGTGAACAAGGCAGAAAAATTGGAATTCCTTCAAAAATATTTTTCATGAAAGAATTTCACAAAGACAAGGTGAATTCTTTCGGACAAAAAGTCCGAAGGAATTCCTTCGAACTTTTGTCTGAAGGAATTCGCCCGAAAGAAAAAGGCTTGAGGAAAAGCAAATAAAGCTAAAGAAAGATTTCCTTTAGACAAAATGTCTGAAGGAATATCTTCAAACATTTTGTTCAAAGGAATTGGAGCCCGAAGACTACCCGAAGGACCCCAAAGGGTAGGTACCCTTGTGGGGGGATCTTAGCACCAAAAAAACTGACCTTTCTCGAAGACTCGAAGGGACACCATCCCTTCAGAGTGTTCCAAAGACATAGAGCTAAAGGAATTTCAAGGCTTCAAGGGACTTAGAAAAATAAAAGAAGAAATGGAACAAAGGATGAACCAATGAATCAATTGAACCTTTAACTAAAAGAGTTCAAAGTTCAATGGTTCACAGGTTCAATGGTTCAAAGACATCCCCAAGCAAAGAAAAGAAATGAATGATTCCAGAGACCAGTTCAAAGAGATGGTTCAACCAAAGAGCAAGAAAGTGATTGAAGCAAGAAACTGATAAAGATCACTTGAACCATTGAACCATTGAACCAATGAATTTTCAAAAGTTCATGGTTCAATATGGTTAAAACATCCAGCTACCATTGACGGCCCCACGGATGTCAAATTTAAGCTAATGAAATATATGTTAGTTTTCAAATATAGCGTGAAACTTGAAGGATGAACCAAGTGACTAGATGAAAAAGATAGCCTAAGAGCTTCAATTGCTACAGGGAAGAGAGAACAATATAAAAAGATCAGAAATATCTATAAGGGAGTTATTTCCAGTAGGTGAAACAGTCCACCAAGTAGACTTCTGGGCACACTAAATCAAGGATGCAGCCTATTTTTTTTACATGAAGTAAAGACAAAAGTGGACAGCTGCACAAATAAGAAGGAAAGGACCAGATGGCCTACACTTTGGAGGAGACATATGAGATGAATTAGCATGCCACAATTAAGGTTGATGCACTATTCTAAGCATGGTCCCTTGACAGAATTAAAAATATATTCAAGGCATTGACTGCAGCATGGGGCGTTTCATGGAATAAAGTGCCAAGCCTTTCTTGGTGCTATATATTGTAAACTCTTGTTTTATGTAAAGGATCTTTCCATTATAGAAGTGAAACTCTGCCAAAATTGAGAGGTGATTACTGAGACTTTGAGCTCAAATTGTTCATCATATTTCTTTGTTTGAATGAGAAAGCAAGTTACTTTCAGACTTTGTGCTGTTATAGCTTGTGTCATTTTAGACAATTGTTCTTATGTCTATTTCTTGAATGTGTTCTTATCCATTTTATTGAAATAAACAAAACTAGTGGAAATAATTAGGAAGGTGTCTTGAAGCCAACTGTGGAGAGACTTTGTGCTGTTTATAATTGCCTTTAGTGTATTTGTATGTTTTCTATTTCTTTCTATGTGAAGGTTCTTGGGACGACTTTGTGCCTAATTTATCCTTTATTTTTTACTCTTTGGGTAGTTGAGGTGGAGACTTTGCATTGCACTTCATTCTTCTAGTTATTGTACCATTGTTACCTGTTGGTTACCTACCAGAAAGAACTCCTGCGCCCTACTGCAAGACCACTTCTGAAAGAAGAGAAGTGCCTTCAGTATTATCACTAAGATTTCTCCTTTGTCTGTGAACATCATCTCTGAAAAAAGAGAGATGGATGGTGTTGTACTACCCCTGAGTGTTATTTTCTGCTTATATATATAGTATATAGCTCCTCATATTTATAAGAAACCTCCCCTTGATGAGAGGAGAGATTTGTCCACTTCTGATGTGGTAAACCTACACATTTGGTTGACCAATCTCCCTTACTATGGTTGAAGAGACCTATTTTTCTCATTAGTTAGCTGGTGACAAAATATTCACCCAACACAATTATTCAGTTGATTACCATTTATCAACAAGGAAACATAAAATAGTTTTGTCTTTTTAGGGGCAGCTAGAAGAGTAATCACAAGATTATTTTAGGTGGATGTGTTCTTGGGGAGACCAAGAGTTACTTTTGAAATATCTTATCTTATAGGGATGATTTTATTCTTCACACATTCAACCAACCTATCCAACTACTCAAGGTTGGATTACCAAAATTCAAACTCAGACATTTGAAATTTGGTCTTTTTAACATGGTCAATTATATCAAATGACTAAAATAAATTAGAAGTAGGGGAAGGTAGTCTATCAATCTGCTTTTTACTGGGTGTAGGACTAGTCTACGAATTTGAAGCAAGAGCTGAAAGAATATTTGAGGGACTTACTTTTTTGTTGATCACCGGGTCCTTTGATTGGAAAGGTAATGAAGTTCTTCATTTAACAATTGAAATTATTGGTCGAGATTTTT
Organism: Torreya grandis; assembly: GCA_037957365.1. Taxonomy (NCBI): domain Eukaryota; kingdom Viridiplantae; phylum Streptophyta; class Pinopsida; order Cupressales; family Taxaceae; genus Torreya; species Torreya grandis. The sequence goes on along the minus strand of JARHVA010003746.1, from coordinate 586,671 downwards.
CCTCTATTTTTTTATCTACTTGTTGAGCTCACTGGTTTTGGGACCTAGTAAATATTGTGTATGATCCATCAAACGCTTCACCTTTACTTCTGGGTTCATCTTAGTAATTCAAGAAACTAATGTTGGAGTCACCAGCTAATTCTTCTTCTCCTTCTATGAAGAGATTAGTGTCTTCTTCTTGGTTCAACTCAGGTTAGAAAGAAAAATTGGATTTAGTTTTAAGATAACCAACTGCTAAGTTAGTTGGAGCTGCTTCAATGGTAAGCTTCTTCTGTGGAGGAGGAAGACAATTTGGCTACCCTTGATTCCTGATAGTGTTGCCTTGATATGACTAGTTGGGAAACGTTCTCTTTGGTATATCTTGGTATGAAGGAGGAGTAGACATCTATTGTGCCATTCTCTTTTTGAGAGATAACAACTCATTTTCCAGCTTCTACACCATAAGATCAGTGGTGCCTGAAGAAAAATATTCAAAATATGAAGAAGATTCACTTTTATTAGGATCTCTTCTTATCTTCCTTTTCAAGATGAGATCATCTTCAACCTCAGTGGCCAAATCTTGAGCTACAACAAGGTCTATGTGGCCAACCTGCCTCAATAGAAAACTCACTTCAAGAAGCTACAAATTGATGAAGAAGCATTTGAGATTCTCAGGTGTTGGTTAAGCTATTGTAGGAATCCTATTCTTCAGCTTATCAAACTTGGCTATGAAGTCTCTCATAGGTTCATGAGGCTCTTTCTTCATTTGTGTGAGCTAAGCCAACAAGGCATGCACATCTTCTAGAGGCTTGAACCTTGCTTCAAATTTGGCTTTGAGGGTGTTCCAGTCAATCACAATCTGGGCCTACAGATGATAAAACCAGTTTACAGCAGCACCTTGTAATGTTTTTACAAATAGCCTGACTGCTATGTCTTCATAATCTACGCCTATCATGCCACAGGCTATGTAGAAGGCTGCAATATGCTCATCAAGATGAACTCTCCTATCACCAAAAAATTTGGAGAAATTTTTTCTTGAACTATGAGGTAGTTCATGCAGAGGTGGAGTTAGATTCAGGGGACCAAAGGTGTCACCCCAGGGACCTTGAGCTGCCATTATATGACTATTGAAGGGAGGGATAACAAATTTTGGTGGAGTATGTATTGACAAAGCTCTACTAGCAGAGGAAAGAGAAGCTTTGCTTGGTATTAGAGACCTGACGTTGGTAGGAGAAAAACTTTTGGTTCGCTGAAGGTGAGTTTGTGGAGGGGAAGATCAAAGTTATTTTGCCACACAAACTCAAATACAAGGTCAACAATACCTTGAGCTCTCTGGCTTCATGTATATCGTGAATCTATTAGAGTGTAAAATGGAAATGGAAAAGAACTGAAACTGCTTCAATTGGAAACTTGAGGCTTTAAACTGCGCATTCTTCCCCAATAGAGTTGCTAAAAAATTAGTGGGAGAATATTTTGTCACCAGCTGACCAACGATAAAATGGTTACATCAACCACAGCATAAGGAGATTTATACGACAATATGTGCAGGTTTACCACATCAAAATAAAATAAACCTCTCCTCTCATCAAGGGGAGGTTCCCTACAATCTATAATATATATAAGCTGAAAATACATGCAGGGGTGAAATCATACCATCCATCTCTCTTTTTTTAGAGATTATGTTCATAGAACAGAGGAGAATTCTACTGTAATTATTGAAGGTACTTCTCTTCTTTAAAAAGTGATATTTAGCCAACATCAAGATTCTTTCTAAGTAGTAACTATAACCATAAGAAACTCATAAAAGCACAAAGTATTTCATTGCTTTTCTCACTGATCAAGATGCAGTAACACAGTAGAATAAAGTGTAGCACAAATTCTCCACTTAAACTACAACAAAGTGAAGGATTACGAAGGATAATGGGAGCTCAAAGTCTCACCAATATCCTTTACACTGCAACATAAAACAAACAAACTGAAGATAATGATGGCAGCATAAAGTCTCCCATATTGGTTTCAAGACACCTTCCAGATTACTTCCACTAATTCTACTTATTTGATTAAATGGACAATACTATATTTAGGAAATAGATATGAGAACAATTTTTAGATAACACAAGCTATTTTAACACAAAGTCTGAAAGGTCACTTGCTTTCTCATTTAAATAATAAAATATGATTAACAGTCTGAGCTCAAAGTCTCAGGAATGCCTTTCAATTTGGGCAGAGTTTTGATTCTGATAATAAAAAGATCTCCTTTGCATAAAATGAGAGATTACAATATATAGCATTCCAAAAAAAAAGACTTTGGCACTTGTTTCTAGGAAATGACCCATGTTGCATTCAATGCCTTGAATGCATTTGAAATTCTATGAAGGGAAATGTTGAAATAGGTCATCGGCCTTGACTTTGGCATTCTGATTCATCTAAAATGTCTCCTCTTAAGTATGGACCGCTTGGTCCTCTTCCAGATATTTACATGGCTATCCATTCACTTTTACTCTAAGGGAGAAAAATAGGTTGCACCTTTGAATGTTCACACTCTCTGATGTCCACTTAGTGGACTGTTCCACCTACTAGAAATAACTCTCCTACAGATATTTATGAATTTCTTGTAGTTGTTCTCTCTTTATTTGCCACATTTTGTTCTTTCTTGGCGATTTGAGCTCTCGGGCTATCTTATCACTTTTTGATAGCTCCTTTGACTCCTTTGGCTGGTCGCTGAGTTTGTTCTCAGGTCTGTGCCATATTTGAAAATCAATAGATATTTTATTACCCTGATTTTGACATCTACAGAGACATCATTAGTCACTTGGTCACTTAAACCACTTTGAAACTTTGAACTCTTTTGGTTTAAAGGTTTAATGGTTCAATGGTTTAATGGTTTGTCAATTCAATGTTTTGTAAAGGGCCATGTTCTCTCTCTTTTTCTTCTTCGATTGAACCATTTGTTCGAACGATTTGGTTGAACCATCTTGTTGAACTTATTTCTAGAATCTTTTGCTTCCTTCATTCGCCCAAAACTTTCTTCTAAACTTTGAACTCTTTGAACCCTTTGAACCTTTGAACCATTTCAGTTCAAAAGTTCAACGGTTCATTCTCTTTCTTTGAATCGTTTGAAGCTTCGAACTCTCTAGATCCTTTTATTTTCTAAGTCCGTTGAACTTATTGAACTCGTTGAACCTTTGAACTATTGAACTCTTTTTGGTTCAAGGTTTAATAGTTCAACGGTCCAATCTTCACTCTTCGAAGCCTTCTTTTCTTTAAGTCCACCGAAGTCGTTGAACATTTGAACTGTTGAACCTTTGAACCTTGCAGAGGCAGGGTTCAATGATTTAATGGTTCAATGATTCAATGGTTTGAATCCCGTCGTTAAGTCATTTGATTGAACCTCGGCATTGAACCAGCCTCAAAACACTAAGGAAATGATTTAAGTGTTTTGAACTTCCCTTTGAGCAAGCCCGCCTGTTGAACCTGCGAGTTCTTTAGATGAAAAGGCTTGAATATTTGAAAAACTTAATTGCTCAGAATATTTTTGAGAAAGAAAAGAGAGAGTTTTGGTCTGCAGGACCAAAATGGTCGGTATGTTGTCCACAAAAGCAAGTGACAGATTTTGGGAACAACAGTTAGTATAGCAGACAAGTCATGGTTGTAGGTTATTATTATACTCATATAAAATAGTGTTGCGATATGAGTATTTCCAGCTATATGAAAACTTAAAAATGAGAATATTCACTAGTACTTAGGTAAAACTATCAATTGGTTATATAAAGAACCTTTTATATATTCATACCAACAAGCTAGGTGACTTGCATCCATGTGTTTTTAATGATTTTAAATACACCACAAGACTATGTAGTGAATTTGGTATTTTAATACAATAGTAAGCTCAGTACTACTATGCAAAGACTTGTTGTGTGTGTGTGTGTGTGTGTGTGTGTGTGTGTATGTATATATTTACATACACTCTAATCATTGCATTAAGCCTATACCAGTTGAAAAAGAAATTAAGTTGACCATTGATTATGTTCCATCGTTGATAATTGTAAGTGTGATGTATTTACATAGATCTAGTGACTTGTTAAAAGAATGGCAATTTGAATCAATTGCTTACAGCTTGTTTGATGGGTATACTTCTATTGATGGTTGCAACTAACAACCCTACACAGGATATATACATCGATTTATGGTAATATAAATAAATATGGTAATATGAAAATATATAGTCAATAAAAAACATATGATATTAGTTATGTTATGAAATATATTAATATGCACAATAGGTTAAATGAAATATAACTAATATTGTTGAAATAGTTATATTTTTAATATGTAATGTTCCTACAGTGATACTAATGACTTGATATTTTCTTAGAACACTACAGAGATACTAGTTATATTTATACTAGTTATCATAAAGATAAGAAATATATATGCAATACATATATAGGTGATACATTATCTGAATATTCAAACTTTAATTGACACATCTAGGAACTTTAAATTGTGATTTTAGCTGAGTTCATATGTAATTTAAGTCACTGAGCTTTTATGAATTTAAATCATTTGGCTCTAAATGAATCCTCATTATGTGAGTGATATACCTGTAATGTAATAAACAAACATGGGTTTTGCTCAAATGCAGTATACAGACTGTAACATACAAATGCAATAACTATTAATAAGCATATAATCATTCCTCTATAAACTCTTTGTCAATACACTCTATAATTATATAGAGGTAAATATTGATTCATATATTAGAGTTCTAAAGCACTAAAAGTACTTGCATAGTATATTTGGGACTTACTATATTATGCTCTAAGTGTATGTTAGAAGTTTGTGAGTAAGAAGGTCATAATGTAAAAAGAATTAAATCCATGCCAATTATTTTATATGTACAAAGAATATAATAGTTATAAAGGTTATAGTAACGATGCTACACTATGTTACATGTAAAGAATCAATTATTCTCAATATAAAGAATCAATACATAATGTATTGAAAACATTTGAAATAAACATATATCAGTGATTAAGTATGATTTTGATTAGTAATTTTCATGGCCTTGGGTGATTCATATGTCTGTGAACTTGATGAAACTATTGTGTATCATATATGAGCAATTAATATATTGCCAAAAAACTCTTAGGCAAACCAAAATCCGAAAGACTATGTTGTCTTGAGAACTCGTGAACAAAGTTATGTACGTTTTGAAATGTCAGGATGATAATCTATTCATTAATATTCTGAGAGTATGAAGATCTATATTAGATCATTAATGTATCTTTTGAATAGAAAAGTTATAATGATAAAGTCACTAATCAAAGTTCTAATGACTACAACAAACCATATTTATATATAAGTACTATTATAAAAAACATAGTTTGATTACATTTAATATATATATGAGGGTATTCATATAGAAAATATATCTATACATGGTTTTGACATATTCATATAAATTATCACATATATGTGTACTAGGACATATGCCTAAACCCATAACTACATGGATGGTTAAACTAAGTTAAAAAGGTTATGTGGGTCTTGGAAACCTAACCATGTGACAATAGTCTCATAGAAAAGGAAATTAAGTTGTTATAATTAAAAGATTATGGAATAACTTAGTTATGAGTTATCTGACTCCTTTAAAATTGCATGACTGAGCTGTTGAAATATCTTTACATATAGTGTGTAAACTTGTGTGCAATACATATTGTGAGTATATTATGTATAAGTGTTTAGACATATATAGCATATAATAGTGCATCATGATGCATGCCTATAAGTTATACTTTTTTAAATGTTAGTATGTAGTTTAAACATAGAGTATACCTAGGTGGTATAATCCCGTACTCACTTGTTTATTATTTTCGATTGTGGGTTGTTTGATTCTTGAAATTCTAAGTTTGGTTATGGTATTTATGTAGTTGTGAACTATGATATTATGGGATGTCATAGAATAATGTTGTATAAATGTACATCATACCCGAGTGGTAGCAAACTCAAATTAATATACCTAGAACTCAATCATATGTTTGATGGACTAAATGTATGTGAGTTGGTTATTTTTTTGAATAGCATGTTTAATGACAATTAGTAGGAATTTATGTATGCATGCCTATAACCCTTGAAAGTATAATGAATTCTACGATAAAATATCAGGTGTTTTGTGGGAATTGTGACTTGATTTGTTATATCTAATTGCTTGAAAAGAAACTTATGTTTCTATCTATTTAAGAATACTTTATATGATTGATTATGAAAAACTAGTAGTGAAAAGATTATGGAATAACTTAGTTATGAGTTATCTGACTCCTTAAAAATTGCATGACTAAGCTGTTGAAATATCTTTACATATAGTGTGTAAACTTGTGTGCAGTACATATAGTGAGTATATTATGTGTAAGTGTTTAGACATATATAGCATATAATAGTGCATCATGATGCATGCCTATAAGTTATACTTTTTTAAATGTTAGTATGTAGTTTAAACATAGAGTATACCTAGGTGGTATAATCCCGTACTCACTTGTTTATTATTTTCGATTGTGGGTTGTTTGATTCTTGAAATTCTAAGTTTGGTTATGGTATTTATGTAGTTGTGAACTATGATATTATGGGATGTCATAGAATAATGTTGTATAAATGTACATCATACCTGAGTGGTAGCAAACTAAAATTAATATACCTATAACTCATTCATATGTTTGATGGACTAAATGTATGTGAGCTGGTTATTTCTTTGAATAGCATGTTTAATGACAATAAGTAGGACTTTATGTATGCATGCCTATAACCCCTAAGAGTATAACGAATTCTACGATAAAATATCAGGTGTTTTGTGGGAATTGTGACTTGATTTGTTATATCTAATTGCTTGAAAAGAAACTTATGTTTCTATGTATTTAAGACTACTTTATATTACTGATTATAGAAAACTAGTAGTTATGTCTTAGAATACTAGACTATGGTAATATGGGTTATCATAGGGTGTAATATGTTTGCATACTAAAAGTGGTAGTTAGAATCTACAGTTAAACATGTATTTTATCTTAGTGGTATAAAATATAGTCATTATTTTTAGTATGGGATAGATAATAATGTAAGATTCATTTATATGTTTGACAGAATAAATGTATAGTTTGACTACTCTTATATTTAGCATATTATGTGATATGATTACTAGTAAGATTTAAATTATATGAATCTTATGGTTAAATTATGTTTGACCAATCTCACTTTACTGATACTGAGTAAGGAGTGAGATAGACTTCACTGGCTTACTAGCATCACAATACCAAATGAAGGCAAACTAAATAAATGGTGTGTATGAATTTGATTGATTTATAGATCATTGTTATTATTATCTTAAAACTTTGATCATAGTATGTTTAGTAAGACATCATCATTTCATGAGTATGATTTTCACGTTTGTATGATCTTTTGCAAAAGACTGGGTTTTTATATGATACACTACATGTTTAGTTTTATAAATCATACAACACATAGGTACTTGCTTGTCTCCTTAGATTCATGTGCTATCATTATCTACTCATCCATGAAGGGAGGGCCATTATTTGATGGAATTAGTGCAGGGGATCATTGGTTTGTGGCTGGTGTGGCAAATCACTCAAATGACGCTATCTCTCTCCACAATAGTACTACTATTAAGATGACACTTGAGATTACCACAAATACTAGAGAGTTTGGGGAACTCATGCTTTGGGAAGCCACGTATCTTATTTATGTACATTTTATTATATTGTATTTATTATTGAAAATATTATCATGAAGAATTGTAATTACCTATTTATTATGGATCAATAATAATGTTTGTGTATTATACTAGAGGTGGTTGGTTATTTGTAATTACTTTCTATGTTTGTATTATAATGTGATTCATATGTTGATAATGATTAGTGATTGCTAGATGTCACATGCTTATTTGAAGTTATCACTCTTAGAATTTTTATGATTGCTGCTTAGAATTCTCGTGGTGTAATCTATTTATAGTATATGTATTTAATTTTACAAAAATCTCAAATTTTTAGTTAGACCCTAGCAGGGATGTTACAGTGTCTAAATTAAAAATCAGATTAATTTCTACTAAACTATGCAAATTAAGTCTAGAAATTATTAAACACCTAAATTTGTCCACATATGGAATATAACTACCCATATTCATGTCGAGGCTTCCTTATTTGGTGTATTACCCTGTATGTAATGGTAACCTTCAATGAATTCATCCCCAGTCAGGTTGTGACCTAGCAAACTAAAATTTTAGACCAATTGAGTGGGGCACTTAACCAAATTTTAGAAAATGTCAAAAGGCTAATCAAAATTACTTAATTGATTAAACCCAAATAAGTGCATAGTTAAATAATTCATGTGTAATTAATGAATATATAAAATTAGAAATAAAAAAATGTAAAATTTTAAGCCTCTCCATCATTATTTTTGTGAGTTGTCAAGCACTCACAAAATATCTAACAAATATTTAGATTTATGAGTCATGTTTATTAATTGAAGAATATTAATTACATTTTTTACTCATGCTCCACCACACATCTCATTTTTTATTCAAAGGCTATAAGGGATTTGCCTAAACTATAAATAAAAGAGCCCTCACTCTTTTTAGACAAGCTCTCAAGTCAAAGTTATAATGCTAAATTATTAAGAGATAGCTTCACATGCCAAGCTACACCAAGCCAAGCCAAGCCAAGGCCATAAATCAAGTGGACAAAAGGAAACGATACTAGAGCACCATTGACGAAGAACCATTGCTCACAAGTTGATTTCAAGTTGAACCTCATGCCAACAAGCTCTTATAACTTGCAAGGAATATAAAAGTATTCATTTATCTTATAGTTATAATTGTTTTGATTTATTATTTATCTCCCCCTAGATCTTAGGCTTGGAAATATATCTTTATTTGATTTGTTTTATTCATTTTACTAACAAAGAGAAGATAACCTCGTTTTCTTTGGATTCCTTAAATACATAATGGCATGTCTAGTTGGATGACGCACCCCACAAACACTAAGGGAATGACATTAGAATTTTAAAATCTAGGAAAAGCTCACTCACGACCTTGTTTTTACACTCTTATCTAACTTTTCTATGTGTTTTTACTTGCCTATGTTTTGACAACTTTACCACTACTAAACGGTGACCTCACCAATTTTTCTATGTTTGGTTTTCAACTTTGTTATTCAAGAAATGGTGACCACATCACTCAACTACTCAAGCGTACCACTTGACTTCTCCTCGACTGCATTGCTCAACTTCTCACTTTATCATTTGACTACTCAATAAATTTTGTAGTCACCTAATAGTTTATGTTATTGACTGCCCATGTTTATGCCTCTTGATAACCTCTACCATCATTTATTAGTTTCTATCACTCAACATTGTCATCGTTAGTCACCAGTGTTGCTACCTCTTCATAATTTATTTCATCACTCGATAGCTTCTGTTATCATATGACATCATCACTATCTCCTGCCAGTGTTGCCACCTCTTGATAGTTTATATCATTGCTTGACACCTTTTATCATCATCCAACACCTTTGTCATTGCTCGACACCTTCTATTGTCGCTCAACTCCTATCATCACCCGACACCTTTGTCATCACTCGACACCTTTTACCATCGTTTGCTAGTTAGAGTTTTATTGATTGGCCTTGTGTCAAAACCCTGAGAACTGCAAAGGTGAAAGTTGTTTTTGGACTAACCTTTTCATACAAATACAAGTGAATCCCATAACATTTCTTATAAAAAACTAATTCAAAAGGAGAAATTTTAAATACTTTAAAAGTCATTCATATTTGTCTTTTTGGCGCTTGAAATTCATTTAACAACTTTCGTTTTAGCTTTTCAAAGTTACAATTTCAAACACTCAAAAGGACCAAACTTCATTTCATATTTCGTTAAGTGCTTCAATATATATATATATATATATATATATATATATATATTAGTGCTTCTAAGAGCTTTTGTTTTTTTACAAAAGTACTTAGTTTATTTTCCTATATTAGTTTCTTTTTAGCAAGACTTTGCATATATGTTCTTCCCTCATTCCCTTCAAGGACCTTGGGTGATCAAAAGTGCATTATTTTTGCTTGTTTGGTTGAGTCGTTGAAGTGAATAAAAGTTGTGTATGATCTCCCCAAGTTTTGAATGACTTGCGTGAATCAATAACAACCCTAAAGTTCTTCCATTTTCATTTATTTCTTTTTCAACATTAGCTTGTGAGCATGAATTCATAGCCTTCTCACAATTTATCTAGGACTTTGACCCACAGTTTCATCTCCTAGAATTATTCCAACCCATTCCACGATGGGTTATAAAAATTAAGCAAATTGTTGGATGGGATAGTGGTGAGTGGTTAACCTAACTAGTCTAATACATATACAAAGCTTATATGTACTAGACATCATAATTCGCTAAGAAGTGCATCGATGAATTTGTTATACAAAGAACTAGACCACTACATAACAAGCTCGATGGTAACCATATAACTGATGTATTAATCTCTCATGTTAGTCGCACATGTGTAACATCTAGACTTTCAAAAATTATAGATTTAGACCAACCCCACTTATCACAAAATTTCTAGTCAAATGTTAAGTTGCTTTGACACTCTATGTTCATGCCATGTATCAATGCTCGAGATACAGAAGGGCCCCTAAAAACTCTACCTACATGCACTCTTAATTTTTTGTATTAATAATAAATTACTTTTGAGCATTGGTATATCAATTGAAACTTTGTCAGATACTATGCAACCTTATCATTTTTTAGGGTAGGATGCACACTTAAGTGTTGTTCTTATTCTTTTACTTGCATTGGTTTTAGGGTCTAAATTGTGTTTTGTGTCAAACCTTAGTCCAAAAATTCTAGAGAAAACACATGTTACTACTACCACTTTGAGTAAAAAAGTGTTACACTGTCAAAATCACTCCAAACATTTGTCTTGGAGATTTTTAAAACCATATTTTATTCTCTTGTTCAAAGAGACATTGTTATGCTGCCCAAATTTATTCCAAGACATTTTACCTCTGTTCAAAACTAAGTCATAAACTATTTCTATACCTTTTTTCTAAAAGGTGTCGTTATGCTTCCCATTTGAGTCTAGGCCATTGTTCATTTAAAAATCCAAGTCTTTAAAATCTCATTTTAAATTTATCTTTCAAAATTTAGATCTAAAATAATTGGTTTACACTTGAGTCTTGCTTACAACTTAGGCTTGAGTGGTTCACCTTTCTGTCTTTAGATTGTGAAATTTGGATGGATTTTTAGTTTGATTTTTAAATACCTTTGCCTACAAACTAAGTTTTCATTTTATTGCATCTTGCCTTAATTCTAAGTTTCTATCTTAGACCTAGTGTGCCATTTGTTTCAAATCAAGATTTTTAGACTTCAGAGTTCTTTAAATTCGCATGCCTAGCCTAAGTTATGGGCCAAGACCTATTTCATGTGCCTAAATTGAGTTTATTTTCAATTGCCTAGCATGATTTTGTTTGTGTCATGACCTATTTCATGTGCTTAGATAAAATTTATTTCCAAAGACCTAGTTCAAGTTTGTTTTCAATTCCAAGTTCCATGTCCAAATTAACCATGTTTAGAGCTAGACCTTTTCCAAACATTAAGTATTTCAACCATCTTGCATGGTCATGCCAAATCAGTGTTTATTTCTAAACCCACATTTTAATCTAATTAGAGTCATTTTTTATCCCACCTAGACCATGCCAATCAAATCCCTTCCATTGCTTAGACTTAGACCATGCTAGTTGAATCCCTTTCATTACCTAGACCTAGACTATGCCAATTACTGAGACCAAATTCACCCTCTTTAGGGTCATGTCAATTATCAGGGATCGAGCCTACCCTCTTTGGGCTAATTTCTAATTACCAAGTGAAACCATGCCAATTATCATATGCCAATGTCACCCTTCTTTAGGCCAATTACAGTACCCAATTCATATTTTTAAGGCTAATTTAATTGATAATGGTACCCGATCCCCTTCTTATATCGATAATCCTCCTTTGGCCTATGTTATAAACCAAACTCCACAATTCCCAATGATTACCATTCTAGGCCCTCCTCCCTTGGCCTACATTAGCAACCAAACTCCAAAGTACCCAAGGATTACTATTCCAAGTCCTCTACCTTTGGCTTGCATTAGTAAACAAGCTCTATAGTACCCAATGATTACCATTCTAGGCCTTATTCCTTTGGCCTGCATTAGCAACCAAGCTCTGTAGCACCCAAGGATTACCATTTTAAGCCTTTATCCTTTGCATAAATGACTAAAGCCCATAACACCCAAGGATCACCATTCCAAGCCCTTTTCCTTTGCCTACGTTAACAACCAAGCTCCACAATACCCAAGTAATACCATTCTAGGCCCTCCTCCTTTGTCCTACATTATCAACCAAGCTCTGTAGTGCCCAAGGATTACCATTTTAGGCCCTTCCCCCTTTTCTTCCAAATTTGGTGTCTCATCATCTTAACACAAGTTAACTTGTCACAAATAGGTCTTTCAACAAAAACATTGCTAGTTGTCTTCGTCTTAGCTTACACTTATTTGCAAAATCTCATATTTGGACACATTTTGGTCTTTAAATGAGGACTATTGGAGATGTGATGATTGGCTTTGTTATGGCTCAAAGATCAAATTGGATTTTATAAATTAGGAGATGTAATGATTCTCTTATCTTTGATGAACCTCACTTTGATAAGTCAGTAATTATTGAACAAAATAAGATAAACTCTCCCTTTAACAAACTAGTCTTAGCTAACTCACACTTAGACAATTACCCTATCTTTGATGAAACTCACTTTGATAAGTCAGTAATTATCAAACAAAATAAGATAAACTCTCCCTTTGACAAACTAGTCTTAGCTAAGTCACCCTTAGCCAATTACCCTATATTTAAGGAGTTTCATATTAACAAGCCATTATTTGTGGATTCCTCTTTAGATAATCCTATTTTTGAAGATCCAATTGTTCAACAATAGGCCATTACACATCTAATACAAAACATCTTTGTTACCACACCAAAAAAAGAATCAACATTAAAGTCAGGTTCTATTTTTGCATTGATATTAGATTTAACATCAGAAGTAGAATCAACGTCAGTCTCAACATCGAATTCAGAGTCCCTTGAGATAGACTTAGCTTCAGAATCATAATACATTAGTAGATGTTACAACATTAGTTACATATGCCTTGCAGATCATTTTGAATATATTTATGATCTTTCCATAGTTTTTGAGGATGTTGACTTCATCATCAACACAAGTTCTCCAAGTATCATTTACAAATATTATGTTATTATTGGCCATTTTGGCCCACATGACAAGATTTTGACTGGATAGATCAACTGAGAAGAGTTATGATTGAAATGGATGATCAAGAAATGACTTGAGCAAGCTTAGAAGAACCAGGTCATCATCAAATGTCATGTAGAAATAAATAGAGCAAGTTGGTTAGGCATTTCATAAGTACACCTACAAAATCAACCAAAGCCCAAAGGATCATGTGAAAATGATACATTTAGTGCTAATATCATCCTCTAAAAATTTAGTATCTTGATGAACTTGTTATCTCAAGATATAAGCCTTTAAAGTTAGACTTACAGAGTGAAATATGCGCAGGGATGTCAAGTTAAAGTTGTGATAAATCGTCATTTCAATTCAAGTGTTCCAAGGATAAACATGTAGCTAACAAGTGTCCAAATCATGGAACTTTGAATCAAGATATAATGGTGATCAGGTAATCAATAATGTCAGTGGGTCCAAAAGATCCAATGGAGCATGTTTAATCATGTAACTAAAGATTAATGGCAAGCTCAAATTCAAAGGTCAATGGATCCTAAGATTGAATGTGTGGTTGACAAGAGTCAATATCTCAAGTACTTGAACAAAGATTTAGCAACATGCTATAATTGACAAAGCTAGTGGGTCCAAGCTGATAAATGATATGTGATTCATCATACCAATACTGATCAATGGCAAGTGAATGGTCAATTAGTCAATAGATCCTAGGAATAAATGAGAAGTTGTCAAGTGTCATGACCATGTCAACTATCAGGTAAATTAATAGTACATGTTTGAGTCATACAAAAGAATATCGATGGTGCGTGTAAGGTCTACAAGTCAACGAGCTCAAGATGAATGTGAGGCCACTACATGGCACAAGCATAGGAACAAGATGGAACTGATATAAGGCCCGTGGAAAAAATAGAAAACTTGTAGATGGCATGATTTTAGGAACCCAGATCAAGATTAATGGCCAATATTTTGAGTTGAAGTTGGGAGTCTTCAAATGAAGGTCGAATATGGTTCAAGCTGAACCAAGAGAAAATGTTTCAAAGGGTGTGTACCACCATTAGAGCTTAGTCAAACATCATTAAGCAAACATATTTATGTAGTCAAGGTTGTTAATGGTGAAGCTCTATCACCATTAAAGCTCAAATGCAGGATAGGTTTTTTAAAACCTAGTATAGTATAGAACAAAGCTATGCAACCTAAAGATCTGCATCGATATAATGACCATACGAAAACCCATAAATTGGATTAGTTTTCAATCTATAATAAAGATGCATATTCAGGGTGGAGCAGATGCAAAAATAAATGAGATATGGTGGAGTGTCTCATCCTTTAACATAATCAAAGCTTTGGCAAATAGGTACTTATGGTTGCCTAAGGTAGACTTAATCATAACTCTATCAGGTGCATAAATATGATAATTTTATCCTTACAATGAAGGGCATTAATGTAGAGTAACTTGAAAAGGATTCATTTTGTGGGGGTGTTTGCTTCCTATAGTGATCTTGACCTTCTTTCTCTACCTTTCCACACTAGACAAAGTCCTAGTGACATTAATGTATGGGGATCTCGAGGAGTTAGTATAACTATTGACTTGATCATTGATGACTCATCCATTCTCCCACACATGTTCCCCATCTTTCTCTTTCTCTTCTACTATAAATACAAGCTTCTAAGCCTTCAAATGGATACCTCTCTTGGGCATGACTAGACTCTACCAAGATTGAACTTTATAACCTCTTGAGATGAATAGAAGGCTATGTTAAGATTTCATTATGCTTATCTAGTGTGTTCATGTCACTTGATTTACATATGCGGTAGAGTTTTCTCCCTTGTCAAGTCCTGATATCACCTAGTTGGTAGTTTATCTTTTTATACAGGTCATGTTTAGTGTTTAATGTCCTTTGATTGAAGTTAGCAAGTGGATACATTGATTGGTTAGTGCCTTGAATCAGGCCCTTTCATCACTTCCCTTATGCTTTGATCACTTGGTGAACCTCTGGATGAAACATTTGATGCATAAGAGACTTAGGAGTTGTAGACTGAGTCATTTGTTTTGTCTCATTAGTGTTTTAAAAGCTCAAGTAAGAGTGGATGAATAATCATTCCAGGTGTATCACCAATATTAGCTTAGATTTCCCTTTTAGTTTCTTTCTCCCCCTTTTCACCCCAATAATGAGTGGGTTTTAGTGGAAATGAGGTAAGTGATACATCAAATGAGCTACCCTCATTAAAAATCTTAGAGGTTTGACCGAAGATTAGGTAACCCTTAGCCTAGGGTCATTCCCATGTTGGACTAGGTTTGAGAAAGAGGACCTGAACAATCCTTTGCTCAGCTAGGGTGTAAGTTGGAATTTCCAACAATTTATGGCACACTCAGCGAGACCCAATTTAAGCTATTGAAGAAAGTCTACAAAACATTCATCTTTAAAAGTAGTTTCAAGTACTCCTTGATCCTTATTTTCAGGTAATAGGTATATTCTTATTCACGGTTTCAGTTATATTCATGTTTTCTAGACTATGACAATATAGAGATAAGAATTCTATCTTTCCTCTCCTTCTTAGTAGTTTCAAGATGATTTATATACATCTTAGCATGATCCTCGTGACCCCTATCAGCACCACTATGATCTATATCAACCTTATGATGAGCCTCATCAACCACATTATGATCTTCACTAGCATTGTGAGGAGCTACATTAGTCATACATGTAGGAGTATTGCCCTGATCCTCCTTATGAATAGTTATCCCATCATAATATTGCCCCTTCCTAGTCCTATGATGATTCCCCTTATTAGCAAGATCATCAAGCCTTCTATGAGTCTCATCTACCCCCTCATAGCTTGATTACCCTCTTGATCAGTGGAGGAAGTTGCATGACATTCCTGAACAACCTACTCATACCCCAATCCATTTTATATATAACCTTTAAAAAAATCTATTATATCACGAGAGGAATATGATAAACATTGATATGTCGAAGGGGTATGGGCAGGAAATTATAAAACATGTCATTAGAGGGGTTAGGACTTCAGTGCAATAGGCAAAGGAGGAGTGGATGTCTTTTATTAGTTTAGGTTATTCTAGAAATAGTATTGACATGCTTGACATAGATGGACTCATCTCCAAGATTGAGGAGAAGTTGGTAGCCCATGAAGAACAACAAACACTTCATCACCCATATTCTCTTCCCTCGTTCCCTCCATGTTAACCTCATGTTGAGCTTCCCATCACGACTCATAAGCCGTCACCAAATGAGTTTCAAAGTCATCATAGTTCCCCCTAACTCCTCTTAACCTTCCCCTCATGGAAATTTGTCCAAAGGAGAGTCCATGAGGAAAGGCAAGTTAGTGTTGGGAAGGCTAATCACCATGAGTAATCAAGGTTTGATTTTGAAACCTCCCTAGCTAAGCAAACTGAGATTGCAAATCAACATCTTCAACATTCAATGACATCTGCAAAGGCAACACAACAACAAATTCCTTCTTTCTTACCCATAGCAAGAACAAGTACATAAGCAAGGTTTCTTAAACTCAAGTTTATGACTTGGAATCAAATCCAACGGTCAAGAGAGAAAGAATAACATTCAAGCATAAGCCAAGATGATGAAGTCAAGAGTAAACCAATTATCATTCAGCCTGCACTCCTTTCCCCTCAAAATCATAGAGCCTTTCCTTCATGGAGGGCCATTCAAGAAATAGTGTAGCAAAGAGAGGAGGTGAATGTGATTCAAGAAGAGCAACTCCATGAGAAAACTAGGTATCTATGGCACAACCATTGGATCTTTATCATCTTATTGAGTACTTTTAGGGATCTACTATGCCTATCCTAGAGAAAGAACCTCTCCTTTATGAGGTAAGTCAAGAAGATGCAACTAAAGAAATAAAAAATGAAGGTGACTTGAGTGACTAGGAATAAGAAATCATGATTGGGACACCTCTTGGCAAGGACAAACATGTTTGAGTCTTCCATAATGATGAAAATATGGAACAAGTACAAGACAAAGCTGAGGTAGAGGCTAACATACAAGTACAAGAATAAATACATGAAGAAGCGGTTGTTGATGTACAAGAGAAAGATGCCCTGGTTAGACAAGTTGATGATGTTTTCCATGAGTTCTTTGATAATATAGAAGCTTCCATTTATCATGAAGGACAAGAGCTTATAGAAGTAGTAGAAGACAAGTACCAATTAGCTAATGAAGATGAAGAGCAAGTTAAAATTGATGGCATGCTCAGTCATCAACTTGATATTTAAGATGAAACAATTTTGATTGACCAAACTGAGATATCAAAATAAGACTTTCAACTTCATGATTGTGGTTAAGGACTTGATATGCTTGTTTCTGAAATTTAGTTTAAAAAAACTCCAATTGAACTACAACTTTATGAGAATAAATATTTAGATTTGTTTGATATATTTCATTCAGGTTATTCTTTAATTGAATGTGGTCCATTACAGGATAAGAGGAGTGTTATCATCAAGCAAGAGGTAGTTTTTCTTTTAGGAGATGACATGTTTGAACTTTTAAAACATAGTTATCAACTTTTCTCTTAAACTTAAAACACATCTCTACTTTTATAAGTTGAGAATGAGCTTAAATGGCATCAAAAAGTCATAAGATCAGATCCATCTCTCTTAAAGGCTGACCTTGCAGATATGACAAAGGAGACACATCAAGCTGCCCAACATGATCATAATCAACAACTCATGAATGAAGAAGAGTTGAAGATGTTATTACAAAGTATAAGAATCTAGGAATAACATGATTGGGTCTTAGATCCATACCCTCAATCAATGCGCCTAAGAATGAAGGTTGGAATCCCTATTACATCATCAAGAAGAAATAAACATGAAAATGATCTTAGTTGAAGAAGAAAGCTATTAAGAAAAGGCAAGCATGCTTCAAAGTTCCAAGGTGCACCAAATAGCTTTCCATTTAACCCTGGAGGGAATCTTGTCACTACAAGTTTGTTGTTCTAGGTTTGCTTTGTTTAAATAAGTGATTAACATAAGCAGTAGTTTGCTTCCTTTTTATCTTTTTCCTTGCGTTAGTGGTCCTTGCTTTATTTAGGTTGGTTTCCCTTTTGTTATGTTTTTCCCTTAAATAAGTGCCTTGGGTACTCTATTTTGTTTTGATCCTTTTGGTCCTTGTTTGTCTCAAGAGAAGTTATCCAAGGGTTGGTAGCTAGTTTTAGCTTCAGATCAATATGTTGAACTAGAGCAGAGACTCCTTGCCAATGGACTAGACAAAGTAATGAGTATGGGTTCTCAAGCATAACATGCATACTTCCTTATGAGTTGCTATAAATGTTGGTTATTTTGGCCCACATGCCAAGATTTTGCCTAGATAGATCAGCTGAGCAAAGTTATGATTTAAATGGATGATCAAGAAATGACTTGAGTAAGCCTAAAAGAATCAGGCTGTCATCAAATGTTATGCAAAAATAAATAGAGCAAGTTGGTTGTGCATTTCATAAGTACACCTACAGAATTAACCAAAGCACAAAGGATCACTAGAAATGATGTATTTAGTGCTAAGATAATCCTCTACAAATTTGGTATCTTGATGAACTTATTATCTCGAGATATAAGCCTTTAAAGTTATACTTGTAGAGTGAATCGTGCATGGGGATGTTAAGTTAAAGTTATGACAAATAGCCATTTGAGTTCAAATATTCTAAGGATGAACACGCACTAACAAGTGTCCAAATTATAGAAGCTCGATCCAAGATCCAACAATGAACTAGGAATCGATGATGTTAATGGGTTCAAAAGATCCAACAAAGTGCATTTAATCGTGTAGTTAAAGATCAATGATGAGCTCAAAGTCAAATTTCAATGGATTTTGAGATTGAACATGTGGTTGACAAGTGTCAACATCTTAGGTACCTGATCAGAGATCTAACAGTGTGCAGTGATTGACAAAGCTAGTGGGTCCAAGTTGATTAGCGGTGCACAATCCATTGTACCAAAGTAGATCAATGGAGAGTGAAAGGTCAACTAGTCAACAGATCCCAAGAATGAATGAGAAGTTACCAAGTGTCATGACCATGTCAACTATTAGGTAAATTAATAATACACATTTGAGCCATGCAAAGGAAGATCAATGGTGTGTGTAAGGTTAAGAAGTCAACAAGTTCAGGATGAATGTGAGGCTATCATATGGTGCAAGCACAAGAACATGATGAAATTGGTTGTAGGTCCCATGGAATGAATGAGGAGCTGATAGACGACATAATTTTGAGAGCCCAAATCAAGATTAATGGCAAAGATTGAGAGTTGAAGTTGGGAGTCTTCAAATGGAGGTCGAATATGGTTCAGGTCGAACCAAGAGCAAATGTTTCAAAGGAAATGTACTACCATTAGAGCTCAGTCAAACATCATTAAGTAGACATAATTATGTAATCAAGGTTATTAATTATGAAGCTCTATTGCCATTAAAGCTCAGATGCAGGATAGGTTTGTTTAAACCTAGTATAATCTAAAATGAAGTTATGTAACCTGTGAATCTGCATCGATATAATGACTCTACAAAAACCAATAAATTGGATTGGTTTTCAATCTATAGTAAATATCCATATTCAAGTTAGATAAGATGTATACAAAAACGAGATATGGTGGACTGTCTCAAATTTTGACACAATTATAGCTTTGATAAATAGGTGCCTATGGCCGCCCAAGACAGACTTAGTCATGGCTATGTTAGGTGCATAAATATGAGGATTTTCTCCTTATAGTGAAGGGAATTAATAGAAAAGATCTCGAGAAAGATTCATGCAGTGGGGGTGGTTACTTACTATAATGGTCTTGGACCTTATTTCTCCACCTTTTCATGCCAGATAGAGTCTTAGTGACATTAATACATGGGGAGATTGAGGAGTTAGTATAGTTGATCATTGATGACTCCTCCATTCTCTCACCCATGTTCGCCATCTCTATCATTCCCTTTTGCTATAAATATAGGATTTTCAACCTTGAAATGGATCCCTCTCTTAGGCATGACTAGACTCTACCAATATTGAGCTTTGTAACCTCTTGAGATGAATGAAAGACTATGTTAATATTTCATTATGCTTATCTAGTGTGTTCATGTTAGTTGATTTGCATATGTGGTAGAGCTTTCTCCCTTGTCAAGTCCTGATCTCACCTAGTTGGTAGTTTATCTTATTATGCAGGTCATGTTTAGTGTTTAATGTCATTTGATTAAAGCTAGCAAGTGGATACATTGATTGGTTAGTGCCTTAAATCAGGGATTTACATTACTTCCTTCAATCTTTGATCACTTGGTGAACCTCTGCATGAAACATTGATGCACAAGAGACTTAGGATTTATAGACCCAATCATTTGTTATGTCTCATCAATGTTTTATAAGCTCAAATAAGAGTGGATCAATAATCATTCCAGGTGTATCACCAACATTAGCTTAGATTTCCACTTTAGTTTCTTTCTCCCCCTTTTCACCCCAACAATGAGTGGGTTTTAGTAGAAATGAGCTAAGTGATACATCAGAGGAACTGTTGGGATAAATAACGAAAGCACACAATTGATTACCAAGCAACTTAACATGCAAAAATTAACCAGAATCAACAAGTAACTAGATTTCAGAAATAACACAGAATATAAGAGACAATACACAACTCGTATTAAAACTCTTTTAGAAGGAAATACAACAAAGAAGGCTGCCACAGTTCTTCTTCCTTACACACCTCTAGGGCTCCCACACCTCTAGGGCATAAACAGTAAATCTTCCCTCAAAGCTCTCTCTCTTAGGTCCCAACACACAACTCAAACACAGAGTTGGTGTTCACCTCCAACCAGCCAGTATCCACTACTGCCAGTACACCTGTGCTCCACGCACTCCACAAGTACACAAACATACTTCAAGTAGATCTCCCTTGAACCTGCAACAACTTGCACCTAAATCTGATCTTACTTATGGAAGGATCTTCCTTGCCTTCCTCTTTGCTCTCTTTTTGAGTACACACTGTACTCCAAGTAGATCCCACCTGATTCTGCTCCTTGTTGTGTTGTTGTCCTATCTGATCTTGCACACCTGCAAATCAATCTGGTTCTGCACACCTGTGAACCTTGACCTTGCACACACATACACCTGCAGATCAATGATCTTACTTACCATGTAGATATCCTATCGTAGCCATGCTCACCTGATGACCAAGATCATACATACATGAAGAACCCTGCTGATTCTCCAATCCAGCACCCACACTTGGTACTGTGGTACTAGGAGGAACACACCATTGCTCTCCTCTCTCTAAAGGAGCTTATTTGCTCTCTTACTCTCTAGCACACTTTACAATACAACCAATGAGTCTCTTAAATAGATCTCATGCAAACAATAATTAGACACCTAATTACAATAATTAGATATGCAGCTTCTAGTCTAAATTTGGCTCTCAACATGCAAACACTTGGTTCGTTAACTAACTGCCTGTAACATTCACAGCTCAAACCACACAGGTGACCAACGTCAGTCCCTGTCTGCCTGGGGGGTGCCGACACCGACCAACTTTTGACCGACGTCAGTTGCCTTCCTGTCTCCTACCTGCTGACGTCGGTTGGCCTGACCAACGCCGGCGACAGTAACACTCAGCAACCTTCCTAAAACCTCCTCCTCTATTTGCATCAGTGAAGCTTTTAGCTCCACAATCTAACAGGAACTAACCTCATTAAAAATCCTAAAGGTCTGACCCAAGATTAGGTAACCCACAGCCTAGGGTCATGCCCATATTAGACTAGGTTTGATTAAGACAACTTGAACAATTCTTTTCTCAATTAGGGTATAACCTATAACCTCCAACAATTATCTCTTCCCATTCCATTATCATTCCACTTTTCATTAATACCAACCAACCTAGCCATTATATTGACATTCGACCTCCCACAAGTGTCGATTAGGTTCGACAAAATCACACAGTGTTGAATTGCATCCATGGTGACATTTCAGTTGTAGAATCTCAGGGGGATCAAGACCATATTCATGTATAAAAAGAACTATCTCCTAGTGAAACCTTTTCAGAGGTGCTAGGAGACAATAAAAGTCCAAACTCAACATCTTCTAGAGAAACCTTATTTAAGGTGTTAAAATAAAATCAAAGGCAAAAGTTAGCATTCCTTAGTGAACCTTCTCTAAGGCATTATGGAATAATCAAGACAACTTTATTGGTTAAAATCTCTTCGAGGAACCAATAGCTTAGCACAATAGTTCTTCATTGTTTGATGTAGACATTTTTGAAATTAACATCAATACAACTTCCAATCTATAGCATAATCAGATGGTAACATCTCTCAGGCCCAAATAAAAAAATAAAAATTGGTGGTCCTATCGAGAGCATATTCAGAATTCTTCAACCCTGTCATAACCAAAATTATGTTGAATCTATAATCAACAACATTGTGTGTGCCTAAAATTTTTGACATTTGTTTATTACCTAGCCATTATACATTCTATTATGATCCATTTCTTCATCACATACCTCTATTACATTGCCAAATGAGACCTTTTATCCAATGCTTATCCTTATTTACTCTCCCTGGCCACACTTTCCTTTACAGAGGCTATGAAGACATCATGCCTAGAAGTTTGGAGGAAAAAAACTCAATGACCAATGATGTTATTGGAGTCTAAACGAGCAACAATTTCTTGGTAGATCAACTATTCAAAAGGGGTGTGGGCTATCAATTTAAGCTCTTGACTATTCTGGGTGTATCATATGTTAATCAAGATGAGCATCTCCACATCATCAGGAAAAATAGAATCATGCATTGCCTTGCATTGCCATTCACCTTACCTTGTCATTCACCTTAGCTTGCCATTTACCTTGCATTACCATTTACCTTACCTTATCTTTGTTTCATACCCATCCGTTTACTTTGCCTTATCATTGTTTCATACCCTACAATTTACCTTGTTTAGCCATTTATCTTGCCTTATCATTGTGTCATACATTGTCTTTTGCCGATTCATGAAATTGTTGTTACCTAGTCAGATTCTTCATTGTAGGGCAAAACTACATTAACTCGAGGCCTTATGGGATTATGTAGGCAACACTCTATTTACATTGAGGTTAGTTCAATTACCCTTCTTAGCCATGCTCTTGCTATTTTTTGAGTTAGATGATTCTGTATCTCGTAATCCTCCATTGACTTGAGATACTAAAAAGCCCCAAAAAAATTAAAAATATTTTCAAACATTCCTCGATCGTAGGGTGAAACTACATTGACTTAAGGTCCTTCAGGACTATGTAGGCAATGCTCAATTTACATTGAGGTTAGATCTATCACCCCCTTTTACCATGCTATCATCATTTTGTGAGTTAGACTATTTTGTATCTCATAATCCTCCATTGAGTTCATATACCAAAAAAAACCCCAATATTGGAAACATTTCCAAACATTCAATGTTATAGGGCGAAACTACATTGACTTGAGGTCCTTCAGATTATATAGGTAACACTCAATTTACATTGAGTTCATTTTGGTCACCCCCTTTTTATCATCCTCTCACCATTTTATGATTTAGACAATTTTGTATCTCGTAATCCTCTATTGAGTTGAGATACCAAAAAAACCTAAAACATTGGAAACATTTTCAAACATTCATTATTGTAGGGTGAAACTACATTGACTTGAGGTCCTTTGGGACTATGTATGTGGCACTCAATTTAGATTGAGGTCAGCTCAGTCACCCCTAAGCCAATGCTCTCACCATTTTATGAGTAATTTAAGTAACACTCTTATCATTTTGCAAGCAACCAAAGCCAACGCTCTCACCATTTTGTGAGTCACTTTTGTGTGCATTATGCATTTGAAATGGATTCACTATTGCACCCTTGGTTTGTCCCACACTCTTACCATTTTGCGAGCAGTATCTTGTAAATATATATTGAGTTAAGATACCCCAAAAACATTCAAAACATTTCAAAAAAGGCCTAAAAACTGGAAACAACTTAAAATCTCCTAGAGAGATATAAAGCCCCAAAATCCAAAAACATTTATCTTGTCCTAAATCTAGCCAATAATCCTCAATTTACCCACTTTGGGGTACCTTAGTCCTTGAGCCTATTATTTTAGAATTCATTGGGATGTGTCCTCAAATTTGCTCTGTATGGGCAAATTCGTGGTTGGTTCCAATTTATAATTTTGGGCCAAGGTTGCAACTCTCACCCTACTGGGTTAAAAAATGAAAGCGTGCAGCTTGTACTAGGATATCTTATCCCTGCATGTCATCCCATTATATATATATATAGCCTTAATTTGGGGCACCATTTGTTTATCATTACATTAAGCTTTCCCACATAGATATTGACTTGGTTAACAACATGATGCTTTATGTTGCTTTTGTTTTCAATCTTTGTGTGTGTTTATTTGCTTGGTTGTATGTTTGTTTGTTTACTTGATTATTTGCTTTCATTGTTGTGCCTTGACTCAATGTGTATGCATTCATTAGGTGATTATTTGTGAATTGTATTGGAATCCATCCATATTCATACATCAACATTATCATCATGGTTTTTATCATTGGTGCATTATTTTCAATTATCTATTAGGTTAGGAGTCAGTCCTTATACACATTGCAGCCAAGTTATCATGATGTTTTATATCATGGTGTATACCATCATGTGCTACAAAAAAAACTAGGCTAGTGGATCTATCAAATAATGCAGTGGGAAGTACTTCTCCTTGTTCATTTGGCAAATTCTCCCATACCCCTTGATCAAATCAACTCATTGACCATTCTGATTATATGAATGCTAATAAGGATGAACATCTTTGCATTCATAGGTACGACTGAATCACCCACATTGGTTAATTTTTATTATTCTATTATATTCCTCATTCCATTTTATCCCTATTATTGGTGAACTACATTGGCCTAAGGTCTATTTGGACTATGCAGGGATGTATCTTGGGTCAACTCGACCACCATTATTCTTCCATCCCCATTATTATCTTCCAATCATCTCTTTCATCACTTTGTGCATCCTTATGTGCATGGTTGTTTGTGGATTCTTTAGGCTTTGAAAATTCATTAGACCATCGCACCTACGTTTACACCAACTCATCTTTTATATGTGTGACAAGTTATATCCTTGAGTTATGCTTGCCAATCTACCCAATTGGGGCAAAAACTATTTTATTCCATGATCAATCTACCCTACTAGGATACATCATTATGCCATTGATTATAGCTTCCTTTGGTAAAATCATTAGTTTAACCCATCTCCCTTGTTGGGGCACACATTGTGCCATTGATTATAACCACCTTTGGATAAATTGATAGTTCAACCCATCTGCCCTGCTAGGGCACATCATTATGCCACTGATTATAACCACCATTGGGAATTTTAGTAGTTCAACCCACTTGCCCTATTAGGGCATATCATTATGCCATTGATTATAGCCACCCTTGGGAAAAATTAATAGTTTAACCCACCTACTATGTTGGGGCACATCATTGGGCCACTGATGATAACTGCGTTTGGGCAAAGCAGTAGTTCAACCCACCTAACCTATTGGGGCACATCACTGTATGATCCAAAACTCAGAAGTTTTGGTTGATAAATGTTTTAATATCATAGAAATAACATAGTAACAATGAATTCTCTGAGAAGAGCTGTTGTATTACTCAAAATCGCAATACCAATAGAGGCTTATCTCTGGGAAGAGATGTTTGCCTTCCCATTTCAGGTTACAATGCATTTATACATATTTCAAAGCATGGGGAGATTGAGTCACTCGAGGAATTAACGAGTAATGATTTAAGATTGAGTGGCTCGAGGAGATAACTGTCACCGACAATTTGACTTCGAAGAATTAAAACAATACAGTGCTCAAGGACATAACAGGTGAGGATTTAAAATAATACAAAATTCAAGGAATTAATTGTCACCTGAATGGTCACCTAAATTGTTGCCACATGAGTGGTCACCTAAATTGTTGCTCGAATCACTGTACCACTGATTATAACTGCCATTGGGTAAAATAGTATTTTAATCAACACATGCAAGTATTAGCTCAATTGGATTAATCTTACCCATTATTTAATTTCATTCTTCTTCTTGCTTCTTTTCAAGGGACCGTTCATCAATCGTATGTTTTGGCCACTTCTTCAAGGGGGCATCATAGGCTTCCCTAGCTTTGTTTGGAGCATCATTCCTCAATCATTATCTTCTTTTCATTCTTAATGGCTTTTTCATTATTTTAAAAGACATTACTATGCATGTGTGTTGAAATGCCTTCTCAAATAAGGGCAAAATGTAGACACCCCATTTCGATCGCATATGTGTCTAAACTAGACTTCATATTGATTTCTACCAAACTACGTAAATTAAGCCTAAAAATCACTAAAATACCCAAATTCATCCACATACAGGATATAATTGCCCAAAATCATGTTGAAGCTTACTTATTTGGGTTATTACCCTATATGCAAAGATAACCTCTCATGGATTCATCCTTAGTCAGGGTGAGACCTAGCAAACTGACATTTTAAACCAATTGAATGGGGTACTTAACCAACTTTTATAAAAGGTCAAAAGACTAATCAAATTTAATTAATTGATTAAATCCAATCAAGTGCATTGTTAAATAATCCATGTGCAATTAATGAATATATAAAATTAGAAATTCAAAAATGCAAAATATCAAGTTTCTCCATCATTACTTTTGTGAGTTGTATAAAATGTCTAACAAATATTTGGATTTATGAGTCATGTTTTTTAATTAAAGAATATTAATTATGTTTTTTACTCAAGCTCCACCACACATCTCATTTTTGATCCAATGGCCATAGTAGATTTGCCTAACCTATAAATAATATATCCCTCACTCTCTTTAGACAAGCTCTCAAGCCAATGCTATAATGTTAAATTGTTAAGAGATAGATTCACATGCCAATCCAAGCCAAGCCAAGGCCATAGACCAATTCAACAAAGGGAGATGATGCTAAAGCACCATTGATGAAGAACCAATGCTCACAAGCCAAGCTCAAGCCCAACGTCATGCCAATAAGCTCTTTATACTTGAAAGGAAGGTAAAACCATTCATTTGTCTTCTAGTTATAGTTGTTTTGCTTCATTATTTAACTCCCCATAGATCCTATGCTTGGAAATATAGCTTTATTTGATTTGTTATGTACATATTGCTAACAAAGAGAAGCGAACCTTATTTTCCTTAGATTCTTTAGACACAAGACCAACTGTAGGAAGCATCATTGCCAAAGTAGGAGTCCCTAAAAAATAAAATTTGGAGACTCTTAGAGGAGGTAGAGCAAGAATATTGGGCACTCTAATAATTTAGGAGGCACTTAAAGAAAGTGATGACTAACTACCTAGGGGTTATCACCATGCTTTTTTTTTGAGATTTTGGTCACACTTACCCTCTCTATATGGAGGTGATGTACAAAAACTTGACATATCTAAAACATTGTGATATATATATATATATATATATATATATATATATATATATATATATATATATGACCTATTTTTTGGCTTTAAATGTATTTGTAACATCTACTTCAGGTATTGTAATGTTTGATTTATGATTTATGCACCATAGATGTATGAAATGACATGTATGAGCTTGTATTTACGATACTAGAAAAAAACATTTGCAAATGAAACATGTGATGATTTATAAACATGAAAGTGTTAATTAATGTTTTATAGTTAACGACCAAACTAGTTTTTTCCATGTGATGAGTGACACTCAGTTTGTAGCACAGGATGAAGGTAGGATAGGACATGAAGAATGAATAAAGGAGAAAAAATAATCAACAAAAACATCAAAAGGAATAAGAGGCCAACCTTAATCCCTACAGGTTATGGGATGATTATACTTCCTATTAGGCTTGAAAAATACTACTTTTATTGGTTTTGTCTAGACTTATATCAATAAATGGCCAACCAAGGTAAAACTGGAAAAGGGGAATATTATCCTTTTAGCATGGACATCTGAGCAAAATTTTAAGGAATTTATTGTATTTTTTGGACACTTTTACATTGCATTGATTTTACTTCTTTACTCCTTTTATGGCTCCCTATGCTTAGCCCCATGTGACTAGAAAGATGAAAGAGGTTGGCACTAAACGATAAACATATGCAAGTAAGGGAAATCCCCCCCCCTCCAATGCTAACTCAGTGCAAGTTCTCGTCATTGAAGATCAACAAAGGGTGGGAGATGTTAAATATTTTGATCATTATATCTTCATTTTTGTAAGCTTGATTTGGCATCGTGTCTTTTTTTTAGGGGGGGTTCTTATTCGCAATCCTTGGCCCCATGCAGGTAGTCAAATGGAGGGGATAATCCTGAAGGACCAAATTAGGCTAATAACATTACATGGTTAGAGGATTCCATTATTTTTCTTAAAGGGAACCAAATGGGATTTTGTTGTGAGCAAGCTTCTGGACTAGGTTATAGACTAGAGTATTTAATATTGGAGGAATGCATATGGGAATAGGGTGTATAGGGAACACACCTAGTTGAGCATGTTTTTGCCTAGCTTAGGATCCTATAACCATAAAAAAATATCATTGTAGGGAAAACAACATTCTCTAAGATTACTCACCATGTACATACGCCTAGTGAGGGTTGGGAGACCAACCTAGTCACCACTTTATGTGAGTAAAGCATTAGGTTGATTAGTTGTGTTGTACACATTTTTATACTAAGCTTAGGGCTTGTCATTCTATGTGTTGTTGTTTGATTATTTTTAAGACTTGTTGATCCAAAACACATAAGTTTTGATTGATAGATATTTCAAGAACACAAAATAACATAGTAACAATGAATTCTTTGAGAAGAGATGTTTTATTACTCAAGATTACAATACAAACATATGCTTATCTCTGGAAAGAGATGTCTACTTTCTATTTCAGTTACATCTTCATTTATACATATTTTGAAGGTAGAAGGAGGATGTGGAAGGTCACTAATCTTGAGGGATATTAAGTGGTTTGACTTCCATGATTTAAAACATACAAAATTTGAGGAATTACTATTTTTAGAAACTTACTATTTTTAGACTACACTACTAAAATTGAAATTTAGGGCACTTCCATTAGGTTTTTGGGGGTCAAAAACCATTGATCAAAGTTCATGCCATCTAAACGTGTTCTCCTCATTCTGAGCATTCCAATGATTCAAACGAGGAGTTAATCAGATCTATGGTACAAAAGTTATGGCTCCCAAAAGTTCTATCATCAATTGAGGTAGAACCGTCACCTGAATTGTAGCTCAAATCACTTGTATTGATTGAAAACCTTAAACATTTCAAACTAAATCAAATCTAGTGAACTTTGACCAGAGTTAACTCCCAAAGTCAAAATGTCTAGCTTGGAATAAGTAAAAACCAAATCAAAACATCAAGACCAACATTTAAAGTCAAATTAAAAAGTAAATTCAAATAGCCCAAACCAAATCCAAAATTCTAGTCAAATTAAGTCAAGTCAAATCAAAATCCAAAATCATATTAGGTCAACTTTGACAAAGTCAAAATCACATACCAATTTTGAAATGTCAACTATGCAAGTCAAATCTAGAATCAAATCCAAAGTCAAACATCTAACTTGGACTAAATCATGTCAAATCAAACAACAAAAGACAAATTAAGTCAACTTTAACCATGCCAACCATCCAAAATCAGGTGAACTTTGACCATGTCACATCAATTTCATGATAATTACATCCAAATTCAAATCACATCTTATATTCCCATTCAATTTCCTGCACCTATGAGGTAGGAATGACAAAATCAAAATATCCATAGTTTTTTCCATCTAAATCAAATCAAACATCACTAATCAATATCTAGTTTGAGCTTAATCACATCAAATATCAAATCACATCAAACATCCTAGTCAAACATTATATCAAAAATTATATTTAACACTGAACACAAAACATGAAATCAAATCCAAAATTAGAAGTCAAATCACATAATCACATTCAAAAATAAAAAAAATCCAAATAAAATCACATTCAAAGATCAACACAATTCAAATCATGGCATATCAAAATTTAATTGGGTAGAATCTTAATGCTTCCCATAATCCCAATCATGTTTTATCATCACCATCCCCACATCAAGACTTGATTGACCAATTCTTCTAGATTAGCCAATAGGTATCCCACCTAACATCCCTTTGTGGTCCTTCATAATTTGGAGAGTGCATGTAGTAACCACATGAGTGGTAATGAGAAGCTATTTTACTCCACTGATAATAATATTCAATCATATATTAAGATGAGGAAAAATGAAAAAAATTATATTGTTGTCAGAGGAATTGCCATAATTTTCACCAAGCAAGATGAAAGGAGAGTAATCTAGGATGTCTATTGTGCTCCAAACTTGAAAGACAATCTGTTGAGTATTAGATGGTTGGTTAAAAAAGGATATAGAGTTCTGATAGAGAATGGAGAGTACAAAATATTTGATAAGAAAGGAATCAAGAACATTATATCTACATTTCAAATGACAAGGAAACGCATGTTTCCTCTCAAAATGCAAATTGATCCTTTCAAGAGTTCAATAGTATTACATCAAGCAGTGTTCAAGACAATCATCAAAGACACATATAGACTCTGACATTTGAGGTATGGGCATTTAAGTTTCTCTGGATTAGATTTTTTATTTAAGAAGAATATGGTTGTAGGTATACCAAGGATAGTGAACCCCGAAATAAAATGTGAGGAACACATTCTAGAGAAATTGTTGGGGATCAACCAACAATAGATTACACTTGTGAAAGCAATAAACGCAGAATTAAATATCAGATAGACAAGTAATTAGAATGAGATAATAGCAAGAACAAGAGATACAAGAAACCACCCTGAAAACTTGTATTAACAAACTCTTTACAAAAGGAATACAATTGAAGAAACTTCTTTCTTCCACACCTCTCCTAGATGTATAGATCTCTCAATAGATCTCTATTCCTCAAGAGCTCTCTCTCTCAAGAACAATCAACTCCAACAAACCTGGATTGATTCAATTCTGTACTGTTCTTCACATACAATGAATTACTACAATAATTCACAATGACTACTACCAAAACTACAATAAGCTAGGAAGATCTAATTCTACATATATAATTAGGAGACTTGAGCATGTACTTCCAACAAGCAGTTAAGCCACTTGAACAAGGGCTCTAAAAATAGTATTGCTAATAATAGAGACGCGAGCTTGAGACTACAACTCAAACTCATCATGCAAACACTCGCTTCTGTCCACGGAAATAGCTTTCTGGACACGCAGGTAACTGACGTCGGTTCCTACTGCTTGTTTGTGACCGCCGTCGGCCGACCCTCTACCGACGTTGGCGTCTCTGCAACTGCTCCTGACCGACGTCGATCGCTCCTGACCGACGCCGGTGTCTGTGTAGACTCGAACCTACTAAAGTATGCTCCTTGGTGAAGCTTTTAGCTCTACACCCTAACAATCTCCCACTTGGAGATAAACAGCTGCACCAGTACCTGTACAACAACATCTTCTAGCTCCTCCATCTTCAACTCAATCATGAAGACCAACAGAAGTTGAATGAAGATTCAACTTCTCCTTTGTAACTGGCTTAGTTAACATATCAGCAGGATTCCTATCTGTATGGATTTTCTCCAGCTTCAACTCACCATCTTCCAATACCTGTCGTATGAAATGGTACCTTAGTTGTATGTGCTTTGTTCTTGAATGAAAGGCTGAATTCTTAGCCAAATGGATTGCACTCTGACTGTCACTATACAATCTGCAACTCTCATGCTCCCTACCAAGCTCATCCATGAACCGTGTCATCCATATCATCTCTTTGCTAGCCTCTGTGGCTGCAATATACTCTGCTTCTGTAGTTGACAAGGCAACAACCTTCTGCAACTTAGATATCCAGCTAACCGCCGTTCCACCTACAGTGAAAACATAACCTGTAGTGCTCCTCCTGCCATCCAAATCACCTGCCATATCTGAATCTACATAACCATGTAGAGAAGTATCTGAACCTCCATAGCACAAGTGCCTACTACTGGTTCCTCTCAGATATCTAAGGATCCACTGAACTACTTTCCAATGTTCCTTACCTGGATTGGCCATATACTTACTTACCACTCCCACTGCTTGGGCAATATCCAGTCTAGTACACACCATTGCATACATCAAACTCCCTACTGCGAAAGAATATGGAACCTTACTCATGTACTCTACCTCATCATATGAATTAGGACATTGTTCTTTACTCAACTTAAAATGTCCAGCCAAAGGTGTGCTTACCGGTTTAGCATCCTGCATATTGAACCGTTTCAACACCTTGTCCACATAATTTTCTTGAAACAATATCAACCTATGATTTTTCCTGTCTCTCTTAATGCTCATGCCAAGGATTTTCTTTGTTGCTCCCAAATCCTTCATAGCAAACGTTTGAGCTAATTTCACCTTAAGCTCAGAGATATCCTGCATGTGAGATCCTGCAACCAGCATATCATCTACATACAACAATAGAATAATATATCTACCGTTATCAAATCTCTTGAAATACACACAATGGTCAGATTGACACCTACTGTAGCCATGCTCAGTCATAAACCTATCAAATTTTAAGTACCATTGCCTAGGAGCTTGCTTGATGCCATACAAGCTTTTCTTCAATCTACACACAAACTTCTCCTTACCCTTGACCTCAAATCCTTCTGGCTGTTCCATATATATTTCCTCATCCAAATCTCCATGAAGAAACGCTGTCTTAACATCTAGCTGCTCAAGATGCAAATCTTCAAAAGCAACCAAAGACAATACAACCCTTATAGAAGTCATTTTAACAACAGGAGAAAAAATCTCACCAAAGTCGATACCTGGCTTTTGTGCAAATCCTTTCACTACTAATCTGGCCTTATATCTCATCTGTCCATTCTCACCTTCTTTCAACCTGTAGGTCCATCTGTTCTTGAGTGTTCTCTTACCAGCTGGCAATTCAACCAAATCCCATGTTTGGTTCTTTCTTAAGGACTCCAACTCCTCAACCATGCCACACTCCCACTGACTCTTGGACTCCACCTGTATTACTTCTTCAAAACTCTCTGGTTCTCCACCATCAGTTAGAAATAAATAAAATAAAGAAGGAGAATATATAATTGGAGGCTTATTCACCCTTTCTGACCTCCTAATGGGTGTCTGAGACTCATTCACAACACGCTGTCCACCCAAATTCTCTGACATTGACCGACCTCGGTCACCTCCAGACCTGTTACTGGCCGACGTCGGTTCTGCCTGACCGACCTCGGTACCTGTCCTATCGACGTCGGTCTCTGTAAGGCCGACGCCGGTTTCTGTACTGTCGACGTCGGTTCCTAACCTGCCGACGTCGGTCTCTGTGTTTTCCTGCAAGTGATTATTTCTTTTTCCCGCGAGCTCATCTTGGACTTTCACCTCATCCAATTCACCATTGCTCTGCTCAGATTGATTCAGCTTCCTTAGCTGATCACAATACATCACTCTTTCATTGAAAACAACATCACGGCTCCTGATTACCTTGTTAGTTTCTAGATTCCACAATCTGTAACCAAAATCATCTGAGCCATAGCCAATAAACGTGCATCTCATAGACTTAGCATCAAGCTTCTTTCTATTTTCCTTATCTATATGCACAAAGGCTTCACAACTAAAAACTTTGAGATATGAGAGATCAATCTTTTTACCTGTCCATGCCTCTTCTGGAATACCACCATCCAGCGCTATAGAGGGTCCTCTGTTAATCAGGTATACTGCAGTGTCAACAGCTTGTGCCCAAAACTGTAAGGGCAAACCGGCATGCAATCTCATACATCTTGCTAATAATAGAGACGCGAGCTTGAGACTACAACTCAAACTCATCATGCAAACACTCGCTTCTGTCCATGAAAATAGCTTTCTGGACACGCAGGTAACCGACGTCGGTTCCTGCTGCTTGTTTGTGACCGCCGTCGGCCGACCCTCTGCCGACGTCGGCGTCTCTGCAACTGCTCCTGACTGACGTCGATCGCTCCTGACCGACGCTGGTGTCTGTGTAGACCCAAACCTACTAAAGTATGCTCCTTGGTGAAGCTTTTAGCTCCACACCCTAATAGAAATAACATAGGTAGCCTTTTCAATCAGGGATGTCTACAAGGGCAAAATCACCTTTGGAATTGGTGCACTTAGATTTATGTGGCCCAATGAAAACTCTCACCCACTTAAAGATTGCATATTTCTTAATCTCCGTAGATGCTTGTAGTAAGAAAATTTGAATTTATTTCCTAATGAATAAGTCCAAATTTTTTGAGAAATTGAAGTTGTTTAAGGCATTGGTTGAAAAATAGAGTGAATATTTTATCAATGCCCTAAGATTGTATAGATGGGGAGAGTATATTTCTAACGAATTCTGAAATTTTTGAAGGAATTGAAAAGTAGTTCACAGTTAGATACACTTCACAATAAAATGGAGTGGCAGAAAGGAAAAATAAGACCATCCAAGAGATGGCCGCAAGCATTTTGAAAGCCAAGGGACTTTCAAAATAAGATTGGGGTGATGTTGTAGAAATAATAGAGTATTTTTTGAATAGGTGTCCCATAAAGATTGTTCGAAACATGACTTTACAAGAAGCATGGACAAATAGAAAGTATAGTGTTGAGCATCTAAGAATATTTGGGTGTGTGGCATATGCACATGTTCCAAAGGAAAAGAGGCAAAAATTTAATGATAAATGAGAAAAGTGTAACTTAATTGGATATTCTAAATACACTAAATCATATAGATTGTTTAACACTATTACTTTCTATTTGACTCTACTTGATAAATGAGAAAAGTGTAACTTAATTGGATATTCTGAATACACTAGATAATATAGATTGTTCAACCCTATTACATGACTCTACTTCCTTGAGTCGCAAACATAAGGAAATTTGCTATCCAATACCCATTTAGCCTTAGGGCCATAACAAATCCAAAAAACCAACCATATCTTGTCATCACCCATTCAAGGATCTTCATCTATGCGAGAACTAGGTATATCCAAGTATAAGAATAATCCATTAGGGATATGCCAAGATCCCCCTCCAAACCACAACTAGACTCCTCCACTTCCAAGTAAAGGTCAATACCATCACTCTATCCTAGGCCAATCCATCTTTAATGAATCCATTTTTGTCAAATTGCCCATCTTTGACCAATCCCAAACCATCATTGGCCCACCCATGTTTGATGAAGGACAAAAATTTGATGAGTCAGTCCTCAATGAACCATCACTTGACCATTCACCCATCCTTGGTCAATTTAACTTTGACCAACCTATCTTTGACTAGCCACCCATCCTTAACGAACTACGAGTCTTTGAGGAATCTATCTTTGACTACACCATCCTTGGCCTATCACCCCATCTCCCATCAGTTATTGAACCGTCCAACACCCAATACCACATGCCCCAAGTGATAATGGTACTTATAGACAACTTACATCAAGATGCCTTCCATGTGGACAAAACTATCCTAAATAACTAATCAACATCAAAATTATAACCAACATCAACAGCATCATCATATCAATTCAGCAAGACATTATTTATCAGATCTAGATTCTTTAAATAAGAAGAAATCAATAATAAAAATCAAACATGGTTACATGGAGACAACCCCGCTAGTTGTTTATAGAGAAATAAATATCTTATCGTAGTTAAAATCCTTGAAAACATAAACTATAATGGGAAAAGCCTTGGCCTCCATGAACATGAAACTATTAATCCCATCCATTTACATGCACACAAAGGTTCTCACAACATTAGTTTCAAACCATCTACAAATCCACGTAATGATGTTTGGTACACTTCCATATTTATGAGCCTCGCTAAACATAAAAAAATACATCATTCATAGTCCCTACGAAGACCATGTGTTTCTATTCAAAATTGCTTTCTATATTCAAAGAAGAAATAAGAAACTGAAAGAAATGGTCAAGGCTAGAAGTACCTGATAAAGTTATGCGCACCGAAATCAGACGTTGGAAGATTCTCCTCTTTGGCTATGGAGGAATGACACCTGCGAAGAAAAGGCTAAAACACGGAAAAACGTTAGTCAAAGATATGGTGGGCTGTCAGGCGAACGCCCGATCCCGAAAGTACAAAGACTCCCTAGAAGGATATCAACCCAGTGATAAAAAAGCAGAATATTTGACGAAAGTAGATAATGAAAGAGAAAATGACAAAAATAAATGACAGAAAATAAAATGCGTACCTGATAAGCGGCACTGTTCTGCACAGTCGCCGGCGTCAGTCTCTGTGGTGCCGGCGTCGGTTAGGGAAGGTGCCGACGTCGGAAGGTGCCGACGTCGGTTGAGGTGCCATCGTCGGTCGGGGCAGTGACCGGCGTCGGTCGAGACAGGTTCTGGACGAGTTGCAGAAAGTCTGGGAGAGTCGGGACAGGGCCTTGACAGGGTCGGGACAAGGTTTAGACAGAGTCGAGATAGGGTCTGATAAAATCGCTGGGCAAAGTAAGGTCAGGTTTGGATAGAGTCTGGGGGTTTTGGTCGAGTTCGGACAGAGTTATAGGTTGGGGTAATGGGCAGGGATGCAAAGAAGGGATTCAGGGCTTGGGTCTGTGGTTTGAAGATTCAGGATGACAAAAATAATGAACAAAGAATAATCAAGAAGAAATAAAACAAACAGAGTAAATACTTACCTGCCAGAAGATGTGATGAAAGCCATAGTTGAAGTTGTCTGTGCAGTGCCGGATTGAAGCGAATGCTGGAGTTAGTGGATGCTGGAGTAAATTGATCGCGAGATTGCAAGAGTCTGTGGATGTCGGGATTCGGAGATCGATTGAATGATTCTGTTCTTCGTCGTGCGGGATTGATCAGCGGACACTGATGAAGGCCAGGGGACGGTTCGAGAGACGGTTCGATAACCGTTTCGGGAAACCGATCGAGAACCGAATGGTAACGGATAACGGATAACGGGAAGGTGACCGACGTCGGTAGGATTGCCGACGTCGGCCGATAAGTGATCGACGTCGGCGACATCAGCCGGGTAAAAGACCGTCGTCGGCAGATGCACAATGGGGATAGAGTCTAGCTTTAGCTCTGTGCTCATTTTTACATGCTGCCAAGGTCAAGGTTGGTGGAACAAGTGATCGACAAGGGTTAAATAGGCGAAGAAGAATAAAATGGGGGATGACCAGGGGAGTTGACACGATTTCGGTGTCTACATTTGCCCCTTTTTGTCTTGTTGGTTGTTCTGGACGAACTGCAAGACAAAAATAGGAGTGATTGCCCCAGGTGTGGGATAAGGTTGATTTCATCTTGTTGGTTGTTCGAATGAACTGCAAGACAAAAATAAGAAGCGGATAGGTTGCCTCGATTATGGATGAGGTATTCCCCCTCAAAGCAGGAGTCGAGGGAAGGGAACCGAGAATCGGGTGCTGATTTGACAAAGAGTGGATGAAAAAGGGGTGAGGGTGAACGCTGCAAAAGTCGTGATTGCGCGCATACCACTGCACGAGATGGTCAGGTCAAAGTGTCGCAGGTCAAGGGTCGAGGAGTGCTAAAATTAAAATAACCGGGCCCAGCATTTAGTCGTCTGCTGATCGGGTCACTCAATCTAAGCTGAAGCTCCAAATGGTCATCGTGTTCCAGGTATCCCTGGCTTAGGAAGTGCTCCTAGAAACACGAAAAAGTCACAAATAGGGCGGATCAACCGGTTTGCGATCCTATACTTGTGAGGGTCCAAAAAGGTCTGCGCATAATTCTGCTAACCAGTCATGAGGTAACATACACGCAAAAACAACCAAGACAACAATGTCTTGGAAGTAGTCGAGGTCGGAGGAGATAGGCGTGATCTCCAATGGTTGGTGGTCGAGGGGAGGAATGGACGAAAGGATGTGGCTGAGCTAACCCCAGAAGACCCCATGTCAACTGAGTGTTGCCTATATAGCCCTGGTGATAGGGCCTCAGGCCAATGTAGTTCTCCCTAGAAGGGAGGGAGGGTCAAAGGGATAAAATGGGTCATGGTCAAGGACAAGGTTATAGTTAAAAGAAGGAAATAAGGTTTGTCCATCAGAGAGATTCAGGTGGTTAAAATGATTGATAGATTGGTCGTGGTTATGATGAAATGATGAGAAAAAAAGATGTTGCAGCCTTTTCCAAATGGTGTATTCTGCAACATTGGTTGAGGGGTTTTTCATCCCTAGCAATATTCCATATTCGTGATGGATGTATGCTAAAAATGAATTGAGGTTTATTTATGCTTCAGCAAGTATTGGTTTATGCTGAACATAAATTGTGGCGGGTCGATAGTTTCTATGTGTATTGGTGTTCATAGAAACTAGGATGAATAGGCTATGGGAGTGGTCTAAAAAGAGAGTTGAGTTGAGTCGATTGACAAGTGATGAAGGTGAATGTGACCAAAGTGTAGAAGAAGTGAAGAGCATATTGCTCTTTCATTGACAAGGACCAAAAAGATAACATAGTTAGGGGTTATGAGAACCAAGAGCCCCATTCATGCGTGACGTCGTTGACCGTAGTGATGTTGGAGCGGTAATCGAATCACTTCGACATTAAAGTGAGCTCGAAGTCCCTTGAGCAGGTGATAGGAGGAGGAAAGAGGGTAACCCGTTTTAAGAGCAAAGATAACTTTGCCCCTTTTTATAGGAGACCCTAAGGCAGCTATAAGTCAAGTCCATGACTCTTTTTTTTTTTTTTTTTAAGCGCAGACTGATCAATGCGGGAAGCCTGTAGAGAGATGTCATTTGCTTGGTGGTCAGGTTGTGAAGCTGATCAATGCGGGAAGCTTCTAAAATAGTGTTGTTTATTGCCAGATTAGTCATAGCCATCCTTCGAGGGAGTGGTCTAGATTTTTGTTTAATATAAGGGCTTTTGAATAGCTGTCCTTTGAGGGAGCAGTCTATTAATTACAGCAATGATAGTACAGCTATCCTTCAAGGGAGCAGTCTGCTTTTTGATTTTGATATTGATATAGTGACCATGGATATTGTGACATCTTGATTTGTTTTGACAGAAATGTGAGTCATGGACAAGATTATAGAAGGTCAAGGGCTCCCTTTTATGAGGACAGAGCATTTATACAACATAAAAGGGTTATAGGAATTGTTAAGAGGAATAGGGTTGAAAGGAAGTAGGATTAAGAGGACGGGGATTGCTCAAGGGACGAGCTCAAGTTAAGTGTCAAGTGGACGAATACTTGACTAACAGTAGAACGGTCGCAGATGCAACGCATTAAGAGGCTCAGGTTCTGGGCGTCCATCAAGAGAAGATAGACGATAAGTCCCTGATCCATACTTGTGCGTGATAATAAAAGGTCTGAGCCAATTAGGAGCAAACTTGCCCCATTTGGCTCTTTCCAGATTGGTCAAATGTTGATGGTGGATGTGGAGTTGACTGACATGGTCGTTGATTGATCGAGACTGGTTGAATGTGTGGATAAAAAGGTTGGTCAATGGTTGGTCGAGGGTTGATTGGTTGGTATTCGGTCTTTGGTTGGGTCGAATGTTTGGTTGAGGTCGGGTTAAATGTTTGGTTGCTAGTCTGGTTGAGGCTAAGTTGAAAGAGTGATTGATATGTGGTCGAGACTGTGTTGAAAAATTGGTCGAGGTTTGGATGAAGGTTGAATTCCCCCAGCGGCTAGGGAGAATGTTTGACGGATTGGTTAAGGTAGGTTGAGGTTTAGTGGTCAGATGGACTGTGTTGATGTCGAATAAGTGGGTTAAAGGTGACAAAGGAACTAGAACCTGGCGTGGAGATCCCGATTTAGGTGATGAGGTTGGAGAGGTATGAGTTGGTGTTGATGATTTGTGGGAGAGATGGTCTAGAGGATCCTTGATGAAAAGGGAATCCTTTCTCTGTTGGTGACGAATGACAGCTTTAAGAGCGCAACAACGCTCAGTGTCATGTCTCGGGGTATGATGATAGTGACAGTATTTAGAGTTGTCGAACCAAGAGGGTCTTGATTCGAGAGTTGATGAGAGGGGCGGTGTTAAAGGCTTGATAACGTGGTCAAGAAGAGAGGTGTCATTCCCCAGACATTGGCGAATGGCGACCTTGAGGGCACAACAATGTTTCGTGTCATGTCCAGGTGTGCGATGATACGCACAAATACGAGTGTCGTCGAACCAAGGTGGTTTAGGTCCGAGAGATTGATATGGTTTGAGAGGCGGAAGGTTGAGGCGAGATGACTGCAACAAGTGCCGTAACAGCAAGGTATAAGAACCTGCTAACGGGTCTGGATATTTTATTGCAGTGAGGGTTGATGACGTTGGTTTGAGAGGTGTAAGAGACGTTGGTTGATGATTTAGAGAAGATATATGTTTGACAGGTTGATAGAGTAATGGAGGCGACGTGCCTCTGTGAAGGATGGGAGTAGGAAGCACTCCATTAAAGTGGACGGATGCGGGCCTAAGATTGAAGGCAATGACGAAGGTGGGGGAGGAGTCCTCTGGTGTGGTCTAGTGGTCTTCATGGGTTTGAGTCGAGGGCCACTATTGTGCGAGATGAGGTTAGATACAGGTTTGGGTTTAGATGTGGATGGAGGTGAGTGAGATGTAACAATCTCAGGCGAAGGGCAGGAGGAAACCGTGACTGGGTCTTCCTCAGTTGAAATGGGTAAAGAGACTGGTTCTTCTCTTGGTAGAGAAGAAATAGGAGAGTGTGGCTCCTCCAGATGGCAGGATGCAGGGATGATCATGCCTTCTACGTGTGCTTGAGGAGTAGGCGAGG
This sequence comes from Torreya grandis, assembly GCA_037957365.1. Taxonomy (NCBI): domain Eukaryota; kingdom Viridiplantae; phylum Streptophyta; class Pinopsida; order Cupressales; family Taxaceae; genus Torreya; species Torreya grandis. Next base: position 545,608 of record JARHVA010003746.1, on the reverse strand, counting down.
TAAAGTCTTTGGATGAAGGTAGGGCTAATGGCGTAGGTGTGATTAAGGCGTCCTCCAGTATGAGAGAGGTCGATGGAGGACTAATAAGAGAATAGAGTCTTTCATCCTGCGAAGAAGGTTGGTCAGGGACAGGAGGTAAGATAGTGTTGACGGTGTGTATATCATGGTCTTGAGGGTCATTGATCATGGTTTGGATGTTGTCTTGAGTAGGCGGGTGATTAGGAAAAGGTTGTTTGAAGATGTCGAGGTTTTGGTTGGGCGGTGCGTTCGGGTTATCCAAGATAAGATCGCCCTTGTCTAGCATGTCCTGGATGAGGTTTTTAAAAGTTTGACAGTGATCCGTATCATGGCCTTTGACACGGTGATAGTTACAAAAGTGGTTCTCCCTGTACCATGCAGGGATAGGTGTTGAGGGGTTGAATTGATGTGGTCTGATTGAAGGGAGATTGAGGACCCCCTGCTTGATGAGTTTATCCAGGACAGAGGCATATGACTCTCCAATTGGAGTGAATTGACGCTGTATGGATTGACGTTGAAAATGTTTATTGATGTAGTCTAATGTTGAAGATGTTGGTCGGTTAGTTATTGTTGAAGATGATGGTCTAAAGATGACAGTGTTTGCCGACCTCTTAGATTGAGAGTGGGCAGAAGAAGGTCTGGAAGAAGAATGGTCATTGGTTCTTGTATTAGTGTTACACAATTTGACCTTATCTTCTTCAATAGCGCAGAGTTCAAGCTTTCGGGCCATGGTGAAGGCCTCGTCGAAAGTGTGGAATGTTTGAACCTGCAAGGTGGATGAGATGTGACTGACACATGCTCGGGAAAAGAGCTCAATGAGCTCGGGTTGAGGCAAGGAGAAAGAGAGCTGGTTAATCAAGTCTCTCCAACGGGCGACAAAATCAACTACTGATTCGTCGTCAAATTGCCTAATGGAGTAAAGGTCTGTGATCGAGACTTGTTTAGTGATATTGATTGAGAAATGGTCAACGAATAATTGAGCGAGTTGAATGAATGAAAAGATAGAATGTCTGGTAAGAGAATTATACCAGTCAAGGGCGGGGCCAGAAAGAGACATAGGAAACGTGCGTAATAATAACGCATCGTCGTGGGCAATAAGGTAGCAGGCATGTCTGAATGCCCGTAGATGTTGTTGTGGGTCTTCCTTACTTTGAAAGCGAGTAAATTTAGGAAGCTCCCAATGGTTGGGGTATGGTCGGATAGGGACAGAAGGATGAATGGGCTCGTTGTAAATCTGGTCATATGAAGAGACATTATTTGAACTGGAGATAGAAGCTTCGAGACTGGACATTTTATCCATCAGCATCTTGATGACGTCTGCTGACGGATTGGTGGACGGAGCGCCCCTTAGGTTGTAAGGCGCTTGAAAGAGGCTAGAGGAGGTATACGACGTAGTCGGTTGTACCAATAAGGATGCAACGTACGGATGACTAGTCGCAGGGGCAGAAGTAGAGGTTAAGGGAGGTTGCGTCATGAAGGTCGAAGGTATAAGTTGACTAGGCACCGCCAAAGGTGGTTGAATAGCGGCACTGGTAGAGGGATAGGTTGGCACTCTTACATTTGTGGGCGCAAGAGTGTAAGGGGTCGAGGCAATCAAGTTCTGATACGATGTAGAACTTGGTTGAATTGCAGGTGGTTGAGGGGGTAATGGAACCCCGATGGAGGTTGGTCTAAAAATAGACGAAGAGGCCAAACTTTCCGTATTGGCTATGGTTGAGTTAACGGTTGAGGTGAAAGGCTGAGTCAAAAAAGGTTGGATGACGAATGGTGTCGATGTCGTCGCCATGTCACCCGAAAGGTCTCGCGTTGGATTTCTCGCGAGATAGTTATGGAGGGCTGCGGTATTGAGGTCCAAGAATTTTTTGAAATCCTGGTCCCCTTCAGGGATGATGGGAATTTGAGTCGGGGTTAGGGTCGGTCCTGTAGGAGTTCTTTCAGTCTCCGAGTGGAACTCCATGATAGGACGGGTTAGAGATGGGGTAGACGAAAGCAGTTGACGGCCAGAGTGGTCAAAAAGGGCCTTGGTTTGACTGCGTGTCAAAACCATAAAAGGCAAGAGAGAACGTCCTTACACGCTCAAACAAGCAGATAAGAACTAAAAAGATGAAGACACAAGCAGATCCTAAAACCCTAGAAGTAAAATTTTTTAGGATTATAGTGGCTTATGGCTTAGAATGTGTGTTTGGGGAGGTTGGCTTTGTGAGTCGGGTCCTAGAAGAAGCCTATGGATGGTTTCGGGTTAGTTATGGTGCTCAAGAAGTCTGTGTTAGGTCCGGTACGAGGCCTGGTGCTAAGGAGCAAGCTCCCCTCACTTCACGATTCCAGTGGTTAGCTGGTTTCGCTTAGCCAAAATATACCTCGCCTAGAGATTATACTCCGCCAGAGAACGGAGTGGGCTTCCCCCTTGGTGATGAAATCCAAGTAGGGTCACCGGGACGGGTAAGGTATCCGCTGGGGGATGAAATCCCAGTCGGGCCTTGTCTCAGGTAAGTTAAAATGTTTGTTTTGTGAAGGTGGTTTGGTCGTGTAACATCAAGTGATCTAGATTAATTCAATATGCAGTTTAATTACTATGTGTGGTCTAAGAGATGCAGGTAAACAGAAATGAATGCAAAGTATTTTAATGTCCAAGTCGAAATGTTTGTTCGTATGAAGACGAATGAAGAAAGAGTCGAAGAATATGAGTTTTAGCTAGTCTAGAAGTGCAAGAAAGAAAGAAATGTTCGTTTTAGTCCTGCTTATGATGTCGTTTAAGAAGAGACGAAAGGAGGTGAAAAGGAAGAAACCTAATGCGCCTAAATGAACGAAAGAAAGAGAGAAAGAACCCAAGGAGGACCTAGGGTCCCACCGAGCGTGCCAGAATGTTTCTATTCAAAATTGCTTTCTATATTCAAAGAAGAAATAAGAAACTGAAAGAAATGGTCAAGGCTAGAAGTACCTGATAAAGTTATGCGCACCGAAATCAGACGTTGGAAGATTCTCCTCTTTGGCTGTGGAGGAATGACACCTGCGAAGAAAAGGCTAAAACACGGAAAAACGTTAGTCAAAGATATGGTGGGCTGTCAGGTGAACGCCCAATCCCGAAAGTACGAAGACTCCCTAGAAGGATATCAACCCAGTGATAAAAAAGCAGAATATTTGACGAAAGTAGATAATGAAAGAGAAAATGACAAAAATAAATGACAGAAAATAAAATGCGTACCTGATAAGCGACACTGTTCTGCACAGTCACCGGCGTCGATCTCTGTGGTGCCGGCGTCGGTTAGGGAAGGTGCCGACGTCGGTTGAGGTGCCGTCGTCGGTCAGGGCAGTGACCGGCGTCGGTTGAGACAGGTTCTGGACGAGTTGCAGAAAGTCTGGGAGAGTCAGGACAGGGTCTTGACAGAGTCGGGACAAGGTTTAGACAGAGTCGGGACAGGGTCTGATAAAATCGCTGGGCAAAGTAAGGTCGGGTTTGGACAGAGTCTGGGGGTTTTGGTCGAGTCCGGACAGAGTTATAGGTTGGGGTAATGGGCAGGGATGCAAAGAAGGGATTCAGGGCTTGGGTCTGTGGTTTGAAGATTCGGGATGACAGAAATAATGAACAAAGAATAGTCAAGAAGAAATAAAACAAACAGAGTAAATACTTACCTGCCAGAAGACGTGATGAAAGCCATAGTTGAAGTTGTCTGTGCAGTGCCGGATTGAAGCGAATGCTGGAGTTAGTGGATGCTGGAGTAAATTGATCGCGAGATTACAAGAGTCTGTGGATGTCGGGATTCAGAGATCGATTGAATGATTATGTTCTTCGTCGTGCGGGATTGATCAGTGGACGCTGATAAAGGCCAGGGGACGGTTCGAGAGACGGTTCGATAACCGTTTCGGGAAACCGAATGGTAATGGATAACGGATAACGGGAAGGTGACCGACGTCGACAGGATTGCCGACGTCGGCCGATAAGTGACCGACGTCGGTGACATCAGCCGGGTAAAAGACCGTCGTCAGCAGATGCACAATGGGGATAGAGTCTAGCTTTAGCTCTGTGCTCATTTTTACATGTTGCCAGGGTCAAGGTTGGTGGAACAAGTGATCGACAAGGGTTAAATAGGCGAAGAAGAATAAAACGGGGGATGACCAGGGGAGTTGACACGATTTCGGTGTCTACACCATGCTACCACCCATCCTGTTATCAATACCATCCATACTTTTCACCATTTTAAAATTCAATCTCTCACATCCATCGATTGAGACCTACAAAATCAATTACCATCAACCTCCTTCCATAGCAATCAAATGATAGCATAATTCATGATTGGCATCTAACTAGAAGAGCATAAGGTTACATTAGTACATCCTGATGAAAAGAAAGTGATCCAAAACTCAGAAGTTCTGGTTGATAAATATTTCAATAGCATAGAAATAACATAGTAACAATGAATTCTCTGAGAAGAGATGTAGTATTACTCAAGATCGCAATACAAATATATGTTTATCTCTGGGAAGAGATGTTTGTCTTCACATTTCACGTTACCTCTTCATTTATACACATTTTGAAAGCATGGGAAGGATGTGGAAGGTCACCAATCTCGAGGGAGATTAAGTGGTTTGACTTCCAGGATTTAAAACAATATAGAATTCGAGGAATTACTATTTTTAGAAACTTACTATTTTTAGACTACACTACTAAAATTGAAATTTGGGTCACTTCCATTGGGTTTTGGGGGTCAAAATTCATTGAGCAAAGCTCCATGCCATCTCACAACGTTATCCTCATTCTTATCTTTCCAATAGTTCAAATGTTAAGTCAATTAGAGCTACGGTGCAAAAGTCATGGCTTCTAAAAGTTTCGTCATCAATTGGGGTGGAACTATCACCCGAATTGTCACCTAAATTGTTGCCTGGATCATTCCTCCCTCCCTCCTTGAAAAGCAATGGTACCCATTGCATCAATGTTCCCCATCAGGTGTGGTAGTTGTGTCTTGATTTGATTCTCTATGAGCCACTCACCTTAGTGGCTAACCTGGCCCCTTTTGACCACTCGATAAAGCAGAATAGAGCATCCTCTTGTTGTCTTCATCTAAGTGTCCACAATCTGATCCTCTTCAACTGGAGAAAAACTCTATGGATCAAGCTCATCAATGTCTAGTTGTTCTGCTACAATTGAAGTATCCAATAGAGGTGGGTGATATGGTTTGAGGAGCTCCACATTGAATATTGGATGCAGACCAAGGTATGCTAGTAGGTTCAACTCAAAAGCATTTTCTCCAACTTTTATGGTGATGGTGTAGGGACCATATTGTAGAGGCTGAACCTTTATGTGTGGGCCTGCAAGTCATTCTTCTAAATCTGTAACCAAACATTGTCACCCACAACAAAATGGTGTGCAATCTTATGTTTGTCATGGCGTTGCTTATACTTCTGATTCATCTTCTCCAGGATGTCATGAACTTGTTGTTGGATGTGTTGCATTTGTTCAATAAATTTTGTTGTTTTTGTTGCCTCAGATCTTTTATGAGGTGTGTATTCCATGGTGGAAAATGGAACAACTATAGCAATTGGTGCCATGTGTTGGAACCCAAAACATCCTTGGAATGGACTGTGCTTAGTCAAACTGTGCAACACTCGATTGTATCCATGTTGTATGAAAATAAGTCCCTCATACCAGGTGGTTGGATGTTTGGAGTGATACATCCAAATCATGTGAATAATCAAGCAGTTTACCACCTCTATCTGACCATCAGTCTGTAGATGGAAGGCTGTGGACTTCATTAGCTTAGTATCCATCATCTTCCATAGAGTGGACCAAAAGATGCTCAGGAACCTGTTATCTTGATCTAAGACAATGGACTTGGGGAGACCAAAATGGAGCCATACATGACTAAAATATAGTCGAGCAGTTTCCTCAGCAGATATATTTTTCTTACAAGTAATCATGATAGCCATTTTTGAAAAATGATCAACTACCACAAAAATACAGTCCTTACCATGTTTTAAAGTGGGCAAACTTGAGAGAAAATCCATTGAGATGGATTCCCAAGGCCTAGTTGGTTCTGACAATGGTGTGTACAATCCTTGCTTCTTATTTGTTGGCTTGGCTATTGTATAATGGGTACAAGATTTGAGATATCTTTCCACATCCTTTCGCATATGGAGCCAGTAGAAGTGTTTTTGAAGAACTGCCAATGTCTTTTTGATACCAAAGTGTCCAGCTGTCCTACTGGAACACATATGTGCCCCATATGACAGAGGACATTATCTTGCAAATAGAAATCAGAAACATGTTTACCTTTTTGAAGCACTTGATATGTATCAGTAAAGGTAGGATTTGCTTCATACAGAGCACCCCAAGTGGCAGTCTCATGTCCGCACAGGTCAAGAACTATCGTGAGTGTAGTAATTGGTGGGTGGCTCAGACAATCTGTAGCTGTATTTGAGCTCCCCTTTTTGTGTTTGATTATCAAGTGGAATTGCTGAAGATATGTGGCCCACTTTTGGTGCCTCTCATTTCATAGTTTGCTTTGTGTTTGGATAAATTCCAATGGTCTATGGTCAGTGTGGATGACCGTCTCTTTCCCTAAGATGTAGTGTTTCCATTATTTGCAGGCTTGCACAATGGCATAGAGCTCCTTATCATATGTTGGATATTTTCTAATTGTATCAGTGAAAGTTTCACTGTGATATGCAACAGGATGGCCATGTTGCATGATGACAGCTCCAATGGCATATTCAGATGCATCTATCATCAACTCAAAAGGTTGATGTAAATTTGACAAGGTAAGAATAAGGGCTAAGCAAAGTCTGTTCTTCAAATTCTCAAATGCCCTTTGTTGTATTTCACCCCATTGAAACGTAGCTTTAGCTCCTCCTATAGTCACTTGGGTTAGTGACCAAGCAACATGTGAAAATCCAAGAACAAACCTGCGATAGAAATTTGCAAGACCTAAAAAGCTGTGAAGCTCTATGAGGGTCCTTGGTGTGGGCCATTGTCAAATAACCCGAATCATTTCTTGATCAACATGGACCCCTTCCTCATTCAAAACATACCTGAGGTACTAAATTGTTGTCATCCTGAATGTGCATTTGTCAAGATTTGCATACAACTTGTGCTCTTGAAGAGTTTAAAGCACCTTTCAAACATGTTGCAAATGTTCTTCCCATGTTCTGTTGTAAATGAGTATGTCATCTAAGTAGACAACCATGAATGAGTTCGTGAAGGGTCGTAGGATGTCATCCATCATCCTCATGAAGGTTACAGGTGTGTTAGTTAAGCCAAAAGGCATAACCAACCATTCCAAGAGCCCCTCCTTAAATTTGAATGCAGTCTTCCAGACATCAGTGGGATCAATGGGAATTTCGTGATAACCAAATTTGAGATCAATTTTGGTGAAGAACTTCGCACCATGGAGCTAGTCCAACAGGTCGTCAATCCTGGGGAGAGGGTAGTGATTCTTCACAAAGATTTTATTCAGGGCTCGATAGTCAATGCAAAGCCTTCATGTTCCATCTTTCTTCGATGCCAAGAAAATTGGGCTACCACAAGGTGAAGAGCTTGGCTTGATGTGACCCTTTTGGATCAATTCTTAAATCTATCTTTTTATCTCATCATTCTCCAAAACTGATCTGTGATACACATGACTGTTAGGCAAAGGTGATCCTGGGATCAAATCGATAGAATGTTTTACCTAGCAATGCAGTGGAACTCCTATGGGTGACTTGAATAAGTCATCGTATTCTCCTGTGATTTGTCTTATCTACTTTTGTTGTTGTGTTGATTGTGTAGTCAGGACTACAACATCGACCTTCTTGAATTTTTGTGGTTTGACCACCATGAGAACAAATTACTTTGTCTTCTCCACCAATCTCTTACATTGCTTAGCACTGATTAAGGAGACAGATGTGGGAGGTGGTACCTCTGGTACCCTATAACACCATGTTCCAAGAGTGAGGGTGATCCTTCGAGTTCATGATTTATAGATGCCATGTCACTCATATATGAATGGTTGACCAAGGAGTACATCACAAACATCTAAATTGACCACATCACACAAGACTTCATCTTGGAATGGTTTTATAACATATGAAAGAAGACACCGATGGGTGACATGGAGGTCTCTCCCTGGGCTCAACCATCCAATATTATAGGGCTTTGGATGAGGCTTCATGGATAGATTTAGACTTTTAACAACTTTAGTAGAGATTAAATTCTTTTGACTCCCACTATCAAGAATGAAATGCAGAGGCTTACCTTTTACCCATAATTGGGAGAAATAGTCTTTCTTTGTCATCTGGTCTTTCCTCACTGGTCTGTGATGAAGTGATGATGGTGTCAGGTTCAACATCTACAATTTCTTCTTCGTCCTCTTCAACTGTGGGTTGTGTATGAGGCAGAGTAGTCGATGTCAAGTATTGTGACTCATAGAGCAATGACTTGATAGCTCGACATTCTTCTTTCGAGTGAGTTCCAATTTTGCGGTAACCACACCATTTTCCAGCCTTCCCTTTTTGGGATTCCTTATCCTGAAACTCCTTTTGCTTCCATTTTTGCCCTCGTGTTTGACCTTCCTTGTCACTTTTCCATTTTGAGGGTTGACTCTTTGTATTCTTTCTGCCATGCTTCTGTTCAATCTTCATTGCGAATTTGTATGCCTCACTGAGGGTTTCCAAATTGAAGAGTTCCATTTCCCCCCGTATGTACCATTGTAGTCCACCACGATATTTGAGAGTCTTATGTTTCTCACTTTCTTGAATGCCCAATCTTGCAGACAAAGAATGAAAAGTGTTTGTGTAATCTTGAACAGATTGGTCCTTACCTTGGCAAAGTTGTTGCCATTGTATGTACAAATCATCATATGCTCTGATGGGATAGTATTCTTCTTTCACCACTTCCACAAAATCATCCTAGGTAGGTTCCACCTCAAGGCCAATGTCATCTATACTGAACCTCTTTTTGTACACTTCCCACCAGTTTTTCACGGGCAATGATGCATTCAAAAGAGTAAAAGTGATCTTTTCTCTATCGGTGAACTTATTTACAGAGAAGTAGGAAGATAGTTGATCCAACCAATTTTCTACTGCATCAGCATTGATTTTACCTTCAAATGTAGGAATATCAAAATTTACCTAAACCTTGAAGGGTGTTGGGGCACTGAAAGGATGTTCCTTAGATTAGGAGCCAAGAAGTGTAGCCGCGGAGCCAGAATTTCCCATCGGGAGTGTTTGAAAAATCTAGGAAAATTGTTGTAGCATATGTGCTTGTTGTCATTGGAGGGCTTCATTCACCATTTCTTTGAAAGGATTAGATGTCCTGATGTCGTCCACCATTTGAAGTCGTTTGGAGCGAATAGGTGAAAAGTTTGGAAGGTCTATTGTTTCCCACCCAAGCTTCTTGTAGCTTGACCTCGTCCTCAGGATCATACACTCTCAAGATAAACCGCTTTGATACCACTAATCCAAAACTTAAAAGTTTTGGTTGATAAATATTTCAACGACATAGAAATAATATAGTAACAATGAGTTCTCTGAGAAGAGATGTAGTATTACTCAAGATCGCAATACAAATATATGCTTATTTTTGGGAAGAGATGTCTGTCTTCACATTTCGGGTTACCTCTTCATTTATACACATTTTGAAAGCATGGGGAGGAAGTGGAAGGTCACCAATCTTGAGGGAGATTAAGTGGTTTGACTTCCAAGATTTAAAACAATATAGAATTTGAGGAATTACTATTTTTAGAAACTTACTATTTTTAGACTGCACTACTAAAATAAAAATTTGGGGTACTTCCATTGGGTTTTCAAGGGTCAAACTTCATTGAGAAAAGATCCATGCCATCTCATGATGTTCTCCTAATTCTTAGCTTTCCAACGGTTCAAACAACGAGTCAATTGGAGCTACGGTGCAAAAGTTATGGCTCCCAAAAGTTCCATCATCAATTGGGGTGGAACTGTCACCCGAATTGTCGCCTAAAGTATTCCCTGGATCAGAAAGTGTTCCTCAATAAATATAAATCTAAGAATTCAACAAATCAAAATCCAAAATCAACATCCCCTAGTGAAACCTTGTTTGAGCAGTATGGGGCAATCAAAGTCAAAATCCTATAAGTTTAGAAGAAAAATCCCTTTGTGAAATCTTGTTTGAGGCACCATGGGACAATCAAAACCAAAAATAAAAAAATTAAAAATTCAAGTCCCTTAATGAAAACATATTTAAGGTGCTATTGGACCAAAATCAATATCAAAATTAGGCAAATCAAAGAATCGATCTCCCTGTTGTGTCAACACAATCGCAAGATGAATCTACATCATTTATTTCAAACACCATCAATACAAAAAAAAATCCCCCAAAAATCTAAACTGATGGATACTCTCAATTTCATGGAATGTGAGATTATTTGTCTCAATACCCCTTCACATATTATCCCCATATCCCTCCAAATCCTTCAAGTAATCAACAAACATCCTCCATCCAATACAACTTTGGCTTCATTCTCATTGGTAGCACCCTATTTCATAGGTTTATGATCACATTGTGATTAATTTAGACGAAGCCAGTCTATAAATCAATGAAGTTCACGATGACGTCTCTGAAATGTGTACTCTTAAGATCAAAAGGTCGACATTATGCATCTCTAAATCCTCTAATGAGTTGAAAAGCTATAAAATAAAAACAAACATAAAAAATTAAACCCCCAAAAAACAAATATAAATAAAAAATAAAAAATCTAAATGCTTATAGTGCCTTTGGCAAGTACCGTGATGAAAAACAAGCTTTTGGCATAATGTGTAAATAATTCATCGTCTGCAAGTACCTTGATACTTGGGGGCAACCCCATCTACATTGAAATCCATCCCATCTTGCCCATTTAAATCCTCATCTTGTAACCATATTTATCCATCCTATCATGCCCATTCATTCTTCCCGTATGGACCTTAATAAGGAATTGGAAGATGTTTTTAGCCCATTTTCTAAAACATCTTGGCATATCATCGAAATTATACTTTGATGATTGGGCACTTAGTTCCCATGTGACATGGTCCTTGGAGATCCCTAATCCATTCCTCATAGTCTCTTATCATCCATTATCATCCAATGTCATCCTTGATTCCCTCCATCCGTTATCACTTTCATCCCAGATGCTAGAACATGTTTTCTCTTTGATAGTAGCCTTATATATACTTATTCCAAAAATCCCAAAAATAATAAAATCCATAAAAAATCCCAAAATGTCGTAAATTCCAAAAATCATAAAAAAAATTCTTCAAAAGAGATAAAGCCACAAAATCTAAAAGCATTTAGCTTATCCTAAATCCTTTTAACAATCCTTGATATTTTTTATTCATCAATCCATATATTTTTGGGATATTTCATTCCCACATCTACCCTATTTGGGGCAAATCATCAATCCAAGCTCACAACTTTTACTATGTTTAGAGAAAATCAAAGTGTGCAACTTAATTTGGGATATTTAATTTCCAATCAATCCCCTTGCATGTATACTTGCTCGGGGGCACCATCTAGCTATTAATATCATTGAGCCTTTATGTGTGGCTTTTGACTTCATTAATGATGAGATGCTTTATGTTGCTTTTATTTTCAAGTTTGCATGTGTTTGCTTGTTTGTTTGATTTTCCTATTATGCCTTGATTCAGTCCATGTGAACCAACAATATCACCAAGGTTCTTCTATATCATGGTGTCTCCTATCACGCACTTGTACTTGAGTCCATCCATTGATATACGATAATAATGTCATCATGATTTTTCCATAACATGGTGTGTTTGTGTCATTTGTTTATTGGATCAAGGGTCTTTACGCACACTACGACTAGGACATCACGGTGTTTTATATCATGGTGCATACTATCATGTGCAACATCAAAAATTAAGTTGTAAAATATATGTGGAGGCATGTTAAGGCAATAGTTTATTCACTTATAAAATCATATTTTCAAATCAAATCATCTCATCCCTTTTTGACATTTGTCAACGTCATATCATCATCTATTTCTCAGCATTTCCCATCACATTCCTCCCTTTTTGGGAGAACTACATCAACTTGAGGCCTATTTGGACTATGTAGGCAATGCTCAGTCACATGACATTTCTGAGGTTAGCTCGACCACCCTCCTTCCCATTCTCTTTCTTCATCAATTCTCATCACATTCCTCCATTTTTAGGAGAACTACAATGACATGAGGTCTATTTGGACTATGTAGATAGTGCTCAATCACATTGAGTTTTTAAGGTCAACTTGGCCACCACCATTCCCATTATCATTCTTCATCAGTTCTCATAAGGGATCACTACATCATATTGAGGTCCATTTGGACTATACAGATAATGCTCAATTACATAGAGTTTTTGAGGTCAACTCGACCACCACCATTCACCATTCATATTCCTATATTCATTTTCTATTTCTTCTAACTAACTATCTATATATAATAATCATTCTCTTAGCCCACCTACATAGACATCACATTAAGAATTCAATCCAATCTAACATTTATCCAATTCTTTCCAAATCTAATCGTATAATTCTTCAATCATTATTTCAATATTGGGGCATCCTCATATGCCTGAATTTTATGGCTTCTTCATTATTTGAAAAGTTGTTACACCATTCACACATACATTTACATCCATCCTATCAACTTCTTATCATAAATCAACATGATCATCTCATATTTAATATGTGCAATAGGTTAAATCTTTTATACATGCTTGTAAATAAATAAATCAATTAATCTTCCATCCAATACAAGCTCACATCTTTCACCCTATTTGGGGCAAATCAAGTTTGCAGCTTCATCATTACGATAGATCATTACCAAATCCAAGCTTGCATCTTTTTAGGTTATTTTACCGCATCCATTCCACTTAGGGAAAATCAAAGAGTGGAACTTATCTCAGGATGTATCATTCCCAAATCCACCTTGCTTAGGAAAAATCCATCAATTTCATCAGAAGTCACAGTGTATAAACATTAGCTCAAGTGGGTTAAATTTATACAGAGGTTAATCTCATTTATACATCATCATTTTATTATTAAGTCACTCATCTATCCTTCTTTCTTCATCACCCACCCATTGCTTATTCCATTATATCCTCTTCCTCTCTTTTTTGAGAGTCCATCTACATCCTTCCTCCCTGCATGCCCTCTCAAGGGGTCATCATCCATCGCATTCTTTCATCTTCATCATCTAACTTTCATCCCCCCATTTTTGTATCAACTCCTTCTTTCTTTGAAAAGTTGTTATTCCACTCACCATGTCTTGCAACACCCTTTCAAATAGGGGCAAAATATAGACACCTAAAATTAGACACTTCATGTCTGTTACATCCTGATTCTTCGCTAAGCAAATTAGTTGATTATCTGTGGATATTTATAGTTGACACATTTGATTTGGTTAATTTTGACTAGGATTTAAGATAAATGTTGTTATGTGATAGTAGGATATTTCTTAGGTTACATGTTTACATTACTATGAGCTAGCTATAGTGTATATTCTTATGTTATGATCATGTTGAGTCATTATTTTAGTTATATTTTATGATGTATGTATATCATGTTGATATGGTCTAACTACCTACTTGTTGTGAGATTGATGTAGGAGAACTCATCCCTCAGAGAGTGATGAAGGGAGAGCATCATTGGAGAGGGTGACATAGATGGAGATGTCAGAGGATGACAAAGAAACCTAGCTAGAACCCTACACACACCACAATAGCTAGCACATGTTAGAATGCATAATAAATAGTTTGCACATGCGATTATTTTAGCTTGCATGCAATAGGTCTTTGTCATGGTTTGCATATTTAGATTAAATTCAAATTATTGATTTTTGAGGTTAGCATTAAATTGTTATGGCATTTGGGTATGCTAATTAAATTAGTAAATTACAAATTTTTATAATTAATAAAAAATTAGGAAATTACCATTTGTGAGGGAAAAAATGGAAATGCAGAAGAAGAAAAAAAGAAGTAAATTAGTCTTAAAAAAAACTAAAATGGAATAAAATCCATTAAACAATAAGAAAAAAAGGGAAATAAAAATAAATAAAAACTAAAAGAAATTTGCTTTGAAAAGAAGGACTACACCCTTTTAAATCTTAATTTTAGATTATGAAAAGAATATCATAAGGATATTGAAAGGAGAAGAAGGGGCATAGCACAAAAAGGGAAAACACATAAGAGGCATTTGGAATAGAAGGAGAAGAATCAAAGACAGATAACAGTGAGAGTAACTACGGGCTACTATGTAGGCTGTGTTGTTAAATTTATATATATTGATTTGTACATGGTAGAGTTTGCATAAATAGTAATCAAGTATGTATGTGTGTTTTCTGTATGATAAATTGGTAAACCAGTTACGTATTTGATCTTATGAATACAAAATCCCTTGAGTACTACGGGCTACTAGGTAGGTTGTGTTATTATATATATATATATATATATATATATATATATCAATTTGTACATGTTAGAGTTTGCATAAATAGTAATCAAGTATGTATGTGTGTTTTTTGTATGATGAATTGGTAAACCAATTACGCATAGAATCTTATGAATACATAATCCCCTGAGTGTACACTGGTAGATTTATAGGGCGATTCACATTGGATTACAATATACTTGTTAGCAACAATCCTTTGTTTAAAATAATTTGTAACTAGTATCATCTCTATAGCGCTTACAACCAACTTCAAGCATATTTACCTGACATATTAGAGGTCACCGTATTATTTATGAGCTCTAGGTATAGGTTATCTCTATAGACAAAAGGATTATCATATCCTTTGAAAGGAAAACATATGATGTTCTTAATGGATTTAAACTATAGTTTCTCCCTAAACACAAATTTTCATAACTCTTTGTTTATACATATGTTGGGTGTCTCAAAGCAATGCAGGTTATCATAATCATGGCTTAATCTATTATCTAAAATATTTGGCATATCCAAATAATTGGCTAAATTTGATAATATTGTTGGGCATCTTAAATAATAGACTTGTACTGATAGACTTGTACTGGGCATCTATTGTACAAAATGTGTCAATCTGTATTAGATATGTGATGACACCGTATATACTAAGTAACTTCCTTTTATAATCAATGTGAATTAGCATATGGTGATTATAGTCTGCAATATTAAAATAAAATGCAGCGATCTATGCAGACGTATAAAAGCAAGGGGCGACTTGCTTCAGATCATCTATTATCAGATATCGACGATATCAATGAATTATGGCACTCTTGGCAAGGAAAGTGTAGTAGTATTTTTAAGAATAATTTTAATTGAAATAACATGCAACGATCCTGTAGTAATAGTTTAAAAAACTACAAAAGTAAATCACTGATATTAAAAAATAATGACTTATAGTTGCTTCGTTGAGCATACAAATATTAGGTGATTATTCATATTTATATGTATTTTCCCCCTAGCACTAATCGCCTAATTTATATGTGTATTTCCCTAAATGTATAAATCAATGTAGTTTTAAGGAGAATTGTTGCATGTGGTATTCATGTGTAAATGTGTTTGAGTAGATACAACCGTGATATAAGTTATGCCTTTTTCCATATAATATGTTGTTAAGCTAAAAGGTTCTTAATTATAATTAAGCTCAACAAATTTCTATAAATATAATATGGCTTTATATAGGTTATATAAATATAAAAGATACAATGTTATTAAGCCATTGTTAAGCTATGATATCATAGATTAAATATAATATGTGTTGTAATATAAGAATATGAATGTAAATATAACATGTAACATATAAGTTAAAATTGTTTATTATTGTACATAAAACGTTGTTTGAAAAGTCATTACTTTGCCCACCATCTCTTGCAACACGCTTTCAAAGAGGGGCAAAATGTAGACACCTAAAATCAGACACTTCATGTTGATTTTATTCTTGCTCCTTAGCCGTGCTAACAACATCCTAAATCATCTAATCAATATTCTATTCATACTAACATTCATAACAAATCCACTATTCATCCCCCCTGCTCAATTCTTCTATTCTTCCATGATCACATCTCATTAGTTAATTAATATAAATTTATTAGTTAATCTCATCCTAATGGGAAAATCCACTAAATGTACATTTTGTATTTTTCATAATTCAATAAATTAAAAATTCTCACATCACTCACCCACTTGGCAATTAAAAAATATTAAACTTGTACCCTTTTCCAATGCAAATTTAATTCAAAAGGGAAGGTGTGCAAACAAGGTAAAAAATAAATCCCTATTCAAATTACATTAAATCCCAAGCAAAGGACCTGCCTTACACACTCCATGTCATTACATTAAATTATCATCTTCCACTATATAACTGATTCTCCACCCTTGATCTTCATCCAAAATCATTTTTCATAATTGATCCTGGAAATCTATAAATGCAAGGGCCACGTTCCATTTTGTAAGAAGATTTAAAAACTACAACGAAGTATTACTAAATCATCTCACAAAGCTTCAATTCTCACTGTAGCCTATCATCCAAATCATCTATTTCACAAGGGGAGGTGTCGTCGGATTACCCATATGTCTTGTGCATACCTTCACAACCACATCCTTTGAGCAACATCCAATCCAAGGAAGGAGATTGTTCGTCTTGGTAAGATACAAGGCATAACATTTTATTTCTTCATTTCTTGAGATAGCCCCTCTGAGGCATATTAGTTGTGAAGTTTGTTTCGTAACTTGCACATGTTTTAATGCATGATGAAGGGATATTGCCCTGACAACTTGTGAAGTGTAACAAATGGAAGTCAAAGAGTCTCAAGAAGATGGTAGTTATCTGACAATTGGAAGGTGAACCATCTCAACTTCCACAACAATATCTTGCACATCTATACAATGATTGAGTCCAATCATTTTAGGGGGTTGGTGGTTAGAACCTAAAAGGATGATAGTTAGCAACTATCTACTAAGGAAGCTAAAAAAATCATTCAAGCAAAGGTTTATCATGACTCTGTAAATATGAGTAGCGTTGTAGGCCATAATTCAAGTATGTTTTGGGATGATTGTCATGCTATAAGTATGAAAGTCTATAATTAGATTGAGATAGGTTATTGTTCGTGTAATTATAATATTTCATATTGAATTCAATAAAGTCTATTTTTGTGTGTTTTGTTCCACATGCAGATTATGAGTTAGTCCATTGTTAAGTTAGTTATAGGATGCATGATAGAAGGTCGTTCTTCATTGGACCCCCTAATAGTGACTACATCATTTGCATCCAACAAAACTTGAACATTAATTATGTCAAAAGACGTAAACTACAATAGCAGTTGGTAATGGTGGTGGAGTGTAATGTTTGTGAGTATGTTCATAAAAATAATTGATCTTAAATTTAATATCTATTTGACCATTATAGGCTAGTTTTTTCTCTTGGTCAAAAAAGGCAATTGAAAAATCATGATAGCTTGGGCATAGATAGAATTTGGAGCCCATTTTTTTCCCTGAAAATATTTAGTTGAGCTCAACGTAGTGGTACAACTAGATTGAGGTAATTTGTCACTAGTCAATAGGAAATTTACAAAGAAGGTGAATGAGCCATTGATCAATAGAACCCTTCAATGAATGAAACAATGTGACAAAAACCAAGACAAGCACCTCAACATTGACACATCTCGATATTTTTTAGATAAATATGTTTAATATAACTGATTTAGTTTTAATATATCAATGCTTAAGCGTGTATATCCCATTTATTGCTATGATGACAAAGGTTTGAGAGGCATCTCTTATGTTGAGTTCACTCCAACTTACACATAACCTTATATAAAGTAACTATTTTGTCAAATATGCTCAAACTTAAATGTGTAGTCATCCTTTGCACTAAAAAAAAAAACCCTTATAGACACTTTAAGAGCCAACTACCTCCATCCATTAAAGTTATTTGAAAATTCGTAAACTTCTATATCGTTGGAGCCAATTTTTTTAAAAATTGAAAGCATGCCATTATACTTTATTTATGATATCGATAAGTGTAATCTACAATGGTGATGTGAGGTGGTGGTTGATTATAATGTCCATGTGATGTTAAAAATTAATATACGACCTTAAATTTGACGTCCCTTTGACTATCAACGAGCAATTTTAACTTCAATTTTGACATTCATTTGACTGTCATATAGATGTTTTTCTCCTTACTTAGAAAAGTCCATAAAAAAACATAATATCTTAAATATAGAGTATAATTTGGAGCCTTTTTTTAGAAAAATATTTTTCAACCTAACATAATAACACAACTAAATTGAAAATTATTTTATTAAAAATAATAATAATTATTAATCAATTTAATATATAAAAAATCGAAAAAAATAATTTTAGGTGGATATCTCAAAACTTCTGTGCCATTAAAGCGGGCTTTCATGGCCTACACCCAAATCCCTTTTAACCCTAAACAAGTAAAAGACACGATTTTTTCTCGAATGCCAACCAAATATAGCCGCCATTAATCATCCAAAATTTACTGATTTTCAAAATTCCTAAGCCACTTGTATGACAAGCATTTGCAAATCTCGTGATTTATTTATTACATCAGTCTCTCCGGCTTATTTTCTTCCTTCCTATTTACTCTGCAATTTCATACAGACAAATCGAGTTTTAGCTGTGTGATATTTTTGATCGGCGAGGTAAGTATTAGCTCATTCTCTTAGTCCCCAACACCCGTCGCCAAAATTTGAAAAAACTGGAAAAAAAAGAAAAAAAAAAAAAAAAAAATTGCTTCAAGTTAGGGTTTTGGAATTTATGATATGTATTGAATTCCAGTGCTTTTAGCACTGAATTTGTTGGTGTTGTAAGCAAAACATTTAATGCTTTTTTGTGGGTCGTATAGTTTTTAAAATGTCTGGAAATCAGAAACTTTTGCAGTGTTCAGGGCTTTTTTTGGCTAGGGCTTAGGGTTTCTGTTAATTGAACGATGCTTTACACTGAATTAGGGTTTCAAACCCGAAAAAAACATTAGCGGGCTTAGTGTGTCCGAGCTAAATCTGGTTTCTGTTAAGTGCACTATATTTCGCAACGGATTAGGGTTTTGAACCAAACAAACATCAGCGGGTTTTTAAATGTCCGAGCAAAACCTGGTTTCTGTCAAGTGAACAATATTTTGCAATGAATTAGGGTTTTGAACAAAAAACCATTAGCGGGTTTGTTATGTCCTAGCGAAATCTGGGCTCTATCCAAAGCTAAAAAATGTGGTCAGTTGTTTTATAACATTGGGGTTTAATTTTTTAACTAAAATCCTAGTTTTCTTTTGGACTAAACAATTAGAAATGTTTAGCTTTATGGAACTGTAGTATGAAACCAAAAAATGGCCACAGACACAAAATGCATGATTTTAATTCTATTCCAGACCGGTGCTTATGTTTTTCCAAGCCAAAAAAACTTACCAAGACAGCTTCTTTTATTGCCAGACTTCACCAGAATGGGAACTGCAGATAAGATCTTCTCTCATTGAAAAAATAATAGAATGACATTTGGATAGCAATGGAGTGGCTGGGGTGTAAGTGTTTTTGATTGAATGGGATCGAGGTGGGAAAGCAGGATTGTTATATTCTAGACTGGTGCTCAAGTTATTCCAAGCCAAAACAATCTACCATGACAGCTTCTTTTGTCGCCATTTTACTGCTAAATGACATATTTCCCTAGAACAGGGGCTGCAAATTAGGATCTTCTCCCATCAAAAAATAATAGCATGCCATTTGCACCTCAATGGAGTTGCCGGAGTGTAAGTGTTCTTTTAATTGGGTTCAAGATGGGAGAAGCACTAGCAAATTATTTTTTTAATATATTGTTAGAGCGTTAACACAAGTCAAAACGTCCGAAGGATGCACAAAAAGGAGAAAATAAATCATATACGGGCCACTTCAAGCCCCAAATAGAGTATCAAGAAACAATCAAGTATTACACAGTGCTTACAATATAAAAAAAGGCCAAAACAACCAACAAACCAACCCAAAAGAGGGTCCAAATCATGTCCCACTGCTAACAGCACTCAAGCAGCATGTCCCAGTGGATCATTGCCAACAGCATCATCCTTATCAATATCCTGACCAGCATCATCAGGTCCGTCCCTTTTCAAGAGGCTCAGGTCCCTTAGCACAATTCTCAGGTCCCTTCTGATTAACATTACTATCACCCTCCAGGTCCCTTCTGATTAACCTTACTATTACTCTGCACCTGTCCCTTCTGATTAACATTACTACCACCCTTCACCTGAGAACTGTGCTAAGGGACCTGAGCCTCTTGAAAAGGGACCTGGGATGATGGGCAGGACATTGATAAGGATGATGCTGTTGGCAATGATCAGCTGGGACATGCTGCTAGCAGTGGGACCTGATTTGGACCCCTTTTGGGTTGGTTTGTTGGTTGTTTTGGCCTTTTTTTTTTAACTCTTGGCCTGATTGTTACACCATGTGCACTTGAAAAAAAGAGATAGGATTATAAAAATAGTAAAAATTAAAATGGTTTTCTGTTATTTCAACTTTATAGCCATTTTTTTGCATTCAAACGCCCTTTTAACTGGCATGCCAAACAGGCGGAAAGTAGCCAGGTGAGTTTAAAAACAAGTATAGAATGTCTTCTGCTTCTATCATCAAAATAATATAAGAGCTGCAATTAATTGGATTAAACTTGGAAGAACCTTTGGCAATTAAATAGAAGAGATAGGATTATAAAAAAAGCAAAAAGTTAAAAAGTGTATTGTTATTTCAACTTTATAATCATTGTTATCATTTGAATGCCCATTTGACTGGAGTGCTAAATGGCTGGAAACCAGCCGGGAGAGTTTAAAAACGAGCCTAAATTGTTTTCTGCTTCTACGATCAAAATAATCTAAGGGCTGCAAATGAGATTAATTAAATTCAGACATTGGTCCTAATAAAATCTGGGCATTTCAGATCTCATAAATGACAGTTTTAGGATTTAGTATTATGGTATTGATTCCTCCTAAACTTTGGCTGAAACATAATTTTATTTACAATGATGAAAGAAACATAACCTTATCGAATTATGCTTCCTCCAATCCTATGATTAGAATGGACACTCAGATCAATTTCCGAAGCTAATGCTATGGCTTTCTTGTTACTTTCCACGTACTCTATGCTGCTGGTCAAGAGGCCAAACTTTCTTTGTTAGAACCTCGATGGCATGGTGAAACTGAAAATCTGTCCAAAAATTTCCCAATGCTTCCAAATGGCCATAGTATTTTCCTTCTCCAAAGGCAAGGTGCTTAGTGATGGTTGTCTTTGCTACTGTCTGTGTATTATACCAGTCTGTAGAATAAATTTATACAGGAGGTTGGTTTCATTATATCTAGCCAATTTTCAAACTTATATCCAACATGGATAAAATCAAATATCCACACCAAGACTACAGGTTCATGAAACAAGCAATATTTTATGTTCCTCACTGAATTTTGATTAGTTGTGTAACAGTTCCAAATGGGATGCTTTGTTTGAACTAAAATATGTTTTAGGGTTGAATGAATGGTTGGCATTGACTGATCAGAGTTTCCTTGGGTTTTTTTTCGGTTTAGAAATGGATGGAAAGAAACGAAGTCGGGAAGAGTCTGATGACACTAAAGTCTCGGAGATTATGGAAGAAGATGCTGTCAAGTTAATGGAGCCTTTTACTCGGGATCAGCTTCTAGAGGTTTTAAAACACGCCATTGTTAGGCATCTTGATGTTCTGGAAGAGGTAAGGAAGATTGCAGATAAGGATTATACTCGAAAAAAACTTTTTGTTAGAGGATTGGGTAATGAGACCACTGAAGAGCAAGTCAGGGCTGTCTTTACTCAGCATGGAGAGGTTGAAGAAATTACTATTATCACTGACAGGCTCACCGGAAAGAATAAGGGATATGGGTTTGTTACATATGCCCATGTTGATTGTGCTATGAATGCACTAAAAGAACCTAGCAAGAAAATTGATGGAAGAATGACTGTTAGCAATCTTGCTTCTGATGGGAACCCACAGCTTCAACAGATTCAGCAATATCAACAACAGCTCCAACAACAGCTTCAACAACTTCGACCTGTTCTGCCCATTCAGCCTGTTGTACCAATTCAGTCCATGCAGGCACCAGTTCAGTCTGTGCAGCAGCCCATTCAGTCCATGCAGCAGCCCATCCAGCCCATACAGCAGCATATTCAGAGTGTCCAATCCAATTCCGCAGATTTATCACTTAGGAGAATCTATGTAGGCAATGTTCCTACAGACATGGAACCTGCTAGATTGATAAACTTTTTTTCCCAGTACGGAGATATTGAAGAAGGGCCAATTGGTTATGATAAGATTACTGGCAAGTGCAAAGGATATGCACTAATTGTTTACAAGACAGTTGAAGCGACCAAAAAAGCTGCAGAGGATCCTGTGAAATCAATAGATGGTAATCAATTATTTTGTAAATTGGCCACTGATGGACAGAAGCAAAAAGCTGCAGCAGCAACACCAGGACAAATTATTTCTGATTCAAATTCCACAGGTAATTTAAAGCCACCGTCTTTGGGTTCTGTGGTGCAGCATAGTGGGTTTAGCCATGCGTTGCTAAATCCAGTTCCCGGAGTACATCAAGCTGCTGCAGCCAATCCATCTGCATTAGCAGCTACAGGTGTAACTAATTATGGCCTGAGTGATGCAGCATTTCCAAGTTTGTCAAGAGATGCGGCTGCAGCAAGCCTCCCTCATCATTCATTGAACTCTTCAATGCAGTCATCTCTAGGCCACGAGTCTTTGGGCCGTCAACTTCTTTTACAAGGTCGGGCATCATTTGGCACAGGTGGTTATGGTGTTAGTTCTTATGGATCTTCAGGACATAGCAGTATTGGAGGTGCATCATCGCTTTATGGCGTTCCTTCAAGTTCATTGGTTGCCCAAAATGCTTCTTATGAAGGAGCTAATCAATATGCCCTTGCCCTTGCATCATATCAAAGTCAACATATGGGAGCATTACCACCATTTGGAGTTCCTCCAGGAGGCACTCTTCCAGGGGTGTGGCCTCTGCCTTACTACCCATCCTAGGTTTGTTTTTCTTCTTCTAATCCTCCTTCACCTATATTATTTTAGTTTCAATTACCAAGGTTTAAAATATAACATTTAATAATTAATTGATTCGTCATTTTTATGTTTTATAATTTATTGTTTTCCTTCCTTTTGGTTTCTGATTTACTATCTCTTAATTTGTTTTCAAATTCCTGCCAGTAAATCCTCTAGTTCTCTTTGCTCGTGGGTTTGCTTGTGTCACACATTATAGCATGCGTTTGTTACATGAAGAGTTTATTGTTTGTGCATACGAGTATGGATCATGGTGAAAGATAGCACACATCAAGTATAGTAAAAAGTAGGTTATTTTCAAGCAACAATTCATGGGCTGAGGAGGGCTTGGTTTGTGGCTTACATATGAGCTTACTTCTTTTTTATCACAAATACCATGATATATTCCTGCTATGTTGGATATGTGCAAACATGAATTCTGAAAGATACCGAATAAACATTAAAGGAGGCCAGTGAACAGTGATCACATGCTGGCATTATAATTTGTTTATGTTATTTTTAGGTCACAATTTATTTTTGTGGCATTGTTCATTTGATGTTTATGCAGTGTGCAAGAATTGGAGTTAATCATGGGAGCTCAGGTATTGTTCAGCTCTGACCTACAACTTGGATTTTTATGATTCATTATGCAGTAGACGAGGTTTTTATTTTACATTTTTGGTTGAGATCATTCTTTTCTGTAACTTGTGTGTATTGAGCATTAATTACTTTTTTCTGTACTTTCTTTGATTTTTTTGTTTTGTTGCATCCGAGGGAGGCTATGGGCTGCCTTTATTGCGGCGTGGGGTAAGCTTGAGTCACATTCTTGAAATTATAAACATGGGATGCACTCAAATGTACTCCATTTTTGTTACACCACAACCCTGCCATATGTCTAATGGAATTATGGTTTGCCTTATTGTCTGGAAGGGATTTGATTGTGTCATGCTTTTACAAGTGCCCCCCATTGCAATTATCTCACAGCCCCTTGGACCTTGGTCGCAGGGACGGGAACTTTTTCAGTTTACGTGACTTATATGCTGTTTGAATTTTGTATGCATTAGGTTTTGACTTCCTGACAAAGCTTGAGGAAACCGGGTTTTGCCAATCTGCATACACTAGAAGTACTTTTCCTTGCTTTCTCTGTTAATGTTTCGTTTGTGTCACCTTTTTTTATGTGTTTTGTTGTATGTTTTGGTTATTCTATTTACTTGATAAGTTTGGCTCAAACGTACCCCATAATTGTTACCTCATAACCTTGCTACATGTCTGTAGGAGTTATGTGCAGCCTTACTGAGATGAGGGTCATTCGAAGCTTGGTGACAGTCTTACGAGTGCCCCATCTTACTAATATACCACAACCCTGTGGACAACATTATATATAGCCACATAATAGCATATCAGAACCCCACTTGTGGGAACAAGAGGACGGTAATATTTGTGCTCATGGCACATAATATTTTATTAGCTCCATGAAAGTTTATTCTTGGGTGAAAAATATTGTATCTTTACTGCACGAGTATCATTACTCTCATGTGGTATGCAAATATTATCAATTTGAATTACAACATTGTTCAGAGATAATGTCAGTTCAAATGTTATCTTGTATAGTGTGAGCATGATGCAGTCTCTGTTGCTGCTTTTCATGACTCTTGTCATTTTCTTCAGCGGTTTTGTTATGTTAGTTTTCTTAGGTTTATAGACAGAATTTTGCGTAGTAGATAAGCTTAAACATTGTTCAATTTCTCAAATTCATTTTGCTGTCCCACCTTTGAAGATCGAGTAATCAGTTGGCATCTTGGCCTTATTTTCATGTGTAAGTGCAAGATCGGCAAATGGATCTAGCTGCAAGGTGCTGCAAAGCTTAATGATAACCTGAATCTGTAGTTCAGGAAAGGTATCAGTTCACAAATATTTTCGTTAGGGCAAAGGTCACAAATATTTTCTTGAGGGCAAACCTCATAGACGAGTACACTGCTTATGTGAAATTGACCACTAAAATGCCATATTCATATGCAGTTAATCTGTGGCCATCGACTGGCAGGCTAGAAAAATTTGTGATAACCGTTTTTCTAACGTTTCACTCAATTCTGCGATATTTCTTAATGCCTGACTTCTGCTTATGTTGTCTGTAGCAACGGAATCAATTTCACAGGGCTTTGCCTCCAATGCTAAATTTTAAAATTTAAGAGTTGATGTGCAAGTTAAATTTCTATGCTTATCTTGAATAATTAGGTATTATCATTTTTGTGTTATTGATTGGCCCTTTTAGCATCTACCTTTTCCTCTCATGAATTCTGTGTTGAATAAGATGTTTACATACTTTGTCTTTATTCTAATTTATGGTTTATCTAATGCTTGTAAATATGTGGGAAGGCATCTCTGCAGGTGTTTTTGAATTAATTTTTTCATGCTTAGGAACTGCAGAGATCCACCACACTGTTTGAGGTAATGTAGTATATCAGTCATATTTTCAATTGATTTTCATCTTGTTTCATTTTTTCAATCCCTAGACTCTTGTCATATTTTCAATTGATTTTCATCTTGTTTCATTTTTCCTATCCCTAGACTCCACTTCTTCTGGTTGGCAAGCCTCTTTCAATGTTGTGGCTACTTTATTGTAGCGAAGGTGGAGTGGACACCCCTTTAGAATACTGAAACTGACTATAGTTCTTATAATTATTGGGTCATCTTAGAAAGTTTATGATTGTTTTGTTTGTGACTAATTTTCAAATTTATTAATTTGTTTTTTGCGTGATCCACTTTTGCTCGTTGTAGCATTTGGTTTCTGACATAAGATTGCTTGACTGGAGCAGCAGTTTAGCTGTTACAATTGCTATTTTTGTTAACTGATATTCCGTGAAACATTCCTGTGATTTTATTTTTCATTCCTGTTCACGAATTAGCCGTGGAAATGATTTTATTTGACAGAGAACATGATCGACATGGTTGGCGGATACAAATCATTTACAAATGAGAGTGGAGAGCTGTTTTTGATGGTTGAAGATGGCATTAATCACGACATTTACTAAGGAGTTCTTTAGCTTCTAGGTTTTGCAGGATTTGTTAATGATTGCTTTTGGTTGAAGATCGAGACTTGATCTTATTTCAATCAAGAGTTATCAGTTGCAAATTTAACTATTTTCTTTTGGACTGCTTGTCTTTGGTGAATTTAATGCTAGACATGTAGATAATTTTCTTTTCGGAACTGGATTGACTCCTTGGTGTCTCATGTCTAAGGAGCCAAATTACAGTTCACAGTTATATTTTGTTTGGAATGTTTTCCTTGAAATTTGGAATCACATACAATCTCATGGAAGATTTGTGGCTATTTGTTCTCTAGTGTAGAATTTACCTTTTGGCAGACAGTTTTAGACCTAATATTTTTGGTTCTCTAATACTTCTTTTTGTGTTATTTCCATCTTGCCTGGATAGATGCTGAGTTCAACATCACAAATACTACACCACCAATACTATATTCATTTCAATCTTTAAATTCTATCAAAGTCATTATTGGCCATTAAATGCACCCATCTTGTAGAACATAATCTTGCATTAAGAGCTTAAGATTTACATTATAAACTATGAATGAATACGAATGAGAAATGATCTTTGGCATTCAGTTTTCTATGTGACCCATGACCTTGCATCTTCCCTAATTTTCAACTTGCCAATGTACAATTTCTTCATTGATAGATCATTGTTGTTAGTGTTCATTCTAGGCTAGCAGTTGTGGTCTTTTTGTTAACTGGTCTAGAATTGTCTTTGTTCAGTCTAGAATAGGGTTAAGCTTAAATTAGATCAAGTGGTTGAATGGTTGGCATATATTAGTGTGGAATTTGTTAAGTGTGCACGTGATCGTTTTCCCTGTGTGCACATATGGACATCTTCCGCCAACTACTTGTTGGAACAAATTGCATTGGCTATTTAATCAAGGGACTTCAATGTACAATTAGATAGTGTCTGTATATTGGCATAGTTCTCTATCACATTGTTGTGTGTGTATATTGGCATAGTTCTTTATCACATTGTTGTGTGTGTATACTGGCATAGTTCTCTTACTGTAGTTTTGTCTTTTAGATTAATTGAATATGTGGATCAGCTCTTTACTTCTATATGGTATCAGAGCATTAAGTCTGGTAGCCATCACTCAATTCTCTGCTTTGTTTGTGCATCTGCCTTCATTTGCAAATCATTTGGAAGGACGGTTTTGAGGACTTGTGGCCACATGCAGTTATAGAGGAACTTTGGGCCAAAACAAACAACATTGTTGAGTTTAGAGCGCCCAAAAACCCTTATGGGAATTGTCAGTTTGTCTAGATTGGACTTTTTTGGCAATTTTTAATATCTGGTCTTCTTTGTAGGTGCTGTACAACCAAGCTTGGTAAAATACTTTTTTTTGGTTGGGGCTTACCATATGGCAAACCCCCACCAACACTTTATGGCACGTCTATTAGTGCACACCCTCAACTCCGGTCCTTTCATGCGGGACTTCAATCCCTGATGCCATCCTTCAAGAATTTACATTGGATCCAAAAACCGACAATTTTGAACTACTGGTTTTGTAAAATGCATTTCTAACAGCATCCAATGGCCATCACCATCTCTTGCACTGTGCAATTCAACTCGGCATCCATTGATGTTGACAAACAACTACAATTTGACCATCCACGACATTCCAATGCTTGCAACATTTGCTGGTAATCATCTATGCACTTGCTAGCCCGTGCATGGTTCTATATTACTATCCAATCTGCGGCCTAGTGCTTCAACGTCACCATTTAACCTTCTCGTGCCGTGAACGGATCTCTAAATTTCGTTGGGTCTTGTCACGTTCAGTCTATTGCCATTATCAATCCTTTGTTGTTGCTGGCCGTAAACGACTAACCATGTGACCTCCAACTAGATCTGTTCCCTGATTATCCATCCTTTGTTGTAACATCGTCCTCTTGCAAGCCTTCAATCACTTCACTACCAACAAGCTTTCACGACATTTCTTAGACAACGTCCGTTCACGTCCTCGCCGTTGCCACATCTCCTACATTGATTCTTTGCATCCACAAAGGTATATTCGATCTAAATATAGTGTTTTGTAAAGTTTACTTAACTTAAAAAAAATAAAAATGAAATCCATCTTTTAATAAAACTTTTAACTTTATTATATTTTTATAATAAAATATTAATTAAAGCTATAAGCCAAAACAACAAAGGGATACAATTTTTAAGAGGGCAAATTTTTAGGGGGACCATAACTTTTTTGTAAGGGGGATCACATACCTCTCTAAGAAGGACACCTTGTAGGGGGGTGGAGTGAGAGGCGCGGGGGATATCACCATTGTTTCTTTTGTTGTCACCTTGCGTAATTGCATTCTTGTGGGTCTTCTCTTACTTCATTATGGTTGATACCAAAAGTATTGAATAATTAATTCCTCATAACTATCACACATGGAAATCCAAAATACATAAACTGTTGCAATCAAAGGGTCTGTGGAGAATTTTTTCTAGATTCAGTTCCAGCTTTATCTACGGAAAAAGGAAAATATGCATATGCTTGCAAACAAGATGAAGCTTTGGGTTATAGAAACACATGTCTCAATTTGCTTGATATTCCACATATTAGATGCTAAAACTCCAAAAGAAGTATGAGTTGAGTTTGATAAATTGTTTGGTAAAGTCTTTGAATTCCGAAAACTTCAACTAGACGCAAAATTGGCCTCCCTCATGCTTAATGACTTTCCTTCCATAGAAGAATTTCTTGCCAAGTTTAAGTCCATCCGCTCACAATTGAACTCTTGTGGAAAAGATAAAGATTATAAAGAGACACTTTTCTTGATTATATCAAAATTGAAGGGTACTCTACATGACTTTACATCTATTTTTTATCTCGCTATGGATGCCTTGGTTGATCAGTTTAAAATGCCCACTTTTGAGCTCTTTTGCGAATGTCTTACTAGGGAACAAACCCAGTGGATATCACTTGATGCTCTTCCTAGTTCTAGGAGTCAAGCATTAGTTGCCAATTCTTCTAGGAGCAAACCAATTCCTAAGCCAAAGCCTAAAAGCCCTTTAATGGATCAATAAAGTCCTCCTTTGAGTCCTTTAAATCCACTAAGACTGATGAGTCATCTAAGCCTAAGAAGTATGTTGTCGTTTTTGTGGCAAGAAAAATCACTCTGAGTTATGGTGTTGGAAGAAAATGGAAGCCTTGGAAGCAAGAGTGAAGCAACATAATAATTCTTTTTCTTCTTCTACCACCTCAATAAACAAAGGGAAAGCATTATCAACTAAGGCATTGATTGTATCTCAAAACAATTGGATCTTAGATTCAGGGTGTACTCATCACATGACACATTCACGAGAGTTTCTCACATCTCTTAGATTGCAGTGTCATAGATTGCAGTTGGAAACTCTTTACAGATATATGTTTTGGGTATAGGGACAATTCAATTGCAAGATGGATGCATCAGTAATTTACTTTTTGTTTCCAAGATTTCTAATAATCTTCTTTCCATATATCATATATGTAATTTTGGGGATGGGAAGATTGTCGAGTTCACACCTCATAATGTTGTGATCAGGGAATTGTAGAATTTAGAGGATGTGGTTTTGATAGTTTTGGTTGATCATGGTTCAAGCCTATATAACTTTGAAAGGTTTGAGTCTGTTTTAGTGTCTTCCCTTGTTGCTCATGCTGATTTTGTCAGCAAGCTATGGCATAAACGGTTTGGACATTTGAACTATAGATATCTACAATAGTTAAGTACATAGAAGTTAGTGCTTGGCCTTCCTAAGGTGTCTTGTACTGATGGTGTTTGTTGAGGTTGTGTGATTGGCAAACGATACCAAAACCTTATTTCCAAAGTAGAGGCTTCTCAAGCCAAAGCTCTTCTTGAGTTGGTACATAGTGACCTCATGTCATTTCCCACTCGATCATTTTTAGGGGCAAAGTATGTACTTACATTGATTGATGACTTCTCACAACGAACGTAGGTGTACTTTTTAAAGTACAAAAATGAAGCCTTCGAGCACTAAAAGGCATTCACAACATTTGTTGAGAAAAAGTCATCACTTCCACTCAAGAAGATGCACATGGACAAAGGGGGAGTATGTAAGGCATGTTAGTGTTTTTGTACTAAGCATGGTATACAACATCAACTCATAGTACCTTACAATCCTCAACAAAATGGTGTTGCTATGAGAAAGAACAAGATGTTGATAGAGATGGTAGTCCAAGAACATGGCATCTGAATTTTGGGTTGAGGCAGTCATTTGTGCCAACTACATACAAAGCCACATACCCCACAGGGCTATGCAAAATATGATAGAAGAGGCTTGGTCCCATGTCAAACCTGATGTATTTGCATTCTGAATTTTAGGGAATGAGGCTTGGGCGTTTGTTTCAAATGACAAGTGCAAATTCATGGAGAAGAAGAGTTAATTGCTTATTTTTGTTGGCTATTGTGAGGATCTAAAAGCTTAATGCCTGTTTGACCTAGTCCTTCATGATGCTCTATTTCGGTAGGATGTCAAGGTTGATGAGAACTTCATCCCACTAGAGACCACATCTACAACTTATCTCTATCTAACTCCATTTGATTTTGAGGATTCCTTGCTCCTTGATGATGATATTGCTGTTCGTGCATCGCCACCTCCACCCTTTGTTCCCTTGGCTTTGCCCAAGTGGGCCCACACTACTATATAAGTGGATGAGCCTTTAGCAGGTGATCCGTTTGATCCTCGTTGTACCCCTGCTCAAAAAGTTGGTGTAGTCTTTTCAGTAATGCTATTTCAGATAATGCACAAAGTTAAGGATGCAGGAGGTAGACTTGAGTGGGATGATGCAATGGTAATAGAGTATTATTCTCTAATGTAGAATAACACTTGAGATTTGGTACCTCTTCTTAAGGGAAGAAAATTTGTGCATTTTAAGTGGGTTTACGGGACCAAGCATGCAGTTGATGGATTTGTTGATAAGTCTCGTCTAGTGGCTAAGTGGTTTTCACAGGTTGAAGGGATTGATTACTTTGAAACCTTTGCCCTTGTTTCTAAGGTGGGCTGCATTTGCTTTGTACTTTCCCTCGTTGCATCATAGAGATGGCCCGTATACCAAGTGGATTTGAAGAGTGCATGTTTGCATGGTGATTTTCATGAAGAAATTAATTTGGAGCAGCCATTTGGATTTGTACAGGTCTCTTCACTTGTTTGCAGGCTACAACATTCCCTCTATAGTCTCAAACAAGTTCCCAGAGCTTGGTATGAGAAAATAGGCAGTTTTTTGCTTGCTTCTAGTTTGACTCATTGCCATTTGGATCTTATAGTCTATATTTAGAAGAAAAGGGATGAACTTTTGATACTTGTCCTCTATGTTGATGACTTGATCCTCACAGGGCCTTCCCCTTCTATTATTTAGGATGTTCATCGTAGTTGACAGAGTGGTTTGACATGATCATCTAGTCATTTGATGGGATCTCCATCTCTCTGCAAAAGTATTCTCATTATCTGCATCATCGTTTTGGCATGTTTGTAAGTTTGTCCCCACACATTTCTAGTTAGGGGTTGTATTGTCTACTAATTCCCCTTCACCCAAATTTGATTGCACATTGTATTGATCCGTCAAGCCAAAAGCCGCAACTTAGGACTTCCTCTTCCAAGTCACAGGTTAGCTAGTCTGCCAACTGCAGGACCGCGAGGTGCTCCTGTGGGACGACCTTGGACCAACCCGCCAGGGTGGGGACCACCCCCACCGAACTGGGTCTGCTTGGGGAGGGGACCACCCCCAGCCCCGAGCGAGACATTACAGTCCGCTCGCCCAGGAGAGTCTCGACCTCGGCTCTAATACCAACAAGGATTGGCCGTCAAGCCGAATGCCGCGACTTAGGACTTCCTCTTCTAAGTCACAGGTTAGCTCGTCAGTGAATCGCATAACTGTGAGGTGCTCTCGTGGCACGCCCTGGACCAACTCGCTAGGGTGGGGACCACCCCCACCGAATCGGGTCTGCTTGGGGAGGGGACCACCCCCAGCCCTGAGTGGGACATTACAGACCGCTTGCCGAGGAGAGTCTCGACCTCGCGACCTCGACTCTGATACCAACAAGAACTGGCCGTCAAGCCAAAAGCTGCGACGTAGGACTTCCTCTTCCAAGTCATAGGTTAGCCAGTCAGCCAATCGCAGGACCGCAAGGCGCTCCCGCGGCACGACCCTGGACCAACGTGCTAGGGTGGGGACCACCCCCATCGAACCGGGTCCGCTTGGGGAGGGGACCACCCCCAGCCCTGCTCGGGGACATTACAGTCCGCTCGCCCAGGGGAGTCTTGACCTCGAGACCTTGGCTCTGATACCAACAAGGACTGGTCGTCAAGCCAAAAGTCGCGACTTAGGACATCCTCTTCCAATTCATAGGTTAGCCAGTCAGCCAACCGCAGGATCGCGAGGCGCTCCCGTGGCACGACCCTGCACCAACCCGCTAGGGTGGGGACCACCCCCACCGAACCAGGTTTGCTTTGGGAGGGGACCACCCCCAGCCCCGAGCGGGACATTACAATTTGCTCGCTCAGGAGAGTCTCGACCTCAAGACCTCGGCTCTGATACCAACAAGGACTGGCTGTCAAGCCAAAAGCCGCGACTTAGGACTTCCTCTTCCAAGTCATAGGTTAGCTAGTCAACCAACTGCAGGACCGCGAGGCGCTCCTGTGGCACGACCCTGGACCAACCCGCTAGGGTGGGGACCACCCTCACCAAACCGGGTCCGCTTGGGGAGGGTACCACCCCCAGCCCTGAGCGGGACATTACACAAAACTTGCCACCGTGCTCATTTACAGTAATAAAGCCTTTATTTTAGCTGTAAATATGTTTTGGTCAAAGGGACAAGTGTAGAGCTTCTAGGGGATCTACATGATTCTGTAACTAAAGACCATGAGTATTGGTAGTGATCATGAATATGCTATCAAAATTAGAGGAAAACACCCACGTGAGGGACTATTAGTAACAATGAATTGCAATCGATGCTGGTGCATCCTTGACAAAATAAATTCGTCATGCATATTTAAGACCATTTTTTAATCTTGGAAATGCAACTCTAAGTTGACTATCATTTTATTGAAATTTGAAAAAATGACAATGTTGGAATTTATCTTATAATAACCATCTTTGAGATCATTTTTTGGTCTCGTGCTTGACATAGTGTTAGTGAACCTAAGACAGGTAAGTTGTAGAGGTCATAATATTGTCATATACTTGATATTGAGTGTCATTTTCTAGGAGGTTTTAAAGTTTTTTGGTTCCGACACACTAGTTATATGACATGTGGGTTCTTGTATTGAATAACGACGTCCTTGTTATGATATTTTTTAGATGCGAAGCAAAATGTAAACTCATCCACTTGATTGTGAAAAAAAGAACAAATCCAAATGTAGGGATGTGGCAAGGTCAAATAAATTGATATAATAGGAGCAAAAATACAAGCACTTAGAGAGGGCAACTACTAGTATGCGGAACAAGAAGGAAATTAAATAAAGAATTCAGCTTATGATGATTTAGAAGAGAATATATACCCCTATTTATAGACATAATTGGGTAGGGGAGACCTCAAGGTCCTAATTAGGTTGGCCTAACTGAATTAAGAAGCATTTAGAAACTAACAAAAGAAAATAGAAGGTTATGTGTGCCACAAGTCGATTACTCCATAACCTTAATACACTTATGAAAATAGAATAGCAGGGGAGTTACATGCCCTTCGCCTTTAGAAAAACGATGCCCTCAATGCTTAACAACTCTAGATGCTTCAACATAAATTGATTGTCTTCTCACATTGCATCTTCTATTTAATCAAAATCTTCGAGAAGGCTCGATTGCACAATTGCTCGACTCTCTTTTCTATGGCCACTGTTGGTTTCATAATGAAATTCCTTTCGTCATTTGACTCTGATAATCCTGTTTGGACTATAAGTTTGTTTCCAATGAATTTATTCAAATAGGATATATTAAATTTTAAATTGATTTTGGAAGAGAATGGAAGTTCCAATTTTTAAGCATGCTACTAATTCAAAAAATAACTTTGTAGGGACTGTAAATGTTCGGTGTTAACTTGATGGAGTAGCATCCAAGGGGTATCGACAATCTGGGATCAACCAAAAACATGTAGGGGTTTCGTGTAGACTAGTCAACGTGTTTGTCATTTTGGCATGATAGAAGTTGATCCAAGGGAAGCATTAACACTCCTAACACTTCAAGGGCATCAAATACGTCATAGAGGATCAATTTCAGTCAACAACACGATTCCAATTGAGTTGGTTTAGTTATTCGAGTGTTAGTAGCATTTAGGAAGCAATTGTGTTTATTGAAGATCTAAAAGTGACAGGGTTTGGTGTAAAGGCAAAAACATAATGTGACATACATCAAAATTAGAATGTGATTGAATATTTGAAATCTCCTCAAAAAGTCATGCACTTGACAACCCATTTTGAGTTTGTATGCAAAAGTTATGGCCTCTAGAAGTTATAGTGTTTTGCATTGTGATGAAACCGCCAGGGCGGTTATACAAGCTTAAGCGACGGTTTCCGAACCATTAGGGTGGTTTTGTAAATGCTGATCTATATTTCGGGGCGGGTTTTGTAACTGCTAGGGTGGTTAAGCAACCACAACTGAAGTGTTTCAATATCCTTTGGAGTTCGAAGAGGCACTCC
This sequence comes from Torreya grandis, assembly GCA_037957365.1. Classification (NCBI taxonomy): domain Eukaryota; kingdom Viridiplantae; phylum Streptophyta; class Pinopsida; order Cupressales; family Taxaceae; genus Torreya; species Torreya grandis. The sequence goes on along the minus strand of JARHVA010003746.1, from coordinate 510,879 downwards.
AGTAGTCAGAGGTAGTCAAGAAAGATCAGGGTTCCTCAATTGGGGGTAGCTTCAACGAAGAAGAGGGAGAGACTTATAGGCGTTAGCTCTCCAAGAAGAGAAGTGAGAGAGGAAATATTGTTGCTAGGAGAGTCCAAGGTATCAAATATCTATAACACTGTCATTCAAAAGCAATAAAGAGTGTGTTTGATTTCAAATTTGAATACTATGTCTAGAAGTTTGTTTATTTGAGAGTGAGTCTAGGTTGGAGAACAAGACAACCATTAATTTGGACCCATCATTTTCATATGCATCAATTGGTATTGAAGCGAGGTTGTGTCTTGCTGGGTTGAGTGTGTGAGGCTCTAGTTGAGTTTGTTGTAGGTTGTGAAAGAGTCCTTAATTGTTATTGTTGAGAGTTGTGAGGAGCACAAAATGTCACACCAAGGAGTACTTTCGGAAGAGGAGGAAGAGCACCAAGAGTTTGTAGACTTGATAGAGATGTTGACATGAATCCAAGTTGGATTGGATGCTATATAAATTGCACAACGTAGAGGAGTTGTTGCAAATGTGAGTAAAGATGGAGGAGGAGCTTTAGAAGTGTAGTTTAATGATTTGGTTGATGAACCAAAATATAGATTCCTAAAGGCCATTGCCTAGATGGGGGGCAAGCCAAGGTTGGACACCCCTAGCTATTCAAGGAGTTTGTGTCCTGATCATCTAATGGATTGGGTCATGGAAATGGAGAAGCACTTTGATTATGAATAAATAAAGGACCTCAAGAGAGTGAAGTTTGCTTGCACAAAGTTGAAGGGATCATGTGCAATTGGAAAGGGTAAGAAGAGGCAAGGAAAAAATCAAGATTTGGGGTAGGATGGTTGCAAAGTTTAAAGGTAAGTTTATACCTTCTGATTATAAGCTGAGTTTTTTCAAGAAGTTGCACAGCCTGAGGTGGAAAGACTCGAGTGGAAAATACTACATTGAGGTGTTTTACAAGCTAAGAATCCAAACTAAGAATTCAAACATGTCATTTAGAAGACAATCAAGAAAAGATAGCCAGGTCTGTAAATGTCTTGAGCTTGAGTATATAAGATGAGATGTGCAAGGTGAGAATGCGTACAATTGAGTTGGTGTACTAGTTTTCATTGTAGGTTGAAGCAAGGATAGATAGAAGACATTTAAAAATAACAATGGTTATGAGTAGTGTGATGGAGGATAGAGACATGCAAGGAGAGGACAACTCTTGTCCATATGGACCAAATGAAGAGGAAGATGAGGAGTTGGGTAACTCATGGAACAGTGAATTTGTTGAAGCTCAAGGGGCTAAGTGGACATTTTCATGGAGATTGCAATGAATGTGGTGTGTATGGGCATAGGGCGTTTGAGTGTCCTCAAAAAATGGCTGAAACAAGTTATAAGAGTGAAAGTCAAGGGACAACAGTGCAGTCATGTTACCAATCAACAATGAGTGAGTGATAAGAGGACAAACAAGTGACTTAGGGAGGTTTAGTTACAGCCAAGAGGTCAAGAGTTACTTTGTTGTTGAAAAGGAGCTCGAAGACATCAAGGAAGCAAGAGGAACTATTGCAAAGAAGGCATATTTTCAGAACCAGGTGCAAAACTAGAGCTAAGTGTTGTAATTTTATAGATGATAGTGGGTATGAATAATCTAGTGTCTGTGGAAGTCATAGATAAGCTAAATTTCAAGTGTTTGCCACAACCTGAGCCATATCAGCTGTCGTGTTTATTGGAAGGGTGTGAAATTTTCAGTATGGACACAATTTGAAGTTGATGTGAAAACAAGTTCATATCAAGATAGTTTTATGTTTGATGTTTTGTCCATGGATGCATGCCATATTGTGTTGGGGAGACCATGGCAGTTTGACAATAAGGCTAGGTATGTTGGAAGAGACAATGTAGTTTCAGTTGAGAAGAATGGAAAGAAGTTGGGACTACTTCCATTGAGGGAAGAGAGTGAAGTCGTGAAGCACTAGAGTCATTTGGTTTTGTTGAGTGCTCAAAAAGAAGCTCTAGCAAAGGAGGAGAAGGAAATGGACATTTGTAGGTTACGATGTAGCTAAGTTTGTGGATGTAAAGGCAAGGGAGATTGGGGAGATGTTTCTACAAGCATTAGAGACACACAAAGAAAGAGAGATGGTAGAGGACCAACAAATGGAAGTAGTAGTATTGGAGGAAGAGTGGCATAAAATTGCAACACGTGATAAAGAAGATGAAGAGAGGTTAGAAGGATTAGTACAAATGACAATCCAAAAGGAAATGGATGCGCTTTTTGATGACATTTTGAAGGCTACAATAGGAGAGGAAGATATTGTTGCCGTAGAGGTAGTGGAGTTGATTGATATTGCAATGAGGGCAGGAGAAGAGGATATGGAGACTATCTAGAGCTAGATGTTGAGATTATGGGTAACGATATTGATGCCCAAAGGTATGTTGAGTTCTTTGACAAGAAAGTTGTGAAGGAAAAAGTCAAAAGTGAGGTGTACTCTTGGAATAAGGGAGTATGTGACAATGGTGTTCAAGATAATTGGTGAAGGTGGACAGATAGAGGTGTACAAAAATCCCACAAGAGGAAGGAAAAGGGGAAAGATAGCTAATTGGAGGAGGTGGACGGACTATGCCCAGGTAATGGGTAAGGTCAAGAGAAGTGTAATTAGAGCTAGGTGGAGGAGGATGGCCTATGGTTTAGCAGGTGGCTGGAAAAGGAGGAAGAAAAAAATTGAAAAACTACCATGGCCATGACAACTGGCCAAAAGAGTGGTTCTATCACTCACCTTACCTTTGTGAACAGGAGCACACAATTTTTTTTACCTTGTGTGTATGATGCAGAAAATCCAAGGTGTATCGAGAATCTTGAATCCAAAAACATGTAGGGGTGTGTTTGTGTAAATGAGCCAGTGTGTTTGTTGTTTTGGCTTGGTAGAAGTTGATCCAAGGGAAGCATCAACACTCCAACACTTCAAGGGCATCAACGACATCAACGAGGATCAGTTTCAATCAACAACATGGTTCCAATTGAGTCGGTTGAGTTATTCGACTGTCATCGCATTTAGGAAGTGGTTGTGTCTGTTGAAGACCTAGAAGTGATAGGTTTTACTGCAGAGGCAAAAACATCAAGTGGCATACATCTAAAACTAAATGTGGCTGCATATTTGAATTCTCATAAAAAAGTTAAGCACTTTCAAAAAAAACATGATGTCATTTCGGGTTCATATGCAAAAGTTATGGTGTTCATGAGTTGCTAGGTTTTGCATTTAGGGGCGGTTATGCAACTGTTGCTCTATATGAAGCAGTGATGTTGCTCGTGGTGAATTTAAAAAAATGTAACTACCCAAAATAATGATTTGTCAGTTTCTGAGCGTTTTCAAGATGCTTGGCAGTTTGGAGAGGCACTACAGTTGTCAGAGGTAGTTTGGAAATATCCGGAATTTTTCCTTGGTGGAAGCATGAAATGTTGAATTCTGTGTTGAATAAGATGTTTACATACTTTGTCTTTATTCTAATTTATGGTTTATCTAATGCTTGTAAATATTTGGGAAGGCATCTCTGCAGGTGTTTTTGAATTAAATATTTCATGCTTAGGAACTACAGAGATCCACCACACTGTTTGAGGTAATGTAGTTTATCAGTCGTATTTTCGATTGATTTTCATCTTATTTCATTTTTCCAATCCCTAGACTCTTGCCATATTTTCAATTGATTTTCATCTTGTTTTATTTTTCCTATCCCTAGACTCCACTTCTTCTGGGTGGCAAGCCTCTTTCAATGTTGTGGCTACTTTATTGTAGCGAAGGTGGGAGTGGACACCCCTTTAGAATACTGAATACTGACTATAGTTCTTATAATTATTGGGTCATCTTAGAAAATTTATGATTGTTTTGTTTGTGACTATATTTTCAAATTTATTAATTTGTTTTGTTCGTGATCCACTTTTGCTTGTTGTAGCATTTGGTTTCTGACATAAGATTGCTGTACTGGAGCAGCAGTTTAGCTGTTACAATTGCTATTTTTGTTAACTGATATTCCTTGAAACATTCCTGTGATTTTATTTTTCATTCCTGTTCATGAATTAGCCGTGGAAATGATTTTATTTGACAGAGAACGTGATCGACATGGTTGGCAGATACGAATCATTTACAAATGAGAGTGGAGAGCTGGTTTTTGATGGTTAAAGATGGCATTAATCACGACATTTACTCAGGAGTTCTTTAGCTTCTAGGTTTTGCAGGCTTTGTTAATGATTGCTTTTGGTTGAAGATCGAGACTTGATTTTAATTCAATCAAGAGTTATCAGTTGCAAATTTAACAATTTTCTTTTGGACTGCTTGTCTTTGGTGAATTTAATGCTAGACATGTAGATAGTTTTCTTTTAGGAACTGGATTGACTCCTTGGTGTCTCATGTCTAAGGAGCGAAATTACAGTTCACAGTTATATTTTGTTTGGAATGTTTTCCTTGAAATTTGGAATCACATACAATCTCATGGAAGATTTGTGGCTATTTGTTCTCTAGTGTAGAATTTACCTTTTGGCAGACAGTTTTAGACCTAATATTTTTGGTTCTCTAGTACTTCTTTTTGTGTTATTTCCATCTTGCCTGGATAGATGCTGAGTTCAACACCACAAATACTACACCACAAATACCATATTCATTTCAATCTTTAAATACTATCAAAGTCATTATTGGCCATTAAATGCACCCATCTTTGTAGAACATAATCTTGCATTAAGAGCTCAAGATTTGCATTATAAACTATGAATGAATACGAATGAGAAATGATCTTTGCAATTCAGTTTTCTATGTGACCCATGACCTTGCATCTTCCCTAATTTTCAACCTGCCAATTTACAATTTCTTCATTGATAGATCATTGTTGTTAGTGTTCATGCTAGGCTAGCAGTTGTGGTCTTTTTGTTAACTGGTCTAGAATTGTCTTTGTTCAGTCTAGAATAGGGTTAAGCTTAAATTAGATCAAGTGGTTGAATAGTTAGCATATATTAGTGTGGAATTTGTTAAATGTGCACGTGATCTTTTTCCCTGTGTGCACATATGGACATCGTCCGCCAAATACTTGTTGAAACAAATCGCATTGGCTATTTAATCAAGGGACTTCATTGTACAATTAGATAGTGTGTGTATATTGGCATAGTTCTCTATCACATTGTTGTGCGTGTATATTGGCATAGTTCTCTTACTGTACTTTTGTCCTGTAGATTAATTGAATATGTGGATCAGCTCTTTACTTATATATGATATCAGAGCTTTAAGTCTGGTAGCCATCACTCAATTTTATTTTCTTTGTTTGTGCATCTGCCTTCATTTACAAATCATTTGGAAGGAGGTTTTTGAGGACTTGTGGCCACATGCAGCTATAAAGGCACGTTGGGCCAAAACAAACAACATTGTTGATTTTAGAGCGCCCAAAAACCTTATGGGAATTGCCAATTTGTCTAGATCGGACTTTTTTGGCAATTTTTAGTATATGGTCTTCTTTGTAGGTGCCATACAACCAAGCTTGCTAAAATACTTTTTTTTTGTAGGGTTTGACCATATGGCAAACCCCCACCAACACTTTATGGCAAGTCTATTAGTGCACACCCTCAACTCTGGTCCTTTGATGCGGGACATCAATTCTTGACGCCATCCTTCAAGAATTTACGTCGGATCCAACAAACCGACAATTTTAAACTACTGGTTTTGTAAAATGCATTTCTAACAGCATTTCTAATGTAAAATGCATTTCATGTCTTTTCATCAACTTTTTATCCCACTAAGGATGCCTTAATTAATCAGTTTAAAATGCCAACTTTTGAGCTCTTTTGCAAATTTTTTACTAGGGAACAAACCCTGTTGATTTCACTTGACGCTCTTCCTTGTTCTAGGAGTCAAAGCATTAGTTGCCATTTCTTCTAGGAGCAAACCGATTCCTAAGCCAATGCCTAAAATCCCTTTAATGGATCAATAAAGTTCTCCTTTGAGTCCTTTAAATCCACTAAGGCCGATGAGTCATCTAAGCCTAAGAAGTCTTTTGTTCCTTGTCGTTTTTGTGGCAAGAAAAATCACCCTGATTTATGGTGTTGGAAGAAAATGAAAGCCTTGGAAGCAAGAGTGAAGCAACATAATATTTCTATTCCTTCTACCACCTCAAAAAACAAAGGGAAAGCATTATCAACTAAGGCATTGATTGTATCTCAAAACAATTGGATCTTAGATTCAGGTTGTACTCATCACATGACACATTCATGAGAGTTTCTCACATCTCTCTCGGATTGTAGTGTCTTAGATTGCAGTTGGAGACTCTTTACAGATAGATGTTTTGGGTATAGGGACAATTCAATTGCAGGATGGATGCATTAGTAATGTAATTTTTGTTCCCAAGATTTCTAATAATCTTCTTTCCATATATAATGTATGTAATTTTGGGGATGGGAAGACTGTCGAGTTCACACCTCATAATGTTGTGATTATGGAATTATAGAATTTAGAGGATGTGGTTTCTATGGGTTTGGTTGATCATGGTTCTCGCCTATATAACTTTGAAAACATTGAGTTCGTTTTAGTGTCTTCCCTTGTTGCTCATGCTGATTTTGTCAGCAAGCTATGGCATAAATGGTTTGGACATTTGAACTATAGATATCTACAATAGTTGAGTACACAAAACTTTGTGCTTGGCCTTCCTAAGATGTCTTGTACTAATGGTGTTTGTCGAGGTTGTGTGCCTGGCAAACGATACCAAGACCTTATTCCCAAAGTAGAGGCTTCTCGAGCCAAAGCTCTTTTTGAGTTGGTACATAGTGACCTCATGTCATTTCCCACTTGATCATTTTTAGGGGCAAAGTATGTACTTACATTGATTGATGACTTCTCATGACAAATGAGGGTGTAGTTTTTAAAGTACAAAAATGAAGCCTTTGAGCACTAAAAGGCATTCACAACATTTGTCGAGAAAAAGTCATCATTTCCACTTAAGAAGATGCACATGGACAAAGGGGGAGTATGTGAGTAAGGCATTTTAGTGTTTTTGTATTAAGCATGGTATACAACATCAACTCATAGTACCTTACAATCCTCAACAAAATGGTGTTGCTATGAGAAGGAACAAGATGTTGATAGAGATGGCAGTCCAAGAACATGGCATCTGAATTTTGGTTTGAGGCAGTCATTTGTGCCAACTACATCTAGAGCCACATACCCCACAAGGCTATGCAAAATATGACAGAAGAGGCTGGGTCCCATGTCAAACCTTATGTATTTGCATTCGGAATTTTAGGGAATGAGGCTTGGGCGTTTGTTTCACATGACAAGTGCAAATTCATGGAGAAGAAGAGTTAACTGCTTATTTTTGTTGGCTACCGTGAGAATCTAAAAGCTTAAAACCTGTTTGACCTAGTCACTCATGATGCTTTATTTTGGCATGATGTCAAGGTTGATGAGATCTTCACCCCACTAGAGACCACATCTACAACTTGTCTGTATCTCACTCCATTTGATTTTGAGGATTCCTTGCTCTTTGATGATGATGATATCACTGTTCTTGCACCGCCACCTCCACCTTTTGTTCCCTAGGCTTTGCCCAAGTGGGCCCACACTACTTTATAAGTGGATGGGCCTTTAGTAGGGATCCTTTTGATACTCGTTTTACACCTGCTCAAACATTTGGTGTAGTCTTTTCAGTAATGCTATTTCAAATAATCCACAAAGTTAAGGATGCGGCAGGTAGACCTGAGTGGGATGATGCAATGGAAATAGAGTGTTATTCTCTAATGAGGAATAACACTTGAGATTTGGTACCTCTTTCTAAGGGAAGAAAATTTGTGCATTTTAAGTGGGTTTATAGGACCAAGCATGTAGTTGATGTATTCGTTGATAAGTCTCGTTCAGTGGCTAAGTGGTTTTTGCAAGTTGAAGGGATTGATTACTTTGAAACCTTTGCCCGTGTTGGTAGGATGGATTACATTTGCTTTGTACTTTCTCTTGTTGCATCATAGAGATGGTCCGCATACCAAATAGATTTGAAGAGTGCATTTTTGCATGATGATTTTCATGAAGAAATTTATTTGGAGCAGCCATTTGGATTTGTACAAGTCTCTTCACTTGTTTGCAGGGTACAACGTTTCCTCTATAGTCTCAAACAAGCTCCTAGAGCTTGGTATGAGAAAATAGGCAATTTTTTGCTTGCTTCTAGTTTGACCCATTGCCATTTGGATCTTATAGTCTACATTTAGAAGAAAGGGGATGAACTTTTGATACTTGTCCTTTGTTGATGACTTGATCTTCACAGGGCCTTCCCCTTCTATGATTCAGGATGTTCATTGTAGTTGGAGTGGTTTGACATGATAGACTTAGGCCTTCGGCACTACTTTCTTGGCCAATAGATCATCTAGTCATTTGATGGGATCTCAATCTGTCTGCAAAAGTATTCTCATGATCTGCTTCGTCGTTTTGGCATGTTTAATTGTAAACCTGTCCCCACACCTTTCTAGTCAAGGGTTGTATTGTCTACTAATTGCCCTTCACCCAAATTTGATTGCACATTGTATTGATAGACGGTGGATAATCTCTTGTACTTGACACACAACTGTCGTAACATCTCTTTTGTGGTTGGTTTTGTCTGCGGCTTCTCCGAGGATCCTCATGAGAGCCACTGGGAAGTTGCCAAACATATTCTAATATACATTTGCATTTCGCATTTTGGGATACGCCACATCACATGGAACCTTCGAGATTGTGGATTCATCTATTGCCTTGCTTTTGGTCCAGTTGCATGGTCTTTCAAAAATTAAATTGATATTGTATTATCATCCACTGAGGTAGAGTATTGAAGTGCTGCCTGGCTAGTTAGGAGGCACTATGGCTTTGCTAGTTGATTGCTGAGTTTGGTTTTCAGCAGTATTATCCCACTACTCTTTGGTGTGATAATAAAAGTGCGATCCATATTTCTCGCAACCCAGTGGAGCATCAACCTACAAAGCAAATTGAGATCCACATGCACTTCATATAATAGCTCACCCAGGATGGTGTCCTTAGCTTGGAGTACGTGCCTACCGATGAGCAAGTTGTAGACATCTTCACTAAGCCTTTGGTCTTGCCTCAGTATCTGCAGCTACAATCAATGCTTGGGGTGAAGGAAGTTGTCCTTGGGGGGGGGGATTCATCATAAGTGCTTCCTTCTTTTTAAATTGTACATGGGCACCTTATCAGACTTAGTTTTCGGGACCTGTATATGAGGATATGCCTCATTTGTTTTCCCTTTTCTCTCCCCTTAACTTTCATTTAAGGGAGGGTTGATGTGTTCCTACGAGGCTAGAAGTAGTTTTCATTTATTTAACTAGCCTAGAATTGTCTTTGTGCACACTAGAATAGGGTTAAGCACAAATTAGATCAAGTGGTTGATTAGTTAAGATATATTAGTGTGTAATTTGTTAAATGTGCACGTAACAGTTTGTCCTGTGTGCACATATGGATATCTTCCTCCAACTACTGTTTTTTGAAACAAACTCCCGTGGCTATTTAGCATGATAGAGATATTTAGTACATTGTTTTTGCTGTTCTTAATCACATTGCTGTGTGTATATTGGCATAGTTCTCTTATTGCCTGCAGATAAATCAATCCTGTGGATCAGCTCTTTACTTCTATAATTATTTATGTCAAAACCTTCCCTAATTAACAATATTGGAAAAGAAATGGTTGTTGAGCTGTTATCACGATGTCTGCTGAAGCCTCACTATTCTTTACAATCCATAATTGCATTTGGTGCCAAAGAATTCCCATTATATCTTTTGACAGTTCATTCCTAAATTACAGTCCGTGGTGTGGCTATTCCTTGTTACATAATCTAAATCTTGTTATCTTTAGGTGAATATTTTAGTTTCAATGATACCAGTCACACTACTTGGTTTCCACTATTCTTCATTCTGGCTAAACTTTCCAGTAGCAGGATTGGTCACATCTGATCCATAATGAATCAATTAGATTTTGTATTGTGTTTATTTGGCTGCTTTGGTATATAGAGTTGCATACTCTTTGTACTGCCAGACTATAATGTACATGACCCTCATAATCAACTCTGATGTATCCGATACAAGACCTAGATATAAATCTTTGTACTTAAGATGTAACTCGAGAGTCAAGACTAGCTATTAACAGCTTCTTACTTGACTATGGATGTCACCTTAGAACATTTGATCTAGCTTCTAACTTTTAACAAAATTCTGACAATGACGTAATACTCAACACAATATACTTGCTAGACATAACAACTTTGTGCAACCAACTACACAATAAGCCAACCATGTATATCTTTACCCCTGCTGTGGTAGTTGAGAATAACTAGATCAGATTTATTAAATATGTATATCTGAAAAACACTGAGATGTATCATTCTTGAGGCGTTTATCTTTGATTGAAGGGTTCCGCATTGATTAATGACTATCACCCTCTACACAAACTTCCTGCTAATTGGTGACAAATCGCTTCAATCTGGCTGCACCAATTTGTACTCTTATGTACATCTTCCCCCCTTACATTGATTTGGTTGTTTGCCATCTATAGATTTTGTTTAGTAAAGAAAATAGCACCATTAATTAATGCAATAATTCATCAATAACAGGAAGAAGAAACTTATATTTGAGAGTGAGTGTATTGAGTTCTTTGTAAGTTGAGCACGTTTTCCATGATTTATCCTTCTTTTTAAGCATGATCATTGGAGATCAGTAGGCACTTTTGCTGGGACGAACAATATTGGAATTCAATATTGCCTTGACCACTTTTTCAATTTCAGTCATTTTTTCATATGGATAGCAGTGGGGTCGATTGTTTGGGCAGAATATTTCCTAGAATCAATTTGATGGCTGGATCATGAACTTGAACAAAAGGTAAACCATTCGGTGGTTGAAAAATCTGCTGATGACGCTAAATGATCCCCTGAATATCTTGCTGAATTAGGGTTTCTACCTCTTGAAATTCCAATGAGTGCAATTGTGCCACCATATTAGAAGATCCTTTTTGAGCAACTTCTTCGTCGAATGGGAACCGATTATTTGTCTTTGAGGTGACTGCGAAAAAATCACATCCGTCCCATCAAACTTGCGCCTCTTAACTTTTGGAAGATTGAATATTTGCGCTTGAGAAAAGTGCCCCATTCCTTGTTTCAAAAAGTTCTTTTTATATCCCCTACTTGCATCAAGGGAGTTGTAGCCAGTGATTGTTGGTTATGTAATGCTACTAGACAAGGGGGAAATCCATTGTTTGCTAGAATGTTGAATCCGTAACCATTGGTGCTTTTTGGATACTGGATGAAATATTGCCTCCCATGTTGTTGTTGAGATTGGGTAATCCCATGCTTCCTTTCATAGGTAGAAAAGTTGAGAAACCCATAGGACCAATTTTAGTGAGGTTCTGGCTACCCCACGATGGGGTTGGCACAACTAAACTAGATGCTTGTTGGATTTGGGCAATGAGAGAATCACCAAAATTTTCCAGTCTAGTGTTTACTGAGATTGTAGAAGGTGCAAGCACCTTGTTGTTGATGAAAGGTACCACCTCTTCACATGTTGCGAGAGGGTGCAATTATTAGGATGCTCTCCACTATTTGCAGCAACATTAGAAAAAGGATCGAGTCCATTATATTTTGGAGATAAGGACGACATGGTTGATTTTTTGGGTTGCTCTCTAGTGTCTAGATATTCAAATGCCTAAGGGTAGAAAGTCCTTGAATTGGTGCCCAAGAGGAGACACGATGGACAACCAAACTTAAAGGATTAAATGGATGATTGTGGAAGTGTATATTGAATGACAAAGGTTGCGAGATATATCAAAGTGCAATAGGACAAAAAAGAGACTATTTCTGCATAACTATTCATTAGTTTGTTGTCTTTTGGTATTTCCATTGTAGTGTTGTGCAAAACAGTACTGGCACTATCACAAATGAGGATTTAGGGCTTTGCGGTATGCCCACGTGTGGTTGAGATGATTCTAAAGTTGTTGGTGAAGACTACATATGCCATAGAGCAATTTCGTTATGTTGCAAGCCAATCAAAGGTTCATATCCTCCTGGATTAGTTGCCCCTCCTCGAAGAGCAATGGTCCCCATAGCATGCAACTGCGGTATGAGATGTAAAAATAGGTTGGCAACCATCTCTTCTGTAAACCATTTTCCATGGGATGGTACTTGACCTATTTTGATAATCTAGAAAAGGGATCTCTTATTAACATGTCCATTTGACTGTGGTGTCAATAACTTGATTTGAAATTTGTTGGTGTGCTGTAATCATGGTTGATCTTTGCTTGTTGTAGTGTCTTGGCAACATCTGAAGTGTTTAACAAAGGTGGAAAATAATGGCACAATAGTTTTGTGTTAAATAGTGGATGCAAACCAAGGTAGGATAGGAAGATTATGGTGAAAACTGATGGTGTAGGGCCCTTACTAAAGTGGATGAAGCTTGCTGTAAGGTCGTATTAGTCTTTCCGTCCACAAATAAAGCCATACTTGGTCACTAACTTGAAAGTTGTGCTGTTCGGTGCTGATCATGGCATTGCTTGTAGTTATCATTTGCATGCGCTTGCTATTGAATGTGCTCGATGAACTTAGCAACTTTGTCAACTTGCTATTGAGTTGAAGGAGTTGCTACTGTTGATGATGGTACATGATAAGCTATGTTAATGGACACCAAAGGTTGGAAACTCAAGCAAAACTAAAAAGGGTTGTGTGTGGTAAAGCTATGTGAAACTTTGTTGTAGTTGTCTTGAATGAAAGGCAAGCTTTCATCCCATGCGTGTTGCTTCTTTGAATTGTATATTCTTAACAGATGCACGATCATCTTGTTTATTGTTGGGAAAATCTATAAATTATTACACCGTAATTTAAATTGTGTATGGGTTTTTCCTTGTTATAATAGGTTGGTTATAATACCCACGTAAAGAAGTGAGTGGTTGAGAGATGCGAGGAAGAGGATCAGACTTGTTCCTATAAAATAGGTGCAAGAGAATGTATATATATCTCATACAACTAAATAATATTCATTTGGTATTACCAAACGATTTCATTTACCACTTTTGTTTGTTTGTTGTATATATATCTCTCATACAATTAAATAATATGCGGTAGACTTGTTCAACTTTGTGTCCAACATAGAACAAGGTGCTTTCTAGAAATTTGCTCAAGAACCTTATATCTCTATTAGAGACGATAGTTTATGGGGTTTCAAAGTGGATTTTGACATGTTGAAAATACAATCAAGTTGTTTTTAGAGCTAAGATTGCTTTCTTACAAGCTATAAGGATCGCTGTACTTGAGAATCTATCAACTACTGCTTAAACACAATCATTACCATGATTGGTAGCAAGGTAGCTTGAAAGAAAATCCATGCAAATGGATTCCCATGGTTTTGTTGGAATCAATAGAGGTGTGTATGGATTCCTTAGTTCTTGTTGAATGATTTGACAATTGCACATGCTTTCTAAGACTTGATGTTTTTGACAACTTCTGACACCGAAAGGTTTTTTCAACTCCAAAGTTTCCTACCACCTTGTTGAAATGAGCTTCCTATTGGAAGTATTGTCATTGATGTCAAAGGTCTAGCATTGTTGGTGACAAAGGTCCCATAGCATTTAATGGTGTTTTTAATGTTCATGTCTTAGCTAATGTGTGTTAATATTTATTTAATATTAACGAATATATTTTTGGTTGCATAAAGTCAATAGAGGGCCCATGAAGAAGTCAAAGAGTCATGAGATAAAGACAAAAGAAGGAAATGACATATTTTTCCCTGAAGGGTCACCTTGAGGAATTCAAAGAGTCACCAAGTGAAGACAAAATAGGGTATGACACATTTTTCCATGAAGAGTCACTTTAAGGAATTCAAAAGGTCACCAAGATAAAGACAAAAGGGGAAATGACGCATTTGCTCATGAAGGGTCACCATGTGACTTTTCAAATACAAAGATTCGAAGGGTCATGCAAGTTTGGCGCTATTTTTCATGAGGATTGAAGAGTCACAAATGGTGAATGCCAACGGTCATTTGGAAAGCTATAAATAAAGTCTTCAGAAACCATTTGTAATATGCAAGAGAGTGCATGGTTTGTAATTGTTTTATATAAGAAAAGAGGAGAGAATAGAATGAGATTGTAGAGTTCTCATTTGTTGAGAAAACAACATTGAGAGATAGTTGTGTTTTATACTTAAGAAGGGTTGGTGCTCCTGTGGTTTGGTGCTTGCGAACTTTGTAATTTAAGTTAGTATTTATTTATATACTTGAGATTGTTCTTTGTGGTTTTTTTCACATTAGGTTTTCACATAAAAATATGTTCTCTCTATCTCTCTTGTGTGGTGCATGTTATTGCTTCAATTTTATTGTATATCTTGAATGTATGATTAAGTGATTAAAGAAAAGGAATTTGATTAGGTAAAAAATTTAAAAGATATATGATATATTGATTCACCTCCTCAGTATATCCCGTGCTTAACAATTGGTATCAGAGCAGGGTCTTTCAGAAAGAGTTTAACAGTTTGAAGGTAGATCGGGAAAACACGATGGCTAGATCACATGAAGATTTTTCTACAAATAAGGCATCTTTGTTTGATAAGACAAAATATGCCTTTTGCAGCATAAGGATGAGTGCTTACTTGATGTCCCTTGGATTCGACATTTGGCAAGCAGTGGTGGAGGAATACAAAGAGCCACAAACACTAGTAACTATTCCGACAGAAAAAAAAGGCAAGTGAAAATAATGCTGAAGCTTTAAATGCTATTTTATGTGATTTATATGAATCAAAATTTGTTAAAATTATGCAATGCAAATCTGCTTGTGAGATTTGGGAAAAGCTTGAAAATATTTACAAAGGTGATACAAAGGTTCAACAAGCTAAGCTCCAGACTTTTAGAAGACAGTTTGAAATTTTGACGATGAAAGAGGAAGGAAATATAACAAATTATCTTTTGCGGGTTGATCAAATACTTAATCAAATTCAAGGCTTTGGAGAAAAATTGGAAGAGTCAACGGTGGTACAAACGATTTTGAAATCTTTACATGAGATATGATGCAAAGGTTTCGGCAATCGAAGAGATGAAGGATCTAGCCAAGCTAAAGATGGATGAACTACATGGTATTCTTACGACATTATGAGATACAAACCGAACAAGAGAAGCCCTAAAAGAGGGAAGCTGCTTTCAAGACATCAAAGAAAGACAAGGCTAAGATTCAAGAATCAAGTGACAATGCTAGTGATTGGGAAGATGACAACGGGGTTCTATTCATCCGGAAGCCTAAAAGGGGCATAGAGAAATATCAAAGAAAGTTGTCATTTAAATGTTTTAAATGTGGTAAGATTGGATATTTCAGTCAGATAAAGGAATTTTCATATCTCAAAGTAAATATGTCAAAAAAATGTTGAAAAAAATTGGTTTTGAAGATTGTGCACCAGTTGGCACACCAATGGGTACAGGGAACAAGGTAAGGATGAAGATTCATCTGGTTTTGAAGATTGTGCACCAGTTGGCACACCAATGGGTACAGAGAACAAGGTAAGGATGAAGATTCACCTGGTGCAGATTAATCTTTGGATAGATCTATGATTGGTAGTTTTTTTAATATTTGACAGGATTGAGGCCAAACATTATGCATGTAGTAGGCATGGTTGCGAGATATCAGGCAGCCCAGAAGGAGAGTCATGTGCAGATGGTGAGAATATTCAGATATGTCAAGGGGACATTGGATTACGAATTGTGGTATCCCACAGGCAGAGATTTCACTTTGGTTGCTTATACAGATTCAGATTGGGAAAATTGTTTGGATGATAGAAAGAATACAAGTGGAGCTTTCTTCCTCGGTGATAGCCTAGTATCATGGCTAAGCAAAAAACAAAACTCAGTATCACTTTCTACAACTGAAGCAGAATATATTGTAGCAGTGTTGTGTTGTACTCAAGTGTTTTGGATGAAGCAAACTTTAGAAGACATCAAGGTAAAATATGATGAACCTATTTTTATTTTTTGTGACAACACAAGTGCTATTAATATTTCTAAAAATTCAGTGATGCATGCAAGAACAAAACATAGTCTTATCAGATATCATTTTTTGAGAGAGCAAGTGGCAGATCAATAAGTTAAAATGTAATATATCAGTACTACAAAATAGATTGCAGATATTTTCACAAAGGCACTACCAAAAAACATTCAAGCATCTGCGGAAGAAGTTGGAAGTAATTTCTTTTACTTCTTGCCATTGAGGATCAACATCAGTTGAGGGGAGTTAAGTGTTAGCTCCATAATAGACCTTTTGCCATTGATGTCAAAGGAGGAGAACATGAACATGTACAAAATGCTATAGTAAGAGGGAGTTACTGTATGTTTTTTAGATGGCAGTATGTGCAGGTTGGCATGTGCAGTACAGGTTTTAAGATGTGGCACTTTTAGTTTGAGATTGCCATCAATGACAAAGGAGGAAATTGTTGAAAATATTGTCATTGATATCAAAGGTCTAACATTGTTGGTGACAAAGGGCCCATAGCATTTAATGGTGTTTTTAATGTTCATATCTTGGCTAATGTGTGTTAGTATTTATTTAATATTAACGAATATATTTTTGGTTGCATAAAGTCAAAAGAGGGCTCATGAAAAAAAGAGTCACGAGATAAAGACAAAAGAAGGAAATGATGCATTTTTCCATGAATGAGTCATCTTGAGGAGTTCAAAGAGTCACCGAGTGAAGACAAAAGAGGGTATGGCACATTTTTTCATGAAAAGTCACCTTAAGGAATTCGAAATGTCACCAAAATAAAGACAAAAGGGAAAAAGATGCATTTGCTCACAAAGGGTTACCATATGACTTTTCAAATACAAGGATTTGAAGGGTCATGCAAATTTAGCACCATTTTTCATGAGTGAAGAGTCACAAAGGGTGAATGCCAAAGGTCATTTGGAAAGTTATAAATAAAGGCTTGGGAAGCATTTGTAATATGCAAGAGAGTGCATGGTTTGTAATTGTTTGTGTGGATCACAATCTTTTTTTTAATATGTAATGCTTCTAATGTTTATATGCTTGGACATTATCATAAATTTCACGTTCATGTGGGATAGTTCCTTATTGGCTCAATAAATGTCTCATTGTGGTAAGCAATCAAGTGACCATGTTAAGTGAGGACTTTTGTAACTTTTTTTTGAGTCTGCAAGAACTAAAGTGGCTTGTGATTTGTATGGATCATAGTCTCCTTGCCCAATATGTAATGCTTATATGCGTGGACAATAACATAAATTTCACGGTCATGTGGGATAGTAACTTATTGGCTCAATGAATGTCTCATTGTGGTAAGCAATCAAGTGACCATGTTAAGTGAGGATTGTTCCAAGTGCATAATCAAATGCATCAATCTCTATCTAAAATGGTTGTTGATGATCAAGGAACACAAGTACTAACGTAGAACAAAGTTTGCATTTTAGTTCTTCAAAGGCTTTCTATTGTGCGCTGACTAGAAGGAGCTCGCTTTGGCACCACTTGTGGTAACTTGGCTCAGAGGCCAAGTTGCATGAGAAAAACCAATTACAAATCTTCCATAGGCCAAGTTACATGAGAGAAACCAATTACAAATCTTCCATAGAAATCTATTAATCCCATGAAGTTGCAAAGCTTTGTGAGATTATTTGGTGTAGGCTATTCTTAGATGGCTTGAATTTTGGCCGGGTCCACATGAACTCCTTGTGTGTCTACAATGTATCTCAGATACTATATCTCTTGCATGACAAATGAGCATTTTTCCGCGTTAGCATATAGCTTGTGCTATTGCAAAGTGCGAAACACTTAAATATGGTGTATATGTTCATCCCTTGTTTGTCTGAAGATTAGGATGTCTTCAAGGTAGACTACAACAAATGAACTAGTTTAAACCTTGAGGATGTCATTCATCATCCACAAGAATGTCATAAATGCATTAGTTAAGCCAAAGGGCATAAACAACCATTCAAACAAACCTTCCATTGTTTTGAATGATGTTTTTTAGATGTCCGTGGATTCAATAGGAATACGGTCTATATCAAGACCTAAGATTGGTTTTGGTGAAGATTTTGGCACCTCGAAGCTTGTCCATCAAGTCCTCAATCCTTGGAAGAGGGCAGCGGTTCTTCACTGTATCTTTTTGAGAACTTTGTAATCAATGCACAACCTCCATGTGCCATTCTTCTTTGGTGCAAACACAATCAGGTTGCTGCAAGGCGATGAGTTGAGCTTGATGTGTCCTTTGTCCATGAGTTCATGGATTTGCCACTTGATATCTTCATTCTCCATAAATGATATGCATTATAAAGGAGCATTTTGTAGAGGCAGTTTTGGTATCAAATCAATAGTATGCTTTATCATACAATGTGTAGGCACCTCTTTAGGTTATTGAAATATATCCTTGTATTCACTTAACATGTTCAATTGTTGTGTGTCTATTGTTATTGAGGGAACTGTGGTATGTGTTTGTGCTGCAAGCACATTCTTACGTTCAAGTCTCACCATCAAGAGTACAAACATTTTACTTTTGGTAGGTGGTAAGAGTGAAAGCTTATGAACTATTTCTTGCATAGTTCGCATACTCATACTCGGAGAATACTCGCTTAGCTCCCAAAAAGTTTACTTGGCGATTATTCGATAGCCCCTCACCATTATTCGACAAATTAAAAAAATACTTAAATTTATTAAAAAACATAAATTTTATAGAAATAATGTATCAAATGAGTCTGTAAAATGTTGGGAAAGTGTTTTCTATTAGATTTGAATACAAATAATGTATAAAATTGTAGAGTCATGAGTCATGCAAATAAAATTGTGAACTGTCAACAACAAACTGATACATATACATACACAAGAATCTACATTCTTCTCTTTTCTTTTCTAGTGAAAACTAAGGGAGACTAAGAGAGTCTAGTCTTCTCACTCCATTGTCTCTCCTCGCTCTGCCTAGAACGTTGTGCCTGTGGCTCCACCTCTACCTCATCTTCAACATCTACAAGGATTTCACCCAATACAATTTCTCCTACTGCAACTGCACCCTCCATAGCTTGCCTTTCGGAATCAACAATCTCGTCCTCTGTGAACATGGGGACTCCTTGTCTTGTGTAGTCTAATCATCGTAGGGATTGATCTTATCTAGATTGATAGGCTCCTATTATTTGTTCACTTTTTTTGTGCAAAGCCGGAGGTTATATTGCAGAAAAACCAGGTCATTGAAGCATTGTTGACTCAACTTGTTACACTTCTTTCTGTGAATGGCATCAAACAAACTCCAGTTGCACTCACATTCAGAACCGTTACAAGGTGGAGATAAAATATGGAGGTCTAGCCTTTGAAGTTTTGGTGTATATCCACCTCAATCTTCCCATCACGATCGTGCAAACTTGATATTCAAAAGTTTGTAAGTAATTAATAATTGTAAATTTGTAACTTGTAAGGTACAAGCAAATATTTCATTTTTTATTATCTGGTGACTACGTGGTTATCTCTGAGATAGCTAGTGTTGAAGAAAAGAGCCTCCCCTTAGCCTATTTGTAGTTTTGCAACTCTGAAATAATGAGGTCTTTCGCCTCAACGTCAGGGGTCATAGTCTCAATGCAGGTTGAGAGGCCCTCCATAACCTCTCCATTAACATCTGTGAAGCCATCAGAGTAAAAAAATTTGGGGTTAAGATGGGTTGGTTGAGTTGATTGTTCTACCTCCGATCAATCAACTCCCAAATGGGATCAAATCTGACACTATCTCTCCTATAATAACATTGGATGGCCTCTTTGGCCGTATCCATGGCCTCATAAATGTAACCCATTAGGTTTTGCTCCTCATCCACTAAGCACAAAACCCTCACCAAAGGCTCTGACACCGATGCTATTACCAACAAATTAAAGTTATAAACTTACAATTAAATTAAATACTTTAAAAAATTGAAAATAAAGGAATCGACTTGAAATTTAAATTGAAATTTGAAGCTACCTTGATGATCTTTGTAGCTCTCTCCACAAAGTTTTTATTAAAAATTGCCTTTGAGACATTGATTCCGTCAGCTTTCTTTGAACATGTTGAATCCACCCATGTTTGGCACACAAACATTTGTTTCAATGCTGTCAACAAACTGCAAATACTTTGCAACATAAAGAAGTTAGTTGCAAACCTTGTGACCTCTGCTCGCACAAGCTTTTTCCCCTTGGTGTGTTCTTTCATCAAGCTGAGAACCCAAGTGTGATTGTAAATATATTTTGTGATGTCTCTGGCCTCTTTTACAATTGGTCTCACTCAATCAATTTGCCTATGTGCTCCAAAAGAAGGTCAAAGCAATGGGCCTTGCAAGGGGTCCAAAAGAGTGATGGATGTTTGTCCTGGGGAAGTCTTGTAGTTGGCAGATATGTTGTTGCATTGTTAATGATAACGTGGACAACATTCTTGATACCCACCTCCAAAACAACTTGCTCGAGTATCAAGGTCAAAGTGTATGTATTTTTTATCTTGTTAGATGCATAATTGACTTAAAAAAAACTAGCTCACCATTTGACGTACAAAAAAATTGATGAGGGTGTGGTTCTTTTCATCCGTGCATCCATCAAAAAGAATGGTGCATCCAAACTTTCGCAACCTTTTTTGTTGTTCTCCAACTAACTCTGCATCTTGGAGAAACCTCCCACTTAAGTCTCTTGGAGAGGGTGCCTTGGACCCTTTCCTTGCAACTGTCAATGCTGTCATCAAATATTCCCACTACGGGTTCTTTGTTACAATGAAGGGAATGTTGTTGAAGCACCGAAAATTACACATGCCTTATTTGTTTATGTATGTGCCTCCTTGTTCCATCCTGTTTCTTGCAGCGAAAGTTGTGCCCAAGGTGTGCTTCCAGGCACAAAAAAACTATGTGGCTAGTTCGAACTTGATGAGGTGGATGTACCTCTCTTGTGTGGACTACTACCAGAGGTCACAATTTTTGTCATAGCTATCGATGCGGGACCAATGGTCAATGTTAACGTTTTTCGCATCCTTGCCATCTGTAATTTATTTTCTTCCAATAATGCAAGTTTTGCAACCATCTTTTGTTTTGCCTCTTCCGTTACATTGGGACAAGGTGTAATATCGCAGGGAGAAATGCATGCAAAATGGTACTTGAGGCGATTGATGCTTCCACCAATCTTCGAGCAAACGTACAAATTGTAGTTGTTTAGGATGTTTCAACCCGTATGACATACTTCCAAGCAACATTGCAAGAATGAGGGGGAGCCTATTGGCTACCACTGACTAACTCTGACCTTGATGCAACGCTGAATGCCATTGTATGCTAACCGTAAACTTGCAACATGTTCAAGAATCAAAACACTATTAAAAAATTTACATAACCATGATAACATGTTTACAAATAAATTAATAAGAATTTTTTAGGAGACAAAGTTAATATTTAGATCTGGTTGGGTGTAAAACTAATAAATGATATTTTTGGCATTCCAATTTATGGATCCCCTGTGATAATCAAAGATTGGGAAAAACTCAACAAGAAACATATATGAAGATAGTTAAAAGACCATGACATGGATGTAGACACCACTACAAATAAAGTACTGAAGTTTGTGGTGGAGTTTGCGTTGCCCAGGTTATTTGTAAAGGAAAGAATACTATAAAATGTCATTCTAGTGCCTACGAGGATTGCCAATGACATACAATATAATTGGGTACATTACAATGCCACAAAGATTCACATAGGACTAGTGAAGTGCAAACATATTAAATCTAGTGAATTTCATTGTTCTTTTTTCACAATTCACACAAATCATTATAGCTGCAAGAAAATGCCATGGCTTCCAAACAGAAAATGAGGGTAATAGCTG
Source organism: Torreya grandis (assembly GCA_037957365.1). Lineage (NCBI taxonomy): Eukaryota > Viridiplantae > Streptophyta > Pinopsida > Cupressales > Taxaceae > Torreya > Torreya grandis. The sequence continues at coordinate 489,057 of JARHVA010003746.1, read as the reverse complement.
CTGCCAAGAGTCAAGACAGTGCCTCCACCTACTACTAAATCAGTCCTTGATATTCTTGAAGCATGGCATCAACACTATCAAAAGGCAAAGATAAGACTTTCAGCTTCAACAACATGATATGTTTGAATAAATTAATTCAAATTCACTTCGAAAATTAGTCAATATCATCGTATCAAATTTGAATGAATTTGAGAAAACAATTGTGCAGCAATATGTATTAATATTATGATCATTTTTAAATATGAACTACTTCAAAAAGTTTAGCAATCTTATAATACCAATTGGCAATGTCGATTCCATAGAAGAAATGAAAGAATCCTTGGTAGCAAGTGAGAACATAAAATGAAAACTTGAAAACCATGCATAATGTTTTTGATTCATAGCATTTTTCGAATGGAAACTTGGAAAAAAAAAAAAAGAAAATTGAACTAACCTGGAAATCACGTTTGCTCAAAATTTCTCCCTGCAATTCGCTCCAAATGCTCAAAGCACTGTGACTCCAATGTGTGGAGGTGTGTGCTTTTATAAGACAAAATTATGTTTGGAGATGTTTCTTAGAGGTCGTGTTGAACCATCCAATGGAGTATGGTTGTTGTTGAGGCATTAGTTGCAAAATCAGGTTCTTCTTACTTAGATTTTAAACTATGAAGTTCACAGATTGACCTTTGATATATATTTAAGATGGAACAATCTTTTTGCTTTCTTTGAATCCGTGTTGGAGGAAGAAAAGATGTGGGTGATACCTACCATAGTACTAGGCTCATAATCGATGCGTTGCGTACCTTTGCCTAATACCACAATATTAATAGAGTTTTCCTAGCGTGACACTATTTATTGGAGTGACTGCTGAGGTTATGCATTGAGCACCTCTTGCTAGTCTTGAATTGCTTATTCTGATCATTTGACAGTTTGTTCTTCCTCTAAGGGTGGCCCAAAGGTCCATTTCTTTGTTTAGGATTTTGCTTGATTCTTTGACGGTGCTCTATCTTGAGACTTGGAATCTTCTTTTGTATACTTATGCTAAGCTTTTTCTTCAAACTTGCAAGCAAATATTTAGGCTTCTCCAATATACATTTGGAGGACATGCATGTCAAATTGGATATATGGACTCAACCCTGATCTATGCTTCAAAATGAGATTTTGTTTAGATTCTTGATTAAATTTTGAAACCAAAGTATGAAAATGTATGTGTATAACTATAGAGATTGATCACGGGCTTGGTGCAATTGTGAAATTGATGCACTGATCATCATAGTTTCCAACAGGGTCATAGGTTGATTTGAGAGCTTCTATGAAACCATTCATGGTATCGACAAATGTGTCTAAGTCATCATCTTCATGCACGATGCAGTAGTTATCCCACCATTTCTTTATGGATAAAGAAACTTTCAGAAGAGTGAATGTAACCTTTTCTTTGTCATAGAAATGATTAACAATGTAGTATGAACAAATTAGATTAAGCCATTTATTTAGGGCATCTACGTATATTTGAGGATGTGAAAGAAGGTATGATGGAGGGTCATGAGTTTCAAGCCCAACCATCTTATTTATAATCGACCTTGCATGAGTGGGCTTACAAATAGAGAAGGATGTTAAATATAATTTCAATACCACTTTGGGATGTTATGAAGTGGGTATGCTTTGATACCATTAAGCCGGGGCCTAGAGGGAGACCTTGTGGACAATCACACTTAATGGATTAAATAGGTTATTGTGGAAGTTTATACTAAATGACAAAGGCCAAGAGATATATTAGAATGCAATAGGACAGGGGAAAGAGACAAGAAGACCATGGACCCCAAATTAGAACTATAGTTGCTAGATTGTATCATGCAATAGTTCTGTACAAGCTCTGAGAGATCGGATGTGTGATGTATACGCACTTCCTAGTTTGTCTTTGTTCACTAACTTCTTACAAAGAATAGAAGAATGCATCAATATGCAATAGAGGAGGATAAAGCATTGGTTGAATTGTTACAAGAATTGGTAACAACTTCCACACAATAAATCAATAGTTTGTTTACAATATATCACGTAAAATGGAGAATCAAGAATCCACAATGCTCATTATTGGAGAGGTTCACATCATAAAGCTTATAACAACTCCTAGAAACAAAGAAGGTAGGTATAACAACAAATGGACGGGAAACTACAAATAGGCTTGACTCATACAACAATGATAACCAAAAAACTATAGTTTGTTGATACACCAACAAACTATTTACAACAATAAGTTTAATTATTCTAATACTTTGCACAACTTTACATGGAGTCCTGTTTAAGATGAACACTGCAGTATTGACAGCTTCTGCTCGATATCGAAAAGCTATATTTCGGCGTTGTACCATGCAACGTGCTATCTCCAGGATAGTCTTGTTTCTCCTTTCCGCTACTCCATTTTGCTGTGGAGTGTAAGGAGTTGTCTATTGCATGTGTATACCTTCCTATGTGCAGTCTACATTGAATTGTTTGGAGACAAATTCTCCACCATTATCAGATCTAAAGGGTTTGACTTTTTTACCTGTTTGATTCTCAATGCTTTCCATGCAAAAAAGTTAGCAAAACATTATGATTTTTCTTTAGAAAATACGCTCACATTTTTCGAGAACAATAGTTTACTATCAACAAGAAATAAGGAGCACCAGATATAGTGTTAGTTTTCATAGGACATTGAAGATTTGTATGTACCAATTCTAACACATCCTTTGTCTCCATGCTTTACTAGTAGAAAAATGTTACCTTATCTGTTTACCCAATTGACATTTTGTACAAACATCTTGATTTTCTTGAATGGATGGAAGTCTATTCACCATTTGATTCTTACTCAAGATATTCAAATACTGGTAACTAAGATGACCATATCTTTCATGCCATAGAGTACTCGTCTGCTCAATTGTTGCTAAAGCATATTATTCTACTGTTTTTGGATTTACAATTTTGTACATACTCTTTTCCCTTATATCAATGGCAACTATTTTATCATTGAGTGTAGTTATTTTACATTTGTTTCCTTCCAACTTTACTACCAGTTATTTGTTTTTGGTGATTTCACTGATGGATAAAATATTTTTGTTCATATCTGGTACATTTCTAACATTAACAAATGTGTATTTGTACTCATTATTCAATATGATTTGCACATCCCCACATCCTTTAATATCATGTGTCCATCCATCATCTAAGGAAACAATGTCATTACTACTAATATCCTCAATGAAATTTACATACCAATCTTGATGATAAGTGTAGTGTCTTGATGCTCCTAAGTCGAACTATGAAGTGCGAGACTTGTTGGATTGTTTATGTGATGTTACAAAGACAAATTCAGTAGTTGTTTCCCTTTCTACATCTTTTGCAACATTAACATGTTTAGATTTCTTGTTTGCATTAGGCATGTCCTGTCGCTTGTGACGATCTTTCTTAAAATGCCTTGGATGCTTACAATAAAAATATTTTCATTTTGTTTTCTTTGATGTATTTACATTGGTTTTTGAAGTTTGCCAACCACTGTTTTCCCTTACCTTTTGACCGTGCTAAGATTGCATTTTCTATAGATATTGATGTTGAAGTAATTGAATGTTCCTAGTCTTTCATTCTGCATGAGAAGTGTGGACCACTGTTCAAAATCTAGTGTCTGTGTCTCTTCGATCGTATCCAATGATTCCACAAAGAAATAATATGACGATGACAAATTTTACATAACAACAATTAAGTCTTGCTCATCCACAATATTTTCCATCGCTTTTAACTTATCACATCTTTCAATTGCAATAAAAACTCAGAATGGACCTACCTCCCTGCATCTTAAGTGAAAACAACAAATTCTTTAAATATGATACCTTGTTGGTTTTATAACCCTGATATTTTGTTGTAAGATGTTTTCATAATTATGATTCAAGATTTCTATTTCTAACTTTTAGTATCAAATTATCAACTGTTGAAAGTTTTAACATTAAGGTTTCACAATGATGTTTATCTTTGTCATCAGGGTGAACATCTGGGCTAGTCTCTTTAACAAGTACAATTTAATATATATTTTGATACTCACAGATTGTAACTATTTTATAACTCTATAAACTGAAGTTTTTGTTTGTCAGGGTTTGTGAATCTAGCAACAACAGAGGTTTTGTAAACTAGCCATATGATAGAGTTTTCCATTAAAACAATTAATTAGGATAAACTATAACAATTTTTATATAAAATTCTTTTGCACATGAATTTTATCATAAAATTGAACAATGCTACCGGTTTTCAATAAAAAACTCAATAATTTATGAGAAATTTAATTAATCAGTTTTTTTAAAGTTGCTTAAAAAATAGGGAAACAATTAAATTTTAAGTTTTACATATCTTTTTGCAAATTTTTTTCGTGCGGACAAGAGTTGAAAAACGAACGTGGCAAAATTTCAACTATTTTGGAGTTACGGTTTTTCAACAACAGAATTAATCATGCAGTTTTTCAGGCAAATGGAAGTTACGAAGGCAATTTTTTTTTTTTTTGAATAAGCTTCTAAAATATATTTTTTTGCCCTAAAGTTGTATGAAAACTAATTTATTTTGGGTAAAAAACATATAGTTTTCTTAACCAATTAGATAAGACTTGTGCAACAGCAAAACTGTGGCGCACTTACACTTAGGTAACTTCTACATATGCTTCTTGCAGTACTCTCCAATGCCTTCACCAGGTTTGTCCCCTTTCATGAAGTCTCAATGCTTCTTCACCAGTGTTCAACCTTAGAGTATGCCATTTCACTGTGGAGGGAATTGGTATGGTGCTTTCCTTCAACAACAAAACACCACAAAGCAATGGGATGACGTAGAACTGCAATCAATACGCCTTGCCACAAATTTGGGAGGCAGATCAGAGACTAAATGCCTCTTTTGAGACGCCCACACTCCCCTATCACACCTTTCCACCTTTGTCGGTTGTCTCTTTCCTTGCGCTGTGCCTTCTTCCTAGCTGATTTCTGGTGCCTTTTTGAATCACCACGCACTTGGGACACCACACACACTCCTGCAATACCACTCTAATGAAGACAACTGATCATGGCTTTAACACTCTCTCCACACCTTTCTCTTCTTTGCTGGAGATTACTGGATCTATTTAGATTTCTCAATGTACGTGTGGCATTACACTCTTCCTCCCTCACCAAAATCTTGCTTGCTACAATTCTATCTTAGGCTCTTCCAACCACGAGCTCTGAATAGCATAAAAGATACCATGTAAAATGGATATTCAAGATTTCACAATATTCATTATTGGAGAGGCTCACAGTTTAATGTGTATAACAACTCTTAGAAACAAGGAAGGTAGGTATAACAATAAATGGACGGGACACTACAAGTAGGCTTGACCCATACAACAACCAAAGAACTATAGTTTGTTGATACACAAACAAACATTTTACAACAATAAATTTAGTTATTCTAATATTGTTGTCTTCTGGGAACGCCATTGTAGCAATGCACATAACAATACTAACATTGTTGGAGTTGTGCAACATCACATAAGAGGAGTAGGACTTGTGGCATCCCATGTGTGCTTGAGATGATGCTGAAGCTATTGGTGAAGTTGACATATGCCGCATAGCTAAGCGTTATGATGTGATTTAATCAAAGCTCAATTCGTCTTGCATGAGTACCCTCTACGGGGTTGACCTTATAAAACTTTAGGGTTTGGCAGTAAAGTGAGCATTATTGGGCTCATATGCAAAATTGCTTAGCATGAAAAACTGAATTTGATGGTATAAGGCTTCAATAAGGGCTGACAAAGACTTGAAAACTAGGGAGGGCAGGGGGAAGGTAAAAAGACTTGGTTAGCAAAAAGCTATGCCGTTGCATTTGTCTCAAAGAGACGTATCCAATGATTATTGTCTCCCAGAAGCATAAACTTGATTTTTTTTCTTTACGTAGAGTATGCAACATTAATTAGCTGCTCCAAATTCTTACTTTCTAAATATATTAAAGACCACGTTTCTTTCTAGGGTTTGATAAAAATAGAACTAGAACAATTCTTAAATGCTTGCATGAAGTTGAACAATGATGAAAATAATGCAATAGAAAAAAAAAAAAAAAAGTTTGAAAAAAAGAGTAATAAAAAGATTTTGGCCTTTGATAATGCCTTGGTTTTGGCCTTGCACTACAAAATTTGCTGCCCAAATTGCTTCTCTTTGATGATACCCTGCCTTTGTCCTTGCACTACAGAATTCATTGGCCAAATTGCCAATATGATATCACTTGTTATGATATTTCTTAGTTTCAAAGCATGAAGTAAACTCAAATAACAATATTAGATACCCCTGAATGTGAATATAGGAATAGATGCAAATATAGTGATGTGACAAGGACAAATGGATTGATATAACATAAACAAAAATACTAGCCACTTTGAGGGAGAAACCTCTAGAATGTAGAACAAGGAAATGAAATAAAGAATTTGACTTTGGATGATTTAGAATAGTATATCTACCCCTATTTGTAGACATATTTAGGTGGGTGTGACCCCAATGTTAAAGCTTAATTAGGTTAGCGTAATTGTATTAAAAAACATCTAGAAAATAGCAAAAGAAAAGACAAAGGGATATGCACACAACAAGTCGGCTACTTCACAACCTTAATACACTTTTGAATATAGAATATAGGGGCATAACAAACCCGGAGCTCTAGGTTGAAATCTTTTGAAAAGAGCAGCTTCATTCACTTCAGCGCTACTAACAAATATAGTCTTCCTTTAAACCCATGTTATGATTAGCACTTTTGGCTGCAGAATGAATTACTTTTAATATGGCATAACATGATTTACTAGAAGACGTGTATATGTCTATGTTGGCGGTTTATTTTGGGTATGTACCGGCGATTTTTTTTTTGCCTTAGGTACATTTTGGGTATTTCATACCAAAAATAAAATAAAATATTTTTAGCCTAATAAACATGAATTAAGTGACATCAACCACATAAGATGCATATAAAAAACAAAATAACCACAAAATACTATAACTGAATGCCAAATGTCATGACAAACATAAATATCAATTATAATGTATTACATCAAATTTAATATTCTTTGTCGTGTTGCTCTTCATCAAGAGTCAACATCAACATCATGATGTGGTTCATTAGAACCACAAGGACTGGCATTGCTAGCACTCCCGCTAGCTATGTTATGTATCGCCAACAAAGTGTCTATGTCAAGTAATGGAGGGAGGGGAATGGAAGCATCCAAGTCAACTTCCTCTAGATCTACATCCCAATGCTTCGTCTCCCCTTGTACGCTGACTGTGCATTAGAAGACGCAAGTGAGAATGTATATAGACCAACCCGTCGGCGTTTTTTGCTGCCAACTTGTTGCACTCTTGTGAGTGGATGAAGTTGTATGTGTTCCAATTCCATTCAAAAGAACTCACAACCTATATTAAAAATTATAAAAGTAAAAACTCAAAACTTAAATTTTAAAATAAAATGTATGAGTTAAAAACTTACATGTGAAAAGATTTTGATTGCAAGAGGTTACAAGTGCATGGATTCTTGGCTATGAAGGTACAATCGCATATGGGCGTTGCCCTTGTATTTGTTTCGAAGAGCACCAAAGCTATGACATTGCGATGTAATGAAACTCCTAGACTCGCTCATAACCATGTCTTCTACCTTAGGATTGGAGAAGAGCCTAGAGAATGCTAACTTATACCTTCCAGCCACTTCAGCATCCCTATATGGTGGCACTCTCCTTCGCAAAGAAATGATCTTAGTGTTGTATAATTAGGAGTCAATGCAATGGCAAAGAGATGTAGCGGGGTGGTAATTTTGTTCAATCGATCATTGAGGATTGAAATCACTTGTTTGAAAAAGTTTTTCTTAGGATCTTGCTCTTTTGTATTTATGATGACCTTTATGTTCTTACTCATTGAGTCGATGCCATCATATATTTCTCCCAAACATGGCTGATCCATGTCAGTGAATTGAATCATACTAATAATGGGCTCTATGAAACTCAACAAATAATCTACATGAACACACCAGTCGTTATCTAGGATACTCATTGTTACTCTTTTGGCTTGCTCTTTGCTCGACTCCCTCTTTACACACTTGTTGATGTAGTGGATTGCACCCTGGGCAGGAGGCTGAGCTCTTGCCTTCCACACGTCAAAATGGAAACTCCCCTCTCGCCTGTGAGACTGACGAAGCTGGAGGGGAGAGTCTCTAGATAAGGGCTAGCTCCCTTTGATGCATCTGAGTTATTCCAATAAGTGCTAATATATATATATATATATATATATATATATATATATATATAATGGGGGGGGATGAAAAGGGAGAAGGATTACATGAGAACAAAACCTACTCTAAGAGGGTGATGCACCAAATGACTTGACCTACTCACACTCACTCTGAACCATAAGATACATACATACACTTTAACTGGTAAAAGGACCAAACTGCAAGAAGCTTAACAGGGAGGCTTTAATGGAACACATAGAAGCAGGTACTCACCATAGGTGCTGTAGAAAAAGCACACTGTATAGTAACTTCCTTCTATCTCTGCGCTTCAGGTGCAACTCTTTTTGTCACCTACATGTATGGCGCCTTATAGATACCAGATGTGTTGGTGTCAAACTTTGTGAAAGCATTAGGAAGCAATGACTAAACACAAGACTAACACTCAGACACACTCAGAGATATCTAACCAGGATAGAGGTAAAAATGCGTTTTATTGATTCCATGTGAAAATTGCCAAGGCTTTGCCTAACAATGTGAAAGATCTCTTTCTCGAATGAGAAGTTACAATATATATAGAGAAGAGAGAACAACGCCTTATTTGAAAAAGACTTTTGGCTCCCTTTGACAAGTGGCCCATGCACATCCCAAGGGCGTTGGGAAGAGGAAGCCGCTAAAATATAAATGCTGTATTGGTTTTGATTCTGACTTCAGGGATTTTAAAACATAGGCCGCGCCGTTTCCCATAACCAAGACTGCTCCTTGAAGGCACCCACGCGGTTTGTCTGCTCATAAATGCAAAATGGAAAAAAAATGGGCCGCATCGTTCACTGTTTGCGTCCCGTTTATGACCACTCGGTGTGCATTGTTCCAACCGCTGGAATAACTCCTTGAGTCGACGCCTCCCTTCGCCACTTGGACTATTTGTCTGTTTCTACACTTGGCACTTTTGTCTTTTCCCTGCCTTGACTCTTCTGGCTCCTTTGGCCCTCGGGGGCTATCTTCTCGTCCTTGCTGGCTCCTTGGGCTCTTTTCTTAGCAGGTCGCTGAGTTCATTCTCAACCTTTGTCTTTTCCAGCGTCGTTTTCTTGGTTTTGTCCTTTTTGCTGGCTTCTGTCTCTTTGTTTTCTGGGCTCTTTTTTGGTTGGCGCTCAAGAATTCAAAGATCAAACGGCTATTTCTCCATCTTAAATTCGACGTTCGCGGGCCCGTCACTGCTTGAAAACCAACGGCTAGTTCGCCATGCTTGACTTTGACGTCCTCGGGCCCGTCACCCCTTGGACTTTCTTCAGCTTTCTTGCTTTGGCCTTTTCTGCGGACTTTTTCCCGCGGACAAAAAATCTGCAAGAATTGTCTTGCACGTTCCTTTGGAGACTTCCTCGCGGCCAATTTTCTACGGACAAATTTCCTGTGGGCTTTTTCCGCAGACATTTTCCCGCGAACAAAAAGTCCGCAAGAAATGCCTTGTCCGCTTTTGCTTTACTTCGGAAATTCCGTCGGCTTTTCTTCCGATTTTTTTTGGACTTTTTGTCCGAAAGTCCACAAGAAATGCCTTGTCCGCTTTTGCTTTACTTCGGAAATTTCGTCGGCTTTTCTTTTAATTTTTTTCAGACTTTTTGTCCGAAGGAATTCCTTTGGACAAAAAGTCCAAAAGAATTTGTTTCTTGCCTTAGTCTTTATTTTGCCTTTTTCCAACTCCCCCTTGAAAAGTGCCCTTCAGGATTCTTGAAAACGACCCTTTCGAAGGGTGTTGTTGCCGACCAAGTGCCCTTCGCAAGGGCACTTGTCCTTTGGGAGGCTCTCTTGAACTCTTTGATTGAACCGCTCCTTTGAACCAACCGTTGAACCATTTGATTGAACCGGTTCAATGGTTCAAACGGTTGTTGAACCAAGGCATCGAACCGAATGTTTGAACCAAAATAGTTGAACCAAGCCTTGAACCAAGTCGATGAACCATTTGATTGGACCTCGCCGTTGAACTTTGTCGATGAACTTTGCAGTTGAACCAAGCTTTGAACCAAGTCGTTGAACCGACTGAGTGAATCGAGTGATTGAACCAAAGCATTGAACCACTGAATTGAACCAAGCCCTTTGAACCGAGCCGATGAACCATTTGATTGAACCAAAGCGATGAACCAAAGCATTGAACCAAAGCGTTGAACCGGTTCAATGGTTCAACAGTTCAAAGATGCTAACTCTTGGAAAGATCATGTCGTTGAACCACTTTCCCAACCTTAAAAAAAAGTGTCTTTGAACCATTTTAGCTCTCTTTCCTTATGAATTTCTTCGGACAAGAGTCTGAAGAAGCTTTGTAAAACCTTGCACTCTTTGAATTGGTTCTTCATCTGCCGAAAGACAAAACCTGCAGAGTCCGTAGAAATGGACCTGCAGAGTTCGTAGAAAACCTGCAGAGTCCGTAGAAATTTGCAAGACTCGTGCAAAAAAAAAAAAAATGTACTGGCTCAGAACAACAGGGAGAGAAGGGGATCGATTTTTGGCCTGTTGGACCAAAAATGGTCAACAACACTATAATAAAATAAAGAAATATAGTACACAAGATATTACGTGAAAAATCTGTAACATGCAGGAAAAACCACGAGACAATGGCAGCTCTCTTTTTATTAGATACAAATGATTTTGTACATCACAATAACAAGGTCGTACCCTTTAAATAAGAAAAACAAGGTTCCAAAAATGCATTTTGGAAACCGCGTGAAATAGTACGTGTGCCCTGTGTTGTACAACCGTATTGAGTCATATGAACGCAAAAAAACCGCTTTGCACCCCCCCTCATGTTGGATGGCTTGTTGTACCGCAAATAATATTGTTAAGGGGATTACAAGATGTCACACCCTTATAGTTGTTGAAGGTCTGTGTATTCACTTCACCTCTTAACAATCTCCCACATGATGTTAATATCCTGAAAATTTTCACCTATGTTTCCCATCCGAGTGCCATTTGCCTAAGCTTTTCTTTATCATGTGATTCCAAGGCCTGTTGAAGTTGCACACAACTTTGGCTTGTCTCTTGACAACGATTTTGTCATCATATCAGTTGGATTGTCTTTAGTAGATATCTTCTTTAGTTGCACCTATCCTTGTTTTAAGACTTTTTTATGAAATGATACCGTAAATCTATGTGTTTAGTTCTTGAATGGAAGGCTGCATTCTTAGCCAAATTAATTGTACTTTGGCTGTCACAAAACAACTTGAAACTGTCTTGTTCTGTTCCTAGCTCTCCCATTAATCTTTGTAGCCAAATAAATTCTTTGCAGGGTTCAATTTCTGCAATGTATTCAGCTTCAGTTGTTGACAAAGCAACAACCTTTTACAATCTAGATACCCAACTTATGGCAGCCCCTGCAAAAATAAATATATATCTCGTGGTAGATTTTCTACCATTTAAATCTCGTGTCATATTTGCGTCTACACAACTAGCCATCATTTCTTCTGTATTGCCAAAATATAATGTGTGATTTATAGTTCCCTTAATATATCGTAAAATCTATTTTACAGCAACCCAATGTTCTTTTCCTGGTTTTGATATGTAATGGCTTACCACTCCCACTGCATGTGCAATATCTGGGCTTGTGCATACCATTGCAGACATCAAACTACCAACAACAAAAGAATAGGAAACTTTTGACATAGCATATGCCTCTATATCATTTTTAGGACACATTTCAACACTTAATTTGAAGTGAACAACCAACGGGATATTCACAAGTTTTGCATCATGCATGCCAAACCTTTCCAATACTTTTTCAAAGTAACTTTGCTGTGAAAGCCATAGTTTCCTGCTCCTATCTCTGCTGATTTTCATGCCTAAGATTTTCTTTGTTGGTTCTTAATCCTTCATTGAAAAAACACTAGCAAGCTGCTTCAATCTTTTAATTTCTGTCAAATCAGGGCCAACAACCAACATGTCATCAACATACAACAAAACCTTTTGATGTATACACAATGATCAACTTCACTCGTTACAAACCCATGCTTTATCTTAAAAGCATCAAACTTTTTGTAATATTGTCTTGGAGCTTGCTTCAAGCCATGAAGACTTTTCTTCAATCTACAAACCAGGGTCTCTTTTCATTGCACTTCACACCCTTCCGGTTGTTTCATGTATATTTCTTCATCCAAGTCACCATGAAGAAAATCAATGTTTACATTTAGTTGTTCTAGCTCTAAATCTATAGCAGCTACCAATCCTAACACAATTTTAATAAATGTTAATTTAACTACAGGGGAAAAGATTTCATTGAAATCAATACCTTCCTTTTGTGCATATCCCTTCACGACCATCTTTGCTTTGTATCTGGTTACCCCTAAATTTTCTCCATGTTTCAATCTATATACCCATTTGTTTGCAAGGGCTTTCCTCCCTTTTGGAAGTGGCATGAGCTCCCAGGGTTGATTTTCTAGCAACGAGTTCATTTCCTTATCCATTGTTGCTATCCATGTCCTCCTGTCCTTAACACTACAGGCTACGTTAAACGAACTAGGCTCACCGTCATCAGTAACACATAAGACAACGAAGGATAATACCTATTAGGTTGTCTTTGCTACCTAGTAGACCTTCTTACCCAATTTGGCAGGGTTGCAGGTGGTTGCTCCTCATTTTCTTCCTCACCTTTAGAGTGTTCTTGTTGGTCTTGCTGTAAAGGTTGTTTATTTGGTACAACAATATGATCTAGTGTTCTATCTTCACTTGAAATATCTCTAAAAGGTATTTTTAGTGTTTTAGGCTTTGCTGATTCTTTCTTAAACATGTTTTCTTTGAAGACAACATCTTTGCTTTGCACCACCTTATGAGCAATTGGATCTTAAAGTTTATAACCTCTTTCACCATCTCCATAGCGCAAGAAAATGTACTTTTTCGATTTGACATCCAATTTGGACTTGTTCTCCTTAGGAACATGCATATATGCAACACAATCAAATATTTTAAAGTGTTCATATGAAATACATGAAATTGGTTTACCTGTCTAAATTTCCTTTGGAATGCCACCATCTAGTGTTGTTGTAGGTGATCTATTGATTCCATAACCAGTTGTATTTGCAACTTCCGCCCATAATTGTTTTTCCAGTCTTGCAATTGACATCATACTTCGAACACGTTCCATAATTGTTTTGTTCATTCTTTGGGCTACATCATTCTGCTATGGGGTATGAGATAGTTTTTTCTCTTTATTCCCTTCTTGCTACAATAGTCAAAACTTTTTGAACAAAATTCTTCTCTATTATCAATTCTAAGGCATTTAATTTTTCTTTCCTTTTGATTTTCTACAAATGCCCTGAACTTTTTGAATGTTTCAAACACATCACTTTTGCTTTTAGTGGATAAATCCACACTTTCCTAGATGCATCATCAATAAAAATAACAAAGTATGATGCACCACCAAGTGATTTAACATGGACATTACCAAAAATATCAGCATGCACATTATCTTTCTTCTTACTGCTATCCCTCGGAAATTTTACTCTTTTGTTTTCCAAAACAGTGTTCACAAAATCTAAATTTACAGTTTTCAAACCAGGAAGTAAATTATGATAAAAAAGTACGTTTAAAGTTTTCTCACTCGTGTGACCAAGTTGTTGATGCCACAGTTTTGTTTGGTCCTTTGCATTTAGAACTCCCACTTTTTTGATTTCAGCATTAGCTAATAAAGTATACAACATTCCTGTCTTCCTTTGGTAGTAATTAGTGCACCCTTTGAAGTTTTCCATGCTCCTCCAAAGCTGGTTGTGCAGCCAACACAATTCAGTTGTCCTACTGAAATTATGTTCTTCCTTATTTTTGGAATATGATGAATATTTCTCAACATCCGCTCTTTGATATCTTCTAACTTCAACCTTATGTCCCCACATCCAACTATTTGGTAGGTATGATCATCTCCCAAATATACTGTACCACATGCTCCAGATTGGCATTTGATGAACCAATCTCTGTGTGGGGTTACATGAAAAGAAGCCCCTGAATCTACCATCCAACCGTTTGACAAAGAGTCATCAACAGTTGAAAGAAAAACCATATCAAAACTAGAGGTAAACATTACCTCTCCATCGGAGTTACAACAATGTTTGTTTCATGGGATTGTTGTCCTTGCTGGCTGCCACCTTTCTTCAGAAATTTGTAGTCCTTTTTCATGTGGTCCATCTTGCCACACTTCCAATATCTTGCCTTGTGTTTTGTGCCGTTAGATTTGGATTTGGACTTAGATCTCCCTTGCTGGTTCCTATCGTTTTTTCTCCCTCTTTCAACAGTTGTTAGTGCCTCTCACTAAATGACGCTTCTTGTGAGGACTTCCTTCTCAGCTCTTCCCTCAATAGCATACCAACTACATCATCAAATTTTAATGTACCACTTGGTGCTTGCTGATTGCAATAGTGAGATTTACCCAACTATCTGGAAACGAACACAGCAAAAAAATTGCTTTCAACTCATCTTCCAAATTCATCTTTATGGACAAAATTGGCTCATCACTGTGTTAAACTCATTCAGGTGCTCAACAACCGAGGTCCCCTGCTTCATCTTGAGATTATACAACTTTTTCATCAAAAATACTTTGTTTGACGTGTTTTTCTCATACAGGTTGTGGAGCTTGTTCCACAACCCTTCCGCTGTATTCTCCAATGAAATGTTAAACAACATGGACTTGGCTAGACATAGACGTATAGTAGACATAGCCTTTTTGTCTAACTTATTCCAATCTTGATCCGTTATTGATGCAGGTTTCTTTGACACACCCTCAATGGCTAGGGCTAGATCCCTTTGAACTAATAGATCTTCAATCTGCAACTTCCATAATGAGAAGTCGTCCATCAAACTTTTCCACCTCATGCATCAATCCATCTGTTAGTCCCATGCTAATTGCTATTACACTATCAACAAACAATCCATAATAACCTGGCGCTGTGATACCAGTTGTTAGGAATAAGAGACAAATTTTAATGTGCTACAATAATAAAATAAATAAATATAGTACCCACTTCCCAGGATATTATGTGGAAAACCTGCAACTTGTAGGGAAAACCACGGGACAATGGCAGCTTTTATTTAATTGGATATAAATGATTTTGTATATCACAATAACAAGGTCATACCTCTTAAATAAGAAAAACAAGGAAGATTCCAGGAACGTGTTTTGGAAACCGCATGAAATAGTACAATGTGGGTCCTGTGTCATACAACCGTATCGAGTCGTACGAATGCAAAAAAACTGCTTTGCAATCCCTTTATGTTGGATGGCTTGTCGTACCGCAAATAATATTGCCAAGGGGATTACAAGACATTACACCATTACAATTGTTGGAGATCCGGAATTTCACTTCACCTTGTAACAACATGTGGCTAATGACCACGCTGTTAAGTGCCTCGCACATCTTCACATATCGCCTCAAGAGGATAGTGTGAGAGGCAAATCGAGTCTCAACAACGTAGTAGAAAATTAAAACAAAACAATTTAAATAAGAAACACTTACAATATCATTTACTTTGTCTTAAATTTAAAATTTAAAAAACAAAATAGTTAAATTTTATATTATCTACTTTATTTTGTAATTTCAAGATTAAAAAAACAAAGTAGATGATATAAAATTTAAACTTACAATATCATTTACTTTGTTTTTTAAATTTTAAATTTAAAAAATAAAATAGAAGATATAAAATTTAATTATTTAAACTAGAAATTAAAAATAACGAAATAAAAAAATCATTTCACATACCTTAAACAATTCTAAATTTGACAACAATACGAAGATGGCTTGGGAGAGGTGATGGTTTGTGACAAACTATGAATCTACTTAGCCTCGCCATACACTTGCTTGATCCACTTGATTTTTTGCCCAACTTTTGTAGCAAGAGGTTGAGTGAGTGAAAAACACAGTGTCTAAAAAATGTGCCCATACCTTGCCTCCATCAATGTCCCCACAGATTTTTGATTTTTGACAATGACTCTTTTGACTTGGACAACATTTTAAGGTCCCACCCCTTCAATGGCTTTGAATAGGATGTCGGCTTTGAAGTGGCATCCTTGACACTCTCCTTGCAATCAATGCCTTCAAAAACACTGCCCCTTTACGGTGCATTGTAACCCCATTGATTAAAAACCTAGTTCTTGCATTTTTCCATCCATCATAAATGATGGTCACCCCCATTTCGGCCTATAAATCTTTAATTGGCTGAAAAGAATTCTCAACATGCTTTTTTCCTTTGCTAATAGGGTGGTGCACAACTTTTCATACCCTAGCCCTTTGTACCCTTTTGGGGTCTTGTTGATCGATTTCACGATTTCTTGCCAATACGGTGACATGATAACATTGAAGGACAATCCATTTGAAAACACACATCACACAATGTGCTCATTGGTGATGTCACTGGGCTTGTTTTGGAAAGACCTTTCTAGTGGTCTTTTTGTTCTCATGTGAAAGAGGAGAATTTTCTTTGTGCGTGGAGGTGTTGCCAAAAACGGATGTGTTGCGGCCACAATTGGGGAACCACCATGAGGAGTTGGGGCAATCGGTGGCTTCTTCAATCTAGATCCTTTCTTTGACGAAGAATGATCAATTTCTTGGTGTGGGCTGGATCTATTTCTTCTTGTGCCTTAATGTACAAAAGATTAGTTGTTGAAATCGGATTATAGTTCCCGGGCAAGCTTTGATGCCTTGGCTATGTATTTTCATAAGTGGGCTTTTAGCTGACTGTATGAGCTAGTGTACCTTACATTGCAACCAGGATGGCTTTGCCAAATATACCCCCCACCACTTGGTGCCTGCTCTAGCATTGTCACGTACTTCCAAAGCGGTGATTGTGGATCGATTTTGAATTGGGGTTGCCCACAAAAGTATAATGTGTTGACATTGCGGTATCTCAGCAAGTTTAAAAACCAACACAATATTACCCCAAAAAAAGCCCTAGGCCGTAGCCCTATGTGCATATGAAAACTTGTTAAATAAATGACAAATAAACAAAAAAACAATAAAATGCAAACAAGAATGAAGAAAGGTTGTGAAGATGGAAAACAAAATGAAAAGAAGAAATAACAATACTAGTTAAAACCTTACATTCAAACCAAGAATCCTCCTTTGAAGGTCCTCAATCACCTTGGCAATTAATGGGCAGTCATACTAGCATAAGAAGATGATAACAATGTTGTTGGATGAAGTTTCAACTCTAGATGAGCAATGAGTCTTTTGTGCTATTTTATGTTATGTTTTTGTGTTTAGGTTAGCTTTTAAGGTTTGCATTGTGCTTATTTTTTAAATCATTATTTTAGACCAATTTTTGACAAAATATATATATATATATATATATATATTTTTTTTTTACCTGTGTTCTCACTTCAGATTCGCCCTGGTTTCGCCTGTGTTCTTTTGTTGAACCCATGTGAACCAGAGTTGTCCAAGACAAACCCTGGAGAAATCCATAGGCAGATTCAGTATATATATATATATATTTTTATCTGTGTTCTCACTTCAGATTCGCCCTGGTTTCGCCTGTGTTCTTTTGTTGAACCCATGTGAACCAGAGTTGTCCAAGACAAACCCTGGAGAAATCCATAGGCAGATTCAGACTGTACCTGAACTCAGTGCGACCTGAACTTGAATCCAGGGATGGGGGGATCGACATCCTAGGTATTTGTTGATGGTTGTTTATTTGAATTTTGACCAGATCATCACCAATTTTGTTGCCATATTGGGTATCACCCATTATTAAATCTTTAGTGTAAAGAGAAAATTGAAGTGAAGAATTTTCTTCCATATCGACTCTGGCAACTCTCGTAACTTCATAGACTTAATGTGGTGACATATACAGCAGTAAGTTCTAATTTTTATGTCGTAGCTCCAGCAAGGGCAGATGTTACCACGGGGTATAGTGAACAAAGACCTTCGGTGAATTCCAGATGAATCTTGATAAGTTTTACATAAAATTTGAGGAAGGACAATAAGTAAAGTCTTAATAAACTGATTTATCATACAATATAGGTAAACAACCTAAGAAGGTGAGCTGCTATATTTTTCAATCGTTCTATGATGGGCTTGAATGTCAAGGTGAAAATGCAGAACCCAACAAGAGAAAATAAAGCACAATGGCTGACTGATGAGTGTGCAGTTGTTTTTAAGGATCTATAATGTGGACTCTTGCGGGCAAAATTCTTTATTTGCAAAATAATCAAATTTTCCTTTTGAAAAACAAGCTTGTGTACTTGGGGCACATATTAGTGTGGAGGGAGTCAAAGTTGATATAGCGAAGATTCAAGCCGTCCTTAACTGGTCTGCTATGAAGAATGCGAATCAGCTGAGATGATTTAATGAGCTATTTTTTATCCACAGAAAAATTGTCGGAGGGTTCTGGACACCTAATGGCAACCCTCACTATTCATGGAAAGAGGATCCAATTCGATGGGACAGATGAAAACAGGTAATGACCTCTGGCCATGTACTTGAACTTCTAGAGTTTTTACAGCCATTTGTGTGAATGTGATGCATCAGGGAATGGCATAGATTCACTGAGCAGTGAAGAATTGCTTTTGATGGTGGGAAATCAAATAAAAAGAAGTTACTGTGCAGTTATTATTAAGAAACATGTTTCTTGTGCTTGCTGAGGCCCTTCATAGTGATGGCCCTCCTTTTCTACTTGAATTGACTATTGAAGACACTCTAGTTGCAGTAGTTAAATATTTTCCCTGCTCAAGCCAATGGATATTGAAGCGGGCTAAAGGCAAATCTCAAATTGACCCAGAGTAGGACAAAATCTCAATGGGACGAGCACTGTAAAGTGTGGGAAGTTAAAGTGGGAGATCGAGTTTTCTTGAGATTACAGTTTTATAAGTTGAAGTCTCATAAAGGTGGAGAAACTTGGGCCTACATATTAAGGGCCTTATAAAGCTCTAGCAAAGAGGAGGACAAGTTGCATATACTCGAATTGATTGACAAAAGTGGTTCGGAAGGATTTTGTTTTTTTAATTCCTTGCCTTCTATAGACTGGAGATCATGGACTCAGATATTTTATTGATTCCATACCCCAATTGGCAACTTTGAGAAGTTGGGGAGGAAGTCTCCTGTCAGAATATCTTATTCAGTGGAAGGATTTGCGATCAAAGGATATCACGTGGCACTATAAATGCTTTGAAGTAAAGCAATTCAAGGAGGGGGAATTGTTATGATACTTCACAGTAATCAGTTTCAACACTATTTATTATCAGATTGTGTGACTGTTAAGAATTTGTACGTCCACGGGGTCTAGTTTATGGTCCATTAGGATAATTAATTGTCATTTGTATTTTTATGTTCTTTTTTTTTGGGTTTGTAAAAACAATCTGATTATATCGCATGCAAAAGAAGCACATGGCACTACAGTTGCCTCGGGACAAAGCAATTCAAGGAGGGGGGACTGTCATGATACTCAAGGATAAATCAGCTTGTGTGGTCTTAAGAATTTGTACATCCACGATGACTAGTTTATGGTGCATTAGTATTATTTATTTTTCTTTGTATTTTTATGGTCATTTCAGTTGGGTTTTTAAAAACGATCTAATCGTCCCACATGAAAGAGGAGTTTACATGGGGGATTAGTTATAAATAGGATGTCAGGTGTGTTGAGGTTAATCATGTTGCTGGTAAGTACTTACATGTACAGTTTTATGGGGACCGTGGCTTGGCTAAGTTCAGTGACCATACCGCATCTAGAGACATTGTTGGCCTGAGTTGGCACAAATATCTCCTGGGGAGAATTCTCCTGTAATGTCCGAACTGATAGTTCTGTAGAATTGCAGTTCAGTTTTCTTTCTTTTCATATAATGCAATTAGACCATCTAAAGTTCTACATTTTCAGTCTTGGAAAACAAATAAAATTTTCCTTTTTGCAAATATTCAGAATTTCAGGTTCCAGTTCATCAATTCAGATTTTAAATTTTCAGCTCTAGGAATTTTACCTCAGGGTTTCCAACAGTTGTTGCTATTTTTCAGCTGTACTCACAACATAATAAATCATTTGCGTCAATAGAATACAAAGACAATACAAACTCCTCCTAACTCCATAACTTGAGCACCTTTAACAAACCATCAATAAACATTCAACGCTTTTTGTAACACTACCACGTACCAAAAACCATCTCATTAGAAGTCACATGTTTAACCTACATGACAAAAAGTGGACTTGGAAAAATTATGCAGAAATATAGAATCAATGTATAGCTATCAAATATTATGATTAATTTAGAAAATTATTTTAACATAACCATTATGCTGCTGTCTGCAATGGCTGGCTTCCATTCTTTCGAATTACTACCTGCTACTTTTTTTTGGTCTGTCATGCATATATATTGAATTTTTTCACCCGAGGTGACTGCTACTTCTCCTTTCAGATAGTGTTATTTTAAGATGTCATCCTGTGGTTCTCATCTCTGCTTAGTCTTGTTACCAATTTTACTTGCTTTGTATTTTTACTTGTTTGCAGCTGCCTTCAACATTGCAATTTTCCGCACTCTTGCCATGAGCATTCAAACTAGGGAGTGAAATCTCTCCTCTATATTCTGCAAGTAACCTTAACATTTTAACCAACACACTTCTCCATAGGCACCAGACCAAGTCAAAGCCAATCTCTTACCTCATTCATGGGATGAGCAAGTCAATGTAAATGTGCGCATGTTTGAGAGTACCGTTACTGATATTGTTTTGGGGATGATTTGTGGATTCATCGTTTTTATCTCTGCTTCTTGATTGTGGGTTGTTGGGGCTTTGTTATTTTGATATCCCTCCTATTCATATTTCAAAATAATATCATACAAAGAAAGAAGACAGAAATTATATTAATTTCCACTAATGACCAAAAGTAGGTTAATGGGACTCTAGAAAACATCCAATCCAATTATTATAGAACATTAAAACTATGCTATCCATTGTTTAGTTCACTCTTGGGTATCATGACTGTGTGTGTGATATCCATTTTATTTTATTTTATGTTCTTGACCATTATTGCCATTCTTGTGAGATTGTACCTATTAGTAAAGCAATTGTACCTGTGTGCGTCCCTCCCTCACCCTCGTTGTTTTGGGGGTGAAAAGTGGATGATTTTCATCTCTACTCGTTGATGGTGGATGGTTGGGGCTTTGTTATTTTGATATTCCTCACATTCTCATTTCAAAGCAATCTGGTAGAATATTACATCTCATGCTTTCCTATTGTTTTGTTCACTCTTGGTTGTCATTGCTATGTGTGTGCGATATCCATTCTATTGTAGTATATGTTCTTAACAATAATTGTCATTTTTTATCAAATTGTATTTATTAATGAAGCAACTGTTTCCTGCTTGCGTCCCACCTGCTACATCATTGTTTTGGGGACGACAAGGGGATGATATTCATCGTTTTCATCACCACTCCTTGATAGCGGATGGTTGGGGTTTTGTTATTTTGATATTCATCTCATCCTCATTTGAAAATAATATTTAGAACATTACATCGACATCCTATGCTATCCATTGTTCGATTCACTCTCAAGCACCATTATTATATGTCTGTGATATCCATTGTATTTTAGTTTATGTTCTAGACCATAGTTGCCATTCTTACTTGATCATATTCAATGGCAAAGCAACTCGCTCTTTGACTCTCTCTCTCTCTCTCTCTAGGGACATGTTGGAAGCATTTGAGATGTATTTGCCTTAAATTTGCTAGTAATTTTGAAAGCATTTGGTATGTTGTTGCCTTGAATTTGTATGATAATGGAGAATGGAAATAATTGTCATATTTTTTTAATTGTTTATTGAAACAATTTACCGAGTTGATGGTTAGAACACTAACCGGTTATGGGGAATTACCATATATCGTGAGGTAAACTCTTCCAAGCTTTTACGCAATTCATATGCTCCATTCACTCACTTTTCTTTTTTTATTGTGTAAATGATGATTAATTTTATCCTTAGAGCCGGACAAGGAACATCATGTTATTTGCTTGCCATTGAGAAACAATATGACTTTTGCCTCAAGCATTTCATAAACATTGTTGGTATTTTATGTGGTTGACTCCAGAAGAGTCCAATACATAGATACACTGGAAAGAAACTAACATTAAGATAAAAATCAATGCTCTTTCTCGTGTATAGACAATATACGATGCTTTCATTATATATAAAAATTCTATTTGTGGCACACTTGCCTTCCTTCAAAACCATCATATACAACACTTTAGGTATACAACCAAAAACAATTTGTGTAATGACACTTTTAAGATAATATTTAGATATACATATTTAAACAAGGAAAATGATCTCATTTTGGGTCTAGCTAGTAATTTTTTATTAGAAAAATCCTTCCTTTAATAGTAGTAATTGTTGTGCCACAACACACCTCATTTTGAAAATTTTCAAATAGGGACCCACCTGCCTTAGAAAATTTCCTCAAGACAAAGTCTAAAGACATGATCCATTGAAAAAATAGCTTTAGAGTTCAATTTTTGACATATTTCATAAATTCTAAGATTGACTTGTTATTTGGAGTGTTGTGTTGCTTTATTAAAAGTCGGAATCGAAACATTATTGTACTCTTTGTAAAAGCATTTGATTTTTAAAATGAGCCGTTTGAGTGATTAATGAAACTAATCGTGTCATGTTTTAGTCCATGCATGTTTGGCTTTAATCCTATGCATGCAATTCCACGATCAAGTTTTTCCTATTTCATCTCTGGGCTCATCTGATTTTTCGACATCATTTTTCTGGGAGTTTACAACCTTCAACAATCGATCGAGTCTTTACCCTTTCGGGCCTCCGAGTTGTCGGGATAATGACAAGTGTCACCATCTTGCTCTTCCTAAGTTATCCAATACTTAAGTAGATTCTAATGTCTTTCGGGCTTTTGAGTCATCAAGATTGTGTGAAGTGTCACCATCTTGCTAACCCGCAACCCAAAGAACAAACACACATCATGAAGTCATTTGGGCAAGCAAAGTAGTGAGATTATTGCAAGTGCCATCATCTCGTTCATCCCAACGAAAAGATATTTTGCACAATTCATGAAGTTCAAACGATCTTTTGAGTTTTCGAGATTGATCCATGTACCATGACCTTGCTAACCCGCAGATGATGCCAACAAATTTATATTATAAGGTCATCTGGGGGAGCGGAGCAGCAAGAGCCATCCACGTGGCACCATCTCGACACCTTGTAGTTTGACTTAGCGAGGTACAAAGTTAAGAGTTTGAAGACCTTTCGAGTCATTGGGATTGTACCACGTGTCGCAATCTTGCTAATCCATGAACTGCACAATGTATAACAAAGAACTTTGCACTCTTGGCACCTGAGTCGTCGAGATCTTTCCAGGTGTCACATCTCAAGAGTTTGCGACCAAAGAAGCAAAGTATAAAGGAACAAAACTTGGCACCTAAAGGACAAGCGACATGCAACCACATGTCCAAGACCAAAAAAAATAATTTTAAAACACAAAAGCAAAGCTCTGAAAGTGCGAAAAGAGGACACTTGTCATACTAAGGTGATGAGGCACCCAAAAAATGAAAAGATGACACCTAAAAATTCAATTTGCAAAAGTTGACACTGCATAATCAAAATTCAAATAAGAAAGAGTTGATGGGGAAAGGAGCGAAAGTCGTATTTTATCCACACGAATTGACAACTAAATGTATTGAATTTTCAGAGCCAACAAATCTAAGAGATATATTGGATTTACAAAACTTGATTTGATTTCATTGCCCTTTTACTATACAATGCAAACTATGAATTCGAGCTTTTGAGCAATTAGGAGACTTAAAGTAATTTAGAGAACACAAAGTAGTTGTGGAGTTTCAATAGCTTCATCATCTCACACTCTTCCCTCTATGTATTTGATTGCAAGCATGGCAGAATACACGGATACGATATTCGATTTTGCAGTATTGTAACACAAATTCAAACACTATTCAACTATATGGGAAGAGGTTGATGCTACTGAGCCATGTGTGGTAGGGGATCAATTGTCAATATTCACACAATAATACAAAAGTGACATTTTGGCTATCAAGGTAGTAGGTTTGCACGAGGAAGCTAAGTAATGCCTTGTATTGACTTACTCTATGATTTGTTTGCAAACGAACAAATTTCTAAGAATATATTTTATTTCAAGTTTAATAATACTCCTGTGGTTGACATTGGTGGCAATGCCTTGGAGAAATATTATAGGCCCCTTGTTCCAAAAATAACCTACAACCAAGTTATGATAAATCCCTAGTAAATTGCAAGAATGAGTTGACAACGCAAGCAACTTTGCAATTAAAATCCCTATATCCTCTCTTCCTATACTTGCTTTTAGGCCAGGGATAAGGATTGATATATCTCTATTAAACCGATTATATGATTTTCCCAGCATATCATATGATCATGAGATATGGATCACACTATTGGAGACCATTTTGAGTTTAGACAAGATCATCGCCCTCAGGGAAATGATCAATTACAACTTAATACATCAAATTGCTAACACAATTAACTCGCACGATGAATTTTTTTACGTGAAGTCTTGTGTGGTGGGCACTATGGTTGCCATAGTGCACCCTTCCTTTGGAGAACCGCAGGAGCCCTCTACAAAGTATCGTAAGAATAGATTGTGTGACGAGTTCAATACCCTTTACATATATAGATTCAAGAAGCATATTTAGAGTATCTTAGATACATTTTACCTTACGGTATATAGGGCTATCTATGGGAAGACTATGGCTTGGTTATCGGACCACATCAAGAGGAGCATTAAGAAAATGGGTGACTATTGGTATTACCTTGAGTGCACCGTAATCATAATTGAGGGCACGATAACCCAGCGTTTATAGTTGCCCCACAATGTTCTAGACAAGGTAGTCGAACAAGAGATTGTTGCACAATTTGCTGACAATATAGACATCCAACTTAGAGGTTCCAAACAAAGGGCCTTGCATCCAAGCCCTCTTGATATAGGTCATATGCAATACACAAAATGAGAGAACTCAACTTTGTTGGCAAAATGAGAATGCATTATGGTTTGGAGAGGGCACCATTCAGAGATTGGGATCCTAGGGGTAATGTTGAGGAACATCTGAGGAAATATGAAAGGAAAGTAAAAATTACTTATGGACACCAATTTTACGATCATGATTTCATATTTATAAATGATGAGGATGACAACATTGTTGCCATCAAAATGTGCAATGTTGACATGTCCATGATGGTGGCTCAAAGGATCTAATATGATCCTACAATCACATAAGAAGATGCAAGGAGAATAGACACGGAGCAATGGACTTCAACAACACTTCATGGGTTTCCTCTCCAAATAGAGACAAAAACTGAGGGAACTCATATTGTTGAAGAGGTTGGAGAATTTGGGGACATAAATCCGCAAGAAGAATCCAATATCCCTAGCAGTCTTCCCACACCTCTTAGTGTTGCCCCTTCTTGATCTATAGTTGATGTGAGGGAATCTATAGGTCCTAACAGAACAACGCTATATTGTGTTACACCCATGCCTCCATTAACAACAATGCATTAGTTAAGCCTCCCTTCTTTTTTGTTACAAGTTCCTATTGTTGCTACTTGTACATCCCCAGTTCATACCACAACACCCCAATCCATGGGGCAACCATCCACATCTTGCATGGCTCCACCAATAATCATTGCCATCCCCGCTTCATCTCCACCTTCCACTTTTATGGATCCTTCATCTTCCATCCCACCCACTTCAGGACCAATGCTTACTCCTACTAGGCAACCACTAAAGACCTACCAAAGGAAGCCTACGACCCCTCCTATGTTCCCAAAGGTTGTGCAAGAGGAAGAAAACCTTGCTGAAGGTCCAATTGTCAAGGGTGCTCCTCTTTATGAGGAATTCGAGGAGGAGCAATGAGACAAGGTAGAGGAAGAAGCTAAGTTGATTAAAGTCTAAGATAATTTTGAAGAGGAAGAGTGGTTGTCTGAAGAAGACATTGAACTTGAAGAGGCAAAACCATTTGAAGAATCAAATGAAGGTGAAACTAATTCAGGGGAGACAAATATGTGGAGACTCTGAAGAAGTTGAGCAAGAAAAGACTGACTTAGTTGCAATTGAGTTATTATTATTATTAGAAGAAAAGGATATGAGGGATGTCTAAGCAAATAGTTCTAGTTGACGAGCCAATATCATTTACACCTTTAAGCCCCTCTACCACAAAGTGCAAAAAGTGATGCAAGTCCTACAAGGGGACTTAATACAGAGGATACAATGGTATCAACTGCAACAAAAATTATCATTGCCACTTGCCCTCAGAATGTAAGTTCATACGTTCCTAGTTCTTTAGTATCTCATGATGTTGTCACCACTACAATTGATATAGTAGAAGCCACTCAGTTTTCACATTGTTTCATTTTTGATTCCCCATGTCCAATAAATAGGCCCTAAGCATTCATCATGCCAGTTTTGCAAGATATAACTTAAGACCTAGTAAGCAACATTTTTTCTATTGACAATCCACCAACTGAGGGTTTTGCCATTACTACTACTGAGGTTGCCTATACATCTATTACAACATACATGCAAAATTTGCTCCAAACCCTTGTGACCTATTCAACATACATGCAAAATTTGCTCCAAACCCGTGTGACCTATTCATTCTTTAGTGGAACTAATCGACGGGCCACTAAACCAACCAAGTAGGTACATTTTGAAAACCTAGTATCTACTTCTATTTTGGCTACATAGATTACACCCCCTCCAGGGCAACCACTCAGTTAGGTATGCTTGTTCTCTAGTTTCAGTGCTTCAGGCAGTAGGGAAGACCACATGTTATTGACCCACCACCATAGAAGGAGGTCACTAGGTGGAGATAGGCCATTCCCTCTTTTCCAGAGTTGGTTGTATCTTCTATTGCCTAGCCCACTCTCCTCAATGCACCCACTAAGTCAATCCCCACCTGCCACCTCTGCATCCACTGAACAAATAGAGCAACAAACTATAGTAAACATCCCTTAATTGATTCATAAATTGTAGGAGGAAGAAGGCATGCATGGCTAAGTAATTATCGAACAATCAAAGGTGGGCTTCCATTTTGACAAGGAAACCAATACATTGAAGAAGGTTAAGAGAAACACTGTCTTGATGGACGGTGAGAATGTTGAGATGGAGCACTAAGAGGACTTATTCTCTCTAACCAAGAAGAAGAAACTGAATCCTTTAGATCCAAATGAGTATAGGGAGGATCCTTACAATTTTGTAGATGTGACTGGAGAAGTAATAAAATAGATGTTTAGGAGCTATGACCAGTTTGGACAAAGGTCAGAATATGTTAACATCATTAAAGCTCCTACAAAAGTTGTAGATAATGTACAAAGTGCAGTTAAAAAGTTATATGATGTTATTAGTTCAATAAGGTTTGCAAAGATTGAATCCTAGCCTAAGGGGGGAGATGTATCTCAGTTGTACAATAAAATGAAAGACATGGAAGGAAGGCTCAACTTTTTGGGCCAATCTACAAGAATCAAGGCTTATGCTCATTTAAATTTAATAATGACGCCAAAAGTTGCATGGGCACAGAGCCATGTGACTACAAAGAGAGATAGTTTGTTTGACTGGCATAGAGAGATAGCTTGTTTGACTGGCATAGAGAGATGCAAACCATGATACAATTGTTTGTGAAATATGAAATGGAAGTAATCTCTATTTTGAAAGACATGAGGGTCACAAATGTGAGTACTACTCTTAGGTAGTTGGTTGTAAGCCCGTTTTTGAAGGTTTGCTTCGAGCTGCAACTGACAACTTCTGAGCTGAAATTGAGGGGACAATCTATAAAACTAATGAAAAAATTATCCAATTGATTGATTTTGCTAAGGGAAAGGTCACGTGAATAGATACTCTTTATATAGAAGTCAAAGTTGCAATTGTTTTGCACAACAAATTGATAGATAAGATTCCACAATTGTTCAAGAGACATTTTCTTGATTATGAGACTATCAATATTGATTTTCAGGGTAGTCATGCCTTATATTTGTAGATGGAAGCTGCAAAGCAAGCAACATTTAGAGAAGGAACATCATTAGCGCCGCCTCAAAGCACGCAACCCTAGACTCCAAAATATACATTAGTGCAAATTGCAACTGGGCCTGCGTATTTCTTGCATTCCACTTTCACTACAACAATTGCATCAGTAACTAATTCAGTTAGCTCTTTGGCTACAACATCTCATGTAGCACTTCTAGTTAGTGCCACTAGTGCCATGATTCATTGTAGCTTCCAATTAGCACAACTACTTCTACTATAGTGTCTATTCTAGTTGTAACTACAATAACAACTCAGTCTTTAAATATGCAAGCTCCACCTCTAGGTGGTGCCACATTAGCACCTTAGGTAGCTTTTAGTAGGGGTTGCATGACTAAGTTTTGATTTGTGTCTATTCTTAGCTATGCTATTTTTGTATTCAGGAGTTCTTTTGGCGAAGGATTGTTATCTATGATTGTATTGTATTAATGCATGGTATGCATGAGTTTCAACACCTAGCTCCTAAATTGGGAAATGCAAATTTAGACTTAGCTTGGAGGATGAGGCTACCCCTCTCAATTCCAAGGGGAGGAGAATTTTGGCAATCAAAATAAATAAGAAATTCCATGGATTGTTCTGCAAATTTGTTTGGATGTGCATTATCTATTCTTGTCTAAACCTGTGATTCATTGAAGAAGTTCCATTATCTTAGTTTTTGGGTTGTGTAGAAGTGTTTTGGTACAAATATTTATATTGTGCAGTGGTTAATTTGGATGCTTTTGTGTTTAGATAATCATAATCTCCCTTTGAAGATGTGCATTTGCAATCTTTCATCTGCAACAACCTTTGATTGTGAACACTAAAGTTTATTGTATTTAGTTTCCTTGGACTCTTAATTGTGTTTCCCTGTTTTGTGTGTTAATAGTAACTTGCAACGAACATTAGTTCCCCATGCTTGTTCAACCTACAATGCAAGATCCGATATGGAAAGGATTCATCTATCTTTTTTTCACAAACTTTATTTTCTGCATTACCTTTCCCCCTTTTTTGAGTTTATTTTCATCTTGCCCACCTTAGGTTAGATCTGCTTATCCATTTCAAGTAAATCCGCGACTTATGTTATATCCAAACCATTTGAGGTAAACAATCGTTCCACTCACTACTATTCCGCCACCAGGTGGTTTATAAAACCAAATACCATACAACTTGTGTCTTGGAGTGAATCTTTTTCATTGATCCTAAAATGTTATAGGCTACCTTGTAAGATTCCATGATGTGCATAAAACTCACATCAAGAGTAACCAAAAGATTTATAGACATGTTTATTTTGAACAAAATAATGGCCAAAATGATATCATGGCACTACATTTTCCCCACAAATTACATCTCTTTCCCAATTGGGGAGAGCCATGCATGATGACGATCCCAAAGGCAACCCTACAAAACAATTTGGTTGGCAAGGGAGGGCCAAGCAAGAGGAAACAAGAAACTAAACCCTCATGTGGGAGCAAATCGAACACACACCAAGAGAAATGCTTGTTTGATAGAGAAAGGTAGGCAAGGCCTCAAAGTGGAAAAACAAGCAAAAACCTACCATAGAAGGGAAAACACAATAGAAAACAAAATTGACATAAGGGCCAAGAGATGTGGGAAACATAGACCTTTTATAGGAAACCTTCCTTGTCATCATGAGAGAGATGCAATTGAAAAGATTGAGGAACCAATCGTTGAAACCAAAAACCGTTGTTGGAAGACACTATTGTGCGACTCCATTTTGTAAGGGGGAAGTTGCTATCGTTGTTGCAACACCCAGGGAAACCAATGCTTGCTAGTAAACAAAACCATTGACACCATAACATCCACCAAGTTATGTCCTAGAGGTGCCATAGGATCCCAACAATCCTCCCCTTGCTATCCCCTCACCGAGGCATGTCTTTGCATTTGAAACTTTTAACTTATAAGGTTTTAAGTAGAAGGGGTTGCTGATTGAGAGCACCTCTACCGTTCCCATTGTTCTACTTGTTCAAAATCATATTTACTTGCAAGAGATTGCGTTGGTTAGTAATTCTCTATTTGGACTAAATCTTTACTGGGACTAGATTTGAGGATGGCAACATAACCAAGTGTTAGGGCAGGGGATTGCAAATCCCCCATCTCGAGTTTAATCCAGGGGTCACATTCATAGGGTAAATAAAGTGAAAGAAATGCAAAAGTTTGAATTTTCATTCCATAACTTTTGTAGTCAACTTTTGGGGCTTTAGATCATATTAACAATATATTTATGATAAGATTCTATTTTATTGTAAATGCATGCCTCAATAGGCATTTATAGAGTAACTAGTTCCAAGAGAATTTTTTAGGAGTCTATTGTCGACTATTACTTCCAAAATAGGAAGGTGTAGGATTGACACTTTGCACTATCTTGTTGGTTCCAATAGCATCATTAATAAATAATGTTTATTATAATTGGTAATAGAGGGATTTGTATGAATATAGACTATATTGCTTGGGCTGCTCTAATGGTCGTTTTTACGTTAAGTGTTAGGTATTGTTGTGTATCCATGTAGTTTTTTTTAGATTTAAAAAAAAAAAAATTTTTTTTAGAAAAGGTACATGCATGTGTGTGTGTATGTGCCTTTTTATGTGTGTATCATATTTCTTTCTTTGAATGTGTGCGCGAGGTGTGCATGTACACTTGCTTGCTTTCACACATATATATGTCCACACACGAGCATATGTAAAGCTATGACCATGCATAATATAAACATTAAAGAAAAAGTAAATAAAATATCAAATACAATTAAAATAAGCACTAGCACAAAATGGCTAAATATTTATTGACAAGTTAAAAGTGATTGAAGGAATTGGACTAAAACATGTACAACACGATAAATAGCTTACATTTTTATTGGAGAGTTGTTTTATTTTGATGCCAATAAGAAAAATTTCAAATATTATCTTTTATTTCTTCTATATTTGTACCTTTCCATTATTGTGCACATTTGACATCAAAAAATTCTATGCAAATGATTTGGATCCTTTTGATGGCCCAGTTGTTATGGGTGCGTCTTGCTTCAAAGGGTGTTCATCTTAATTATATTTTACACATTTTATCCAATATAAGATTGAAGTAAATATATATTTTAATTGCATTTGAGTTGGGTATGATAGATCAAAAGCGTTTAATTTAGTGTTAGGATTTGGTTGGGATTATGGATCTTTATTTTATGGACAATGAGATTAGTATATCTTATTGGAAAGTCTTGTTAAGATTGCTTGGTATAATTCAAAAATATGGTAAAGATATGGTGTGGCCTTTGAGCTTTACATTTATGTTTTTAGGCGTAAGTCTATAATGCAACTTTTATTTTTTTTCCTTTTGTTTAGTAAAGAGATGAGATTTTTTTTGACATATTATCAAGACTATAAAAGAATGCATGTTGAAATATCAAATAAACTACTTTTACAATACAAGGCAATTAGTATGCTTATTTCAAAATTTACAAAGATAGTTTCCCAGGTAGATAAGCTTTGAGGTTTTACTATATTCATATCATGTTTTAATGTGGGATTTGAAGTTTTATTGCATTTATATTTATAGGGTTAACTTATTATGTGTGATCAATAGGAATCCAAGAAAGGAGGTTAGTATATTGTTAGTTCAAGCAACAAAAACTCAAATAAAAAACACACTGACACTTACACTCCAAGCCTAGATCTTTAGGGGGAGCTTAGTAACAAAATATAAATGAAAGTAAACTAAAATATAAAAGACAAGATTTTTTGTCTTCCTTGGGAGCTTCAAATGATTTGTTGAGTGGCTTGCTCGGCTTGTGCATCAAAAAGTTTTTGACAAATGAAGCTTGTTGGCTCCTTTCTGTGGCACAATTGGCTTTGATGTGGCTTGTGATTACTTGGCTCAAGATTTGACATTATAACAGTTTTGATATGCGTTTCATGGAACAAATATTGCATATTAACTCTACAATATCCAAGTTTAGAATTCAATAGACAAGGGCTTGCATTTATAGCCTAAGGATTTAACTCCAACCCAAAGTGAGTCAAAGTGGACTTTGAACATGGAATGGGTTCAAACTTAACCTAGGTGAGTCAAATATAACCTCAGTAGAGTTAATAGTTGTCAAGTAATTATGATTTTCAATTACTAGGCATGGTTCTCCAAAATAGATATTTTAGGATATTTTCAAAGAACTTGACAATTCATAAAGGCAATGATGAAAGGCTATGATATTTGAATTTCTTTTTTTATATATTTATTAATTTCAAATGGATTATTCAACAAGGCATTTAATTTGGTTTAGCTTGTTAATTAATTTTAATTAGTCATTTAGTTTTTTCAAGATTTGATATTTGTTCATGTGCCTTACTTAATAGGTCCATAGGCCAAATTGACAGTTTTAATGTCGCAAGGTGATTAGAGATGAATTCGTGAGGGGTTATTGTTACATATGATGAAATACCCCAATTAGGGATCTCTCAACATGATTCTGAGTTTTGATGAATGATACACAATCAAATTTGGGATGTTAAGTGATTCCTAGACTTATTTTGCAACAATTGGTAGGAATCGATCTGAAGTTCGATTGAAGGCAAGTTGTGGTCAGTTTTAGGTGGCTATATTATGTAGCCGTTATGTTTTATTTCATGTCAAGTAAAAATATTAGATTTTATGTAACATATTGTTAAACCATAAAATAGTGCATGTTGTATCATCTAATAATTATTTATTACAACACAAAGTACATAATTAGATATCCAACTGGAGAAAATTGTTGGAGTGGTCGTGTTTACGTTGGCTAGTGGTTTGAGTTACTTCCAAATTGGTTTTTCATCTTAGCCATTATCACACCTACTCATAAAGTTAAACTTAATGGAGAGTTTGTTTTAGTTGTTGGATTGTTTTCTATGTGTGGATGAACAATATTTTTTTGTGCAACTATTTAGACAGTCCACCTATAGTTGGATTCATCACAACCACCAAGTGGTGATTGTAAAACCAAGTCATTAACCTATTTATTAGGCACTTGTGCTTTTCCTTTGTTGGTGGTAGAGAGAAGCTATGGATTGTATATTCATCTTGAGGCAATAATGAAGAGATTATTCTGCAGGTTCTTTATCTGATTATTGTGTGGGAAATGATGGCTTCGCTATGGTAATGGTGTGTAGGAGGGATCCTACGGTTGTTTGAGTGCATTTTGCACTCCAACATGGTATTAGAACTGACTTTTTGCATCCATTACTTAGGAAAAATTATTTGATTGATTGATTGATTGATTGATTTATTTTGCTTAGTCATTGAAGGCCATATAGCAGTATTATAATGCAATAAGGTTTGGAGGTTTCATTCAAATGTTGGACGGTTGTATTGTTGTTTGAAAGTTGACTCAATGTTTTTAGCAAAGCATTCATTGGGTTTGCGTTGGATTTGCATTACGGTCTGTGCCGTTGCCACCTCTGATCCAACAATTTGCTTTGTCTTGTCTTAGATCGACATTGTATGATTGGAATTGAAGCAATGGAAATACATGTTGTTTGATTCTTCTAGTTACTCTCCGCTGCCTCTGCCCTTTGGCACTATACAATTTTTGATCCTAGGTTTATGAGCAATGTCCCACGTTCGCCCCCTCCATCAGAGAATGAACCCCATCGCCACTGCTATTACTCAAGCGTAGGTGCCCTCATTTATGCAATCAATTTTTTTTCTTGAGCACCTATTAGTCTACTTGAGAGTTTTTTTTGTTTATTGAGAGATGGACGAGGACTCATTCATAACACATTGCAGACATGTTGGCATTTGATTTTGCATGCTTATACGATATGCTAAGATTTGGGAGCATTGTGATTTCACAATGCAATCATGGTTGAGATTGAGCACTGTTTGAAACTGACCCATAATATTTAGCTTGTGCATTGCATTGGTGTTTCGTATTGAACTGCATTCTGCTTGAGTAGTATTACCCCAACGAGTTAGCTCACTTGACACCTTGGTGATCCTCGTTCAACCCTGACTATGCTGTCTTTGTTTGTGGCTTGGTGGAAGCTCGACTCAACGTGTAGATCCTATTTTGTTTCAACTCTGAGCTACTTTTCGTAGAGTATATGAAGTTTGACACCTTGTTTTTGCATTGATTCAATTTATACTTTGTATTGATTTCCTTGGATTTGTAGCATATGGCTTCAACATGTTAGAGTGCAACATGCATTCATACAATCGTAAGATCCCTTCTGCACACCATTACCACAACGAAGCCATCATTTCCCACACAATAAATAGATAAAATATGCACAATAGTCTTTTCATTATTGCCTCAAGATGAATATATAATATGTAGTCTCTCTCTACCACCAATCAAAGAGAAGCACAAGGACTGCGTAATGAATAGGCTAATGAGTTGGTTTCAAAGCAAACGTATGGTTGTTGTGATGAACCCTAGGTGCATAACAAAGTATTGTTCGTTCACACATAGAAAACAATCCAACTACTAAAACAAACTTTCAGTTAAGCTTAACTTCATGAGTCGATGTGAACACATTAAGTCAAAATCTGGTTTGGAAATAACTTAAACCACTAGCTAGTGTGAACATGACCACTCCACCCTTGCTTAAGCGCATAATAAGGAGAGAAGAGAAAACAAAGAGACTAAACGGGTCTCGACAACTAGGTCTAATCAAAATGCATCGTGAAATACAAAGTGTTCTTATGGTAACCAATCCATCTTACTGGAATACATGGATGTTGAGTCGCGGTAACTGCCAAGTCAAATATGAATTGATACTCTGTATGAGGCTCACTCAATAAAAAAACATTGATTACAAAAAAATGGGAAAAAAGAGTTAGCACATATGAAATGTGTCATTACAAAGTACTCACATAGAAAATTAAAAGGCAGATGCACTTGCAGATAAAACACTTGATAGAGAGTTGTGCTTAGTGACTTTCCAAAATTTATGGATGACGAGAATTTTGTGTGGCTTGCATCCTTGCAAGATGAGACACTATTTCATTCACCTCCATGTTTTAGATAGTTCGATGTCTCACTCTGTATATGACATGTCACCTAAGGGAGGCTTATGATGCTATTGCCATATTGTTGGAGGTCACTTCATCTCCAACTGTACATCTTCTGTTCTATCTTAGTGATGATTTTTTTGATGACATTGTCGATGTTCTTCCATTGTCTTCTATTTGTGAGGATGTAATTCTTGACGGTGATATGCATGAAGAACCTTTTGGCATCTCTTCTTTTTGTTGGTTCTTGTTGTCTTTCCATTGTTAGTGAGGACATGTTTCTTGAGGATGAGACTTTTGTACCAACTATTCATGCTGTAGATTTGTTTATTAGGGGTCACTTGGATGAGGTATCTTCACCTCCTCTACTTATTGATTGACATTCTAATACTGTGAAAGTTGCTCCTATTTTTGGTATGATTGTTGATAGTATCATACCAAACTCTGAGCAACCTATTGATCATATGGCCTCATTTCTAACACTACAAGAATCATATAGGAAATTAATAAAGCATAATTTTTTTTATGCTCCCTGATTCACGAAAAATATGCCATTCAATGCTCTCTGTAGATGAAATTAGTTGGTATCCAACATCAGAGTCATTTGTTGGACACTCATGCCCTTGTTCCTAGTTCATCATGTAATATAGAATCTGGTACACATCCATTTGATGCAGTTTTACAATGTGACCTACAAAAATAGTTGAGTGCATATGTTATTGAATCTAACACTGATATGTTGGACACTCGTGCCCTTGTTCTTTCTGCGGTTGCATGAGTGCATATTGCACTTTGACAAAAATAATTATAGGTCTCAAATCAAAACATTGAGAACTAATGGTGCTCTTCTTGAGATGTTGAAGGTCAGAAATGGTTTATTTGCTTTTGCAAATGTAGTTGTGTTGGCTACAAAGTCCATCTCTATCATTTTTTAAACCTTGAGATGTTGAAGTTCAACATTTGAGTGTGGTATGATAGATTAAAAGTGTTGAATCCAGTGTAAGATTTTTTTTGTGATTATGGGTCTTTATTGTATGCACAATGAGGTTAGTATATCTTCTTTGAAAATCTTGTTAAGGTTGCCTAGTATAATTAAAAAATGTGGTAAAATGTGGCCTTTGAGCTTTACATTTATGTTTTTTGGGGTAAATCGATAATGTAGTTTTTATATTTGTTTCCTTCTTGTTTAGTAAAGAGTTTTTATATTTGTTTCCATCTTGTTTAGTAAAGAAATGAGATTTTATGTGACATTGTTAGATTGTAAAAGAATCCACTTTGAATCATTAAATAAACTACTTTTACAATACAAGGCATTTAGTATGCCTACTTTGAAAGCTTGGAAATGATAGTTTGTTAGGGGGATAAGCCTTAAGGTTTTACTATATTCATATCATGTTTAAGTGTGGGATTTTGAGGTTTTACTACATTTATACTTGTAGGGTTAATCTATTATGTAGCCTTTATGCTTTATTTCTTCATGTCAAGTAAAAATATTAAATTTTATTTAACAACTATTAAACCATAAAATAGTGATATTGTATCATCCAATAATAATTTATTACAATACAAAGTACATTATTAAATACCTAGAAGCTAGTACTTAAGAAAATAATTATAATATGGGTCTTAAATCAAAACATTGAGAATATATGGTGTTCTCCTTGAGATATCGAAGATCAAAGATGGCTTATTTGCTTTTGCAAATGTTGTTGCATTGGCTACAAAGTTCCATCTCTATCATTTTTAAATCCTTGGGTATAATATAGCTTTTAGTTATTTATTATTTGATGTTGTTTGACTAGAAAATAATAATTAGTTAATCACATTTACAAATAGATCTCAAAATTTATGTCAAAGATCTACGATGAGCTATATTTTGAGTTTTACAACATTTTATGTTCTTTTATGCAATGATTGAATTATTGAGAGGTTGAGGCTTATGATCGTCTAATGGAAGTATGTTTTTAAGTTTCATGATAAATTTAGTATTGAGACTTGGAAGGAAAAAATTCAAATATTAGATTTATAATTATAAGCAAGTGAAGATAGCATATGTTTGATGATTGGCTTCTTTAAAAAAGTGTTTTGTGATCAAATGGGGAATGTGAAAAGGAAAACGGGGTTAGAGAGGAATGTAGTCTTATGGAAGATGGTTATTTTCAAAAAATTATAGTTACTTTCAAGTGTTTTTGGACATTAATACATGGAGTCATTTTTTTAAAAAAAATGTAGCTTTTGTTACAAAAAATCCTCTACTTCCGAAGATCATTGTTTTTAATGTATTATTATTTGCAAGTGTATTGGGTTCTTAGACACTTGTAGGAATTTTCTCATGTAGCCTAATATAATAGAAACATTTAGTTTTTAAAGTATGGGATTTTGAGGTTTTACTACATTTATATGTGAATGGTAACCTATTATGTAGCCTTCATAGTTTATATCCTCATGTCAAGTGAAAATCTTATATTTTATGTAACAAATTTGAAAGTGTCTTTAAGATCATCCACCGAAACGATTAAAAAAAAAAAAGAATATATGCAATAAAACAAGGTACTATACATATTATACCTTGTAAATGTTGAGACGATGTTTATGAGTAGGGAAATTAGAACAACAAAAGAAAAACTTAACGTGTTATTGAGGGTTGGACTTAAAACAATTACAAATTAATACAATATGCATCAACCCTCTTGCAAGAGTTAATAAGAAAACAAGATAATACAAATCTTTAAAAGGATTAGAAGCAAAAATCAAAGCAATTGCAATTATTGTTTTAGTCAACCTTTTTAGTGTGTGCCCAATGTTTTTTTTTATGTAGTAAATAGTTAGTTGGTGTAAAGAGACAAACGAGCTATATTTAAAATGTAAGTTTAATATTTTTGTTTCAAAAATATTCCTTATAACAAAGAATATCATTAATGAGGTAAGGTGAATGTTATCTTATATTTCTTGAATTATGAGATGAAATAAATGTGAAAAAATAAACAATACATAATTATAGAATAATTAATGTAGTTAATTAAAGATTAATCTTTAACGACCCTTCATGCTTTATTGTTGGGTTACATAATTGAGAATAACTAAAGATGGAGAAATGTGGGGTCATTATTCAATACTATTTTATGACTACTTCCTTCAAGACACATACAAAATTACAATGTTTTGTGAAGACAGTAAGAAAATAAATGTCTTCAATATTTTTGCAAAGTTGGATGTAAAGTTATTAGCAATTCCATGAATTTATTTTGGAAAATATTATTTCTTTTTGGAACGATGACTAGCATAAATAATGTTACAAAAAATAATCTATTGTAATTTGTAAAATACAATGTAATATTCCAGAATGTTATGTAAGAATTTGGATTCCTTTGAAATCTTTTTTAAAAAAAGTTATTGATTTTAACCTTGAAATAAAAATTTATATACTAAAATGAATTTTAATTCAAATTTTTTGAAATCAAGTATTTAATCCATAAGGGGTTTCGTCCTTGGGTTATTTGATAACAAGGGTTTTCGTCAATGAGTTCAAGTTATGTAATTAAGGGGTTATGTTCTTAAGAACATGTGTTGATGCTTGTACAAAGTTGCATATTTGAATTAATATGATTGGATGTTTTCTTCCAAACCAATGGTCAATTATTTATAGTTTCAAGCATTCTATTAAAAAGACATCTTTAAAAGTGGTGACTTTTCAATCGCTATTTGTTAATTAATGATATTTACCAATTAATACTGATTAATAATTAATGTGGTGTTGTGACCTTTCTTGAGTGTGGTGTTCTTCTTTGATTGTAGTGATTAAATTGCAACGATGTCCTTAAGTATATTGTAGTGATTTTCTTGAGTAAGACGATTTAATGACATTGATTTCCTTGAGTATGATGAATTAATGATAACGATTTTTTCATTTAATTTTAGCGATCTTATTGGGGATATTATTGACCTCCTTTCTTCAAATTGCTTGTCTTCAACCAATTGTAAGTTGGGATGTTCTAAAATAGTCACTTCTCATGTGGCATCTTCTATTGACTAATTCTTTCAACGAACTAAATATTCATTGATACTTCTGTTTTTTAACTTATTTTCACGAGTATTAAGAATAGTCTTTGTTATGAGAATCAATTTATGTTCTTCACCAATCGGAGATAATTCCATGGAATGAATAATATGTTATGCAAGTGCTTGTTTCAAACAATACACATGAAAGACATTATGTATGTGACTATGGCTTGGTAAATTCAATTAATATGTTACCTCTCCCACTCTTCTTATAATCTGGTATGGTCCATAAAATTGAGGCTTAAGTTTTTCAGCACCACATTGTTTAAAGGAAGATTTGTCTATACGGTTGTAACCTTAAATATACCATATCTCCAACTTCAAAGGTCATCTCTATTCTATGTTGATCCGCAATTTTTACTGATTTTGGGTGTGTTGAAAATTGTTTTCGAGAGTTATTAGGATATCTTGATGTTTTAAATTTTTGGCTTTGAGAACTCTACTATCTGGAATGATCAAATCTACAATTTTTTTAACATCATATCTATCCAATGCATTGAAAGGTGACATTTCAATAGACGTGATGAGAAGTATTGTAGTAGAATTCATCCAAATATAACCCTTTGATGCAAACATTTTTTAGCTCGATGACATAATTTTTTAAGTACTCAATCCATTTATTTACGGCTTTTGTTTGACCATTTGTTTGAAGATGATAACTCATATTTGGGGTTAATTCGATACCTGTCAATTGAAAAAGTTCTTGCCAAAAAACACTTATGAACCTAGTATCCCCATCATTGACTATATTCTTTAGTAGTCCATGAAGCTTAAAAACATTTTAAAAAAATATTACAGTTATCATAGGACCATCATACTTCTTGTGGAGTGGAATGAAATGAACGTAGTTTGTTAATCAATCTACGTCTACATAAAGGTTTCTTTGTTATTGAATTATGGGCATCCTTGAAATGAAATCCATAGATATGCTCTCCCATTTTTGAGTAGGGTAGGCAAGGGTTGTAATAATCTGACGAGAAAGTTATATTCTATTTTATTTTGTTGTCAAGTGGTGCATTCTTAAATGTATTTAATGACTTATAGTTTTTAAGTCCTTTCCAAAAAAATTGATCCCTTGACTGTTTGTAAGTCTTTACAAAACTAGGATGTTCTTCTAATGAGGCATTATGTATGGCCTTTAGGATTTTATGCTTGATTTTGGAACCAACTACTAAGAAAATTCTATCTTTGTAGAGAATGAGGTCCTTTATTAGTTTATAACGTTCATTTTCATTTTTTCCTTTTAAAATTGCACTGGCCCACTCATCCTTAATGTATTCTGTTCTTATGAATGCGTTCCAATTGGCAGTAATTTCTATCGTGGAGCATAAATGTGGTCTTTTTGATAAAGCATTAGCCACTACATTATTTTGTCCTTTCAACATACTCAATGTCGAAATTAAAGCCTTGGATCTTATTAACCCATTTTTGCCATCTTTCATTTAAGTTCGTTTGCTTCAAGAAATATTTCAAATTATGGTGATTCATTTTGATCACAAATCTTACACATACCAAATATTGTCAAAATTTATCAAGGGCATGGATGATGGCCAACATTTTTTAATCATAAATTAAGTATCTCTGCTCTTGCTCTTTGAGTTTTTGACTTTCAAAAACAATGAGATGCTTATTTTGCATTAAAATTGCACCAACACCTTTTCCAGACGTGTCACATTCCAACACGAAGTGTAATGAGAAGTTTGGCATTGCCAAAGTTGGGCATGAATTCATCACTTGTTTAAGGCGTTCAAATATTGATTAAGTAAGCTCCATCCAATTAAAAGATCACTTCTTTGTTAAATTGGTTTAAGGTGTTGATTGTTGTGAAAATCTTTTAAAGTATCATCTATAATAGGTGCAAAGACCTATGAACCCTTTCAATTGTGTCAGGTTGGTATGAGGAGGCCAACTTATAATGGTTTGGATCTTTTCTTGATTAACATGGACGCTATCTTTATTTATTATATGCCCTAGATATAGGGTTTGTAATACCAAATTCACATTTTGACATTT
Source organism: Torreya grandis (assembly GCA_037957365.1). Taxonomy (NCBI): domain Eukaryota; kingdom Viridiplantae; phylum Streptophyta; class Pinopsida; order Cupressales; family Taxaceae; genus Torreya; species Torreya grandis. The sequence continues at coordinate 447,781 of JARHVA010003746.1, read as the reverse complement.
TGGCAAAGAGGGATTGTTGTTCTAATATGGCAAGTACCATGCCTAAATGTTGTAGATGTTCTTCCCAATTCTTATTATAAATTAGAATATCATCAAGGAAAACTAAGATAAATTTCCTTTGATGCTTATTGAAAATGTGTTTCATGCAAGATTGAAACGTGGTTGGAGCATTCGTAAGTTTGAATGACATTACTAGAAATTTGAAATCCTGGTAGTGGCATTAGAATGTAGTTTTTTGAACATCTTCCTTCATTCGTATTTGATGGTACCTTGATCTCAAATCATTTTTTAAGGTTGCTCCATGTAGTTCATCAATTAGTTCATCGATTTTGGGTATTGAATATTAATTCTTGATGGACTTTTTATTTAATTTTTGATAATCAATACACATTCTTAATGTTCCATCCTTTTTTTTGACCAACACAACTGAAGAAGCAAATTTAATAACACTTGGCCTAATATGCCCCATCTCTAAGAGTTCTTTAATGGCCTTTTCCATCTCATCCTTATAAATCTTTAGATGTCGGTATGGTGTAGTTATTACTGATTTTGTTCTGGGTTCCAACTCAATGATATGTTGGAAGCCTCTTGCTGGGGGTAGTTCAGGGGGTAGGTTCTCAAATACCTTGGCATACCTTTTAATGATAGGTTGAGTATCATCATAATGTGTTTCGTGTTCTTGTGCGACGCTGATCAAATATTGTATTGTCCATGCTACATGCCCCTTACTAAATGGTCTTTTTCGTGTTTTTGTTGTTTCTATTTGAGGGCTACCATTGGCCATGCCTTTCAAAATTATTTCATTTCCATTTGATTGGAACTTAATTTTCATTCTCTGATAGTTTTGGGTAAACTCACTGAATGAATGCAATCGTTGAACTCCCAAGACCAAATCTGTGTCGCCAATATTAATGACATGGAAGTCATCGTTTATTTCATATCCTCTCAAAATTAGATTTAATTGTGGAATTCTTTTTGTACACGAAAGAGTAAATCCATCAGCAACAGTTACTGGAAATCCTTTGAATTCTTCTGTTTTCAAATTGATTTTCTTAGCCAACTTTTTATCAATAAAATTATGGGTAGCCACACTATTGACTAAGATTATAATTCTTTGACCTCACAATGTTCCTCTTACTCAGAATGAATGACATCGATGTTCTCTTGAGAGAGTGGCAAATGGTCCTTCCGTGGTTTCTTCTGCCATTATTTATAATTAGTTTTCATTGTTTAATTTTATTTCTTCTTCTGTATCACTTTCAGGGCCAACCTCGATGTAGTGAACTTGCCCTTTGCCCAAAAAATGGTGGCTTGGAGTCGATGGGTCTTTACAAGTAAAACATAATTTTTTTCTTTTTAATTCGTTACATGTTTCCAATTCCTTATTGGACTTTAGTGTTTCACAGGGTTGAGGTTCGCTTGTTTGAATTGGTCTCTGATAACTCTTTGAACAAATAGTTTGAACCTTGTCCTCGTTTAGTGTGAGTGCACAAGTATTTTATTAATTTTTTCAAAAATAAGTACATAAGGGTGCCTTTATTCCGTTAACCCTTTTCAATTGCAAACATAGGTTATATAGATTTTATCTATGACCGATAAAACCAACTAATCTTCTAACCAACTGTTTATGGAAAATCAACCCGTAAGGTAGTTCTAATTAATAAACACAAAACATGAAAACTACCTAAAACTAAAACTAATTTAATTTTATGGGGGTGTCTTTATGAAAAAGATGCATGGTCTATTAACAATTATTATATATTAATCTATCAAAAATCTAACCTAATGTTAAGAATTTGGAACAAGTCTTAACAAACCCCCCAATGATCCAAAGTCAGGTCTTTGGACACATACCAAGCATTTTTCTAATTTTTTTAAATTTGATTCTATCAAGGGGTTTTGTGAAGATGTCAGCTGTCTGATCGGTAGTTGGGCAATATATTGGATCAAGAACATTCTTTGCCACTAGCATTCGCAAATAATGGTATTTGACATCCATATGTTTTGTTTTGACATGAAACACAAGATTATGGACATCTTGATTGCACTTTGATTATCAATGTATAACTGTGTAGGAGCAAACTGAGAACCCTGAAGATCTTCAAGAATACGATGTAGGTAAATAATTTCTCTGAAATCATCCCATGCTGCAATATACTCTGATTTTGCTGATGAATTTGTCATTGTATCCTATTTCTTACAACACCAAGCAATGGCAGTTGAACCCATATGCATAGTGTACCCTGTGGTTGACACTCTGTCATCCACACATTTGCCAAAATCTGCATCACAATATCCAACAAGTTTGAAGTTTTTATTGCGACAGTATTCAAGGCCATATGTTTTCATTCCCTGAAGGTAATGAAGTACTCGTTTTGCCGCATGCCAATGAATTTCTCTAGGCTCATGCATAAACCTAGATAAAATTCCAACTGAAAATGAAATATCGGCCCTGGTAGTCATCAATATATCAATCCTCCCACCAATTGTCTGTATGTGGTGCCATTAAAAAAGGCACTGCTATCATCCTTAAACAATTTTAAGTTACTTTCCATGGGAGTGAAAGTAGGTTTGGAATCACTCATGCCAAACCTATCTAATAACTTAAAAATATACTTAGTTTGTGGAATGAAAATACTATGCTCTTTCTGAGTTACCTCTATGCTTAGATAGTAGTGAAGAAGTCCAAGATCTGTCATCGCAAATCTATCTTTTAATTCTTTCTTCACAGACTTGTTATGGTTTTCATCATTACTTGTGATAAACAAGTCATCGACATAGAGAACAAGTATCACCATTTTCTGACTCTGCGCTCGAAAATAGAGAGTATCATCAGATTCACTGCGATGAAAACCAATGGATTTCAAGTATGAATTCATTCTCTCATACCAAGCCCTAGGTGCCTGTTTGAGCCCATACAAAACTTTTATCAATTTACATACTTTGTGTTCGGCACCCCCTGTTAAAAACCCTGAGATTGTTTCATATATATTTTTTCATGTAAATCGCTATTTAAAAAAACACTTTTAACATCCAATTGATGTACTTTTCAACCATTTTGTGCGGCTAAGGCAAGTACCATACGAATAGTGTGCCATTTGGCAGTTGGTGCAAATGTTTCCTCATAGTCAATACCTTCTTGTTGCGCATATCCTTTTGCAACAAGTCTTGCTTTATGTTTATCAATGGAGCCATTTGATTTGTACTTAGTTCTATAAACCCATTTACATCCGATGGGTTTAACATGTGGAGGAGGATCAACTAAAACCCATGTATTATTGCTAAGTATGGAATCATACTCACATTTCATTCTTTGTTGCCAAACATGTTCAGTAGATGCCTCCTCAAAAGTGGATGGCTCAGAGGAAGTAGTAACAACCATATCATAGTTTACCTATTTTTGAGAATTCTTGGGCCTTGTTAAACCAACTTCATCTGCTTTCAAGTCATAAAAAGTACTTTGAGCCCATTTTGGATACTTAGTCAAATTATTCAAATCAAGGACTCCAAAATTCTCATTATGTGCATCATTCGAAGGACTTAGAGAATTTTCAACAATTTCTAAACAATTTCTAAGTCATCAACCTGTGAACTTGTAGATGGAGAGGAAAGTGAAGGAATTTGAGTCTCATACCATAACTTTGAAGAGTTATCCCCATTATTCAAACCCTTATTTTTTTTTGTATTTTTCCTCTCTAATCTATCAAGTTGAGAATCAATCTCTGCAATGTTCATAGTCCCAAATTCATCAAATATTACATCTCGACTCACTATGAATTTCTCTGTATCTTGTGCAAGCAATCAAAACCCCTTTTTATTTTCAGGAATAACCAAGAAAGATGCATTTTCGAGTTCGTGGTTCCAACTTCGTTTTGTGTTTAATAGGAACCAAAGAAAAACAAAAACATCCAAATACTTTCAAGTGTTTAACTTTTGGTTTAAACCCATACCATGCCTCATATGGAGTTTGTCCCAAAAGTGCAACTGTGGGGGACCTGTTTCTCAAATACATTGCAGTACCAATGGCTTCTGCCCAAAACTTATTATCACGCTGTTTATAGTGCAACATGGCACGTGCTGTGCCCTCTAAAGTTCAATTCATTCGTTCAGAAACTCTATTTTGTTATGGAGTATAAGCATTACTATATTGTCGATGAATGTCATGTTCTCGACAATAATCTGAAAATTCATTTGAAGTATACTCACCTCCATTATTTGAACGAAGAGTGACCCAATGTGAACCCGTTTCTTTTTCAACTAAGTGTAATCAATCAACAAACTTAGCGAAAAATTCAGATTTGTTTTTCATAAAAAATACCCAAGTCATTTGAGAAAAGTCATCAATAAACAACACAAAGTATCTACACCCACCAATGGATGACTTTTTCATGTCACATACATCACTATGAACTAACTGCAAAAACTTGTTAGCTCTCCAAGATGACTGTTTAGAACTTTTTTTTTCGATTTTGTTTGCCCAAAACACATGACTCACAAAGAATACTATCTTTGTGAAAAGTGGGCATCCCATTTACCATACCATATCTCTACAAATCCACTAAAGAGTGGATATTTAAATGTCCATAGCGGAGATGCCATAACCATTGTGTAGACATAGTACTTGTCCCTGTGTCAACAACTGCCGCAAGTTCTATAGTGGGAGGAAGCACTTTACAATGCAATCTAACCAAGTTTCCATCTTCATATCCTGTATACATTGTTTTATAATCATCTTTCACTGAATTGATGTAAATGAGGTCATTTTCAAGCACAATTTGATAACCTTTTTTTCGAATAGTTACCAAAAAAAGTAAGTGTTTCTTCAATGTGGGAACATATCAAACATCCTCCAAGTATTTTATTGACCCATTAGGAAGAAGAATTCGAATAGATCCAAGTCCTAGTGGTGTATGCATAGACTTATCTCTTAAGGCAACTAGAGAGAGAGAAGCTTCCTTGAAAGACCAAAAGAAATCTCTCCTAAATGTCATGTGTTTGGTTGCTCCTGTGTCTACAACCCATACATCTGTGAGCTCATCTCTAGCCTCATATTCAATATAATCAATGCGCCCCAAAGTTGTGAATGCAGATTCATGGGCAACATTACTGGACTTATCATAGTCATGATCGACATACTGAGCAGAGTTAGACAGTTATTTTTTGTGGCCTCTGAATTTTATCAAAATTAATCTTACATTGTGAGGCAATGTGATCAAATTTTCTACATCTATGACATTGAATGTCTGATCTACCTCAACGCCTACTCCTATACGAGTTGTGACCACGTCTTCGATCACTTGTTTCATGTGATTGGTTAGATTGTTGGTTATTTGAATAACCCCTACCTCTGTTTTGATATTTGCGTCCTCTGTAACCTCGATCCCTTCTATATCTATTTCTTCTATTGTTTGTTGCCCAGATGAAGATGAACTAGGCTTTGACTCTAAAACATGGGCTTATTTGATTTTCTTAGATTTCTTGGGTAGAGAGAGGTCATGTCGGATGAGCAACTTAGCCAACTTATCAAAGGTGATGTCTGTGATCTTGTCAGAGACATGCAAAGTTTCAACAAAATTTCTATAGGACCCAAGTAGTCCTTTCAAAGCAACAGTGACTATGAGGTCATCATCTAGTTTTTCAAATCCAACCTTAATGTACTCAGTAGTGATATTTTTCAACTTAGACATATATTCTCTCATATCTTCATCTTCATCTAATGACAAAGTAAACAACTGTATATGAATATCTATCTTCTTATGCTTAAGTTACTTATCATACAAATCTGACAATGTTTTCCATGCAGTGTAACTATGAGGAGAATTTTCAATATGAACATAAGTATCACGAGTACAACAACATTTAATGAGCTAAGGCTTTAGAATCACACAAATTGAATACATCTAATTTAGCCTGTTTTGTTGGCAATGTGAGATTTTTATTCTTTACAATATCTCATAACTCATTAAAAGTTAGTAAAGCCTCGATCAATTGTTTCCAATCAAAATAATTGAAAATTGTTAATCTATCACTATTTGAAAGCAAATTTTGAATCTTCGGCATCTTGAAATAAAAGCAAGTGCAGTAGAGAAAAGTGCGACAAAATACAAAAGAAATGAAACAAATATCACACTCACTGCACAAGACACTGCTTCTACGGGGTTTTCACTTAACCTCTGTGTAGAGCAAAAAAGAAAAACAATTTTTTTTGATGAGTTTTGCACTTAACTTCACTAAAAATCAATTGATTACATCTTTATTTCGTCAAATTACATCCTTATTCCACCAATTACACCCTTATATCACCACAACTATGTAAAAGAAATATAATGTAATTCAATTTTTTCAATTTTTAAAACAACACTATATAATAAGTATGCTTTTCACAACTTTCAAGGCATGCAAAAAATATATTTAAAAGAGAATATTTTTTTTACAAATGTATATTCTAAAAAAAATTTCTTCCAAAAATAAGGGATTTGAACCCTTGACCTCCTGCTTTGCAAGCTTCTTACAAAATAACTTTAACCAATTGCTCTAAGAGCACTTTCAGAATATAATACTCAGAAACTTGTACTTATGCTGGATTTTGTCTATGAGGGAAAATAAAAAAAAATCTATATGTATGTAAATAAATTCAAGATTTTTCTCTTTTTAATCTTCTCAGCCAGGTTTTCTCACGTGGGACCCATCTAATGCAAATTTTTGATATCCAAAACTTTAGAAACATAGGAACAAATATTTGTGAGTTTAAATCTATGCCATTTTTGCCTAGGATGACATGGTAGCGCCTGCAACTATTTTTTACTCTTGTTCTTACTGCTAGAGGCCGTACAAATCCGTACAAGTAGGATTAAAAAGATTTTAGCTGAGTTTTGGCAAATTTTTAAGGTATAATTTGTTGGAAATGGATTCAAATATCAGTCAGGGCATTGGAAGGCCATACCATTGGCCGTACAAATAATTTTCTTTTCCAAATTTTCTTTTGAAGATACAAAACAGGGGTTTTAACAAGATTTGCAGAGGTTTTTGGATTCAAGAGCACTGAAAATGAATGCAATCAACAATGACAACCATGAATGAAAATTACAGAGGTTTTCAGTATGCAAACAGGTCGTACAAGTTTGATTTTGTAAAAAATAATAATGAATTTAATAACATTTAAATGCTAAGAGATTTATTTTTAATGCTAGATGAGGAGTTTGAACATAATTTAATGGAGTATGAATGGCTAAAATGACCAGATGGTCATATAAGAGAAATACACAAGTTTAAATGTAAAAAATAATTAAAAAATTAAAATAATTCAATAATTTTTTAAAATTTTGACATTACATTTAAACCAATAAAATATTTGCTTGATATGGCATACCTTATTTCATGCTATTTAATTTCTCGTGAATTTGACTTTTCACCTTGTCTTCTTTTCAAATTCACCTATGCTCCCAAAATTTATCATGCTGGACAGAATCATGCTTTGATACCACTGATAACTCTTTGAATAAATAGTTTGAACCTTGTCCCCGCTTAGTGCGAGCGCACAAGTATTTTATTATTTAAAAAAACAAGTACATATGGGTGTCTTTACTCTGTTAACCCTTTTCCATTGCAATCATAAATTATATAGATTTTACCCATGATTGGTAAAATCAACTAATCCTATAACCAACTATTTACGGGAAATCAACCCGTAAGGTAGTTCTAGTTAATAAACACAAAACATGAAAACTACCTAAAACTAAAACTACGTATCTTTATTTTATGGGGGTGTCTTTATTAAAAAGATGCATGCCCCATTAAAAATTATTATATATTAACCTACCAAAAATCTAACTTAATGTTAAGACTTTGGAACAAGTCTTAATAGTCTCCTTTGCTCATAGGATTGATTTTTCAAAGGACCACTTCCATTTCCCCTAGGTTGGATGGGTGACATATTTCTGCTTTTTAAGGGTGAAGCTTCCAAATCTAAGGCTTTCTTAATTGCTTCTTGAAGTGTTGATGAAGTAAAAGCTTTGAGCAAGCCTTTTAGAGGTTCTATTAATCCTTTCGTAAATAATATTACGAGTCTTTTTTCAAACATGTCAGAAATTGTTATTGCTAGTCTTTGAAATTCTGCGACGTATTCATCCACATTATTGTTTTGTTTTAATAGTGATAGTTTGCTAAAATGGACTTCGAGATCTGTCATATCAAACTTCTCAATCAATCGTTTGGCAAAATCGTCATATGAATTGATATGATTATGTCCTTGGGTGAGCTGTCCATGGAACCACCATTCATGGGCTATGCCTTCCAAATAGAGAGTCGCAAATATTAAGGCTTCTTCCATCATTGGACGTAGTAAAAGATACATGTCCAACTTTTGTATCCATGTCTTAGCCATACATTTGTTTGTACCATCAAAAGGTGATAGTGACATTTTACCTATTGCATGTTACATATCCCTTTGTCTGTTTTGGAGTTTATATTTTGGTTGAGATGCACCTCCATTTTTTATCATTGCCATATAAGTTTGTAGGGTAATTCCCCTTTGGATTCCAGTCGAAAGTGATTGATATGCTTCGAAACAAGTTATAAGATCATCATTAAATGATTTTGGAATTTATTCATCTGGTTCTCTTGAAATGAATGTTACCTTGCAATGCTGATATGATGATGTGGTGTCTGTTTTACATTTGAGCTCATAGATGGACGAACTAGTTTCTACCTTTTGTATATTGATATTCATCATCATTTTCATACTCTGGGCCACTTGTGCCATTGTGTTTGCCAATTGTTCTTGGCCTTAGATAAGTTTATCTACCCTCTCAATATTTCTATCATCTTCCATATCCTTGTTGTCTCATTAGTTTTAATTCTCCTTTTGTAATACAAAATATTTTTATTGTTATTTTGTATATGATTTTTTATTCCATAGACTGGTAGGATGGAAAGCTCTGATACCACCGTAATATTCTAAATCGGAATATTATGCAAGATTTTGGATTCCTTGGAAGTTCCTTTAAAAGAATTATTGATTTTAAACTTGAAATAAAAATTTATATAATAAAATGAATTTTAATAAAAAATTTTCAAATAATAGAGTATTTAATCCACAAGGGGTTTCATCCTTGGGTTATTTAATAACAAGTGTTTTCGTCTTTGAGATCAAGTTATGTAATTAAGGGGTTATGTCGTTAAGAGCATTTGTTGATGCTTGTATTGTACTTGCATGTTTGAATGAATATGATTGGATGCCTTCTTCCAAATCTATCATTAATTATTTATAACTTCAAGCCTTCCATTAAAAAGATGTCTCTCTTCTAAAAATGGTGACTTTTCAAAAGTGATGACTTTCCAAAAGTGGTGACTTTTCAATGGTTCCTTGTTAATTAATGATATTTACTAATTAATGCTAATTAGTGACTAATGTGGTGTGGCAACATTCCTTGAGTGTGACGCTCTTTGATTTCAATGATTTAATTGCAGTGATGTCCTTGAGTATATTGTAGAGAAATCCTTGAGTATGGCGATTTAATGATTGTGATTTCCTCATTTAATTCCAATGATCTCATTATTGGGGATGTTATATACAAACATACTCCAATATTGTTAAGTAAAAATTTGCATTATAAAATATGTACATATATTTTGTGTGGTAAAAATAGAAATAATGAAATTGTTAATGAGAAAATAGACAATTTCAATGGCCAATGTTTATACCTTTTTAGATAGTGACTCAATTTTTTTTTGAGAGTATACTATTTGAATATCAAAGCTCCTAAAGATACAAAAATCACTATTGTAGGTAGAAGGTAATATATAAACATGGAAATGTGTTTTTCTTATAAATTTTAGTAAGTGTAAAAAAGAGGAGTAAAAGAGAATATTTGAAAGCATATTAAATAACTTTAAAGAATAAATACTTAGAGAAAAAACAACAATAAAATGCTCAAACGAATATAAATTTATGTCAAAAACAAAAAGTTAAGATAAATAAAAAAATAAACATAAAAAAATAATATTAGGACATTAATCACTTGCAGACAAATATTAGGAGTCATAAAAGATGTCAAATGTTTAAAAAAATAGATACCAAAGGTTAGCTTGACAAAATTGTAGGAAACAAGGTGAATAATAACCAAAGAAAGGAGAAGAAATGGTGGTGGTTTATTCATAAAAAAATGAAATAAACTTAATTGTGGCATTACTAGATGTAAAACAATTAATTAAGAAGGCCAAATATATATTTTACAATGGATACAACAATGATATGTAATTAATTATTGTAACTCCAAAAAGTAGGGTATTCATGTAGGGTTTCAATTCTTAAGCATTTAATAATGTAACATTTGGTCAGAGTCATTTGATTTAGAACTTGGAATTGAACTCTTAATAGCGACATGAACTTCTCGTCGAAAATTGGATATGATCTATATTGATTTTAATAAGTGTTGTGATCTTTTAATGGATGTATTAAGCATTGTGGCACTACTAGATGTAAAGAAATTAATTAAGATGGCCAAAAATATATTTTCATAATGGATACAATAATGATATGTAATTAATTATTCTAACTTCAAAAAGTAGGGCATTCATGTAGGGTTTCAATTCTTTGCATTTAACAATGCAAGATTTGGTGAAAATCATTTGATTTAGAACTTGGAAATGAGCGCTTATGAGTGACATGAACCTCAGTCAGAAGATTGGATATGATCTATATGGATTTTAATAAGTGTTGGGGTGCTTCTAATGGATGCATTAAGCATTGACATGCTTTTTATGGGAGATGAACAATGCGTGAAAGAATTTGACATTTGATGATTGTTTGTTTGGTCATGATTTTTTATTTTTCTGGCTTCAATTTTTGTGTTGTGAAACCTTTAACTTGAAAAACAAGGTTTCTTCTCCTTGCCCTAGAATGGTGACAATACTTTAAACTTAAGAAAAGCAATGCCATTTTGACAAACATATGATGAGGGTTAATTAGTTTTAACAAACACCATTTAATTATCAGGGCCTTAAATGGTGGAAATTGCTTGAATAAGAATATGTTGAGACCTGATAAATTGCATAAATAGAAATATTTCAGAGATAGAAAAAACCTAAGGTTATGCATCAAAAGTGTTCCATGGGAAATACCTAATAAATTGCATAAATGGAAATATTTTAGAGATAGAAAAAACCTAAGGTCATGCATCAAAAGTGCTATGTGGGATTGATCTCTATAGAAATCTTGTTTGTGTTGAATAGAATGCTAAAAATACCCCATGTAATCTATATATGATTTTAACTCAACTCTAGTTAGGGCCTGACTAGTTATTTATGTCCTCGACGAATTGATCAAAGTAACATGTGTGAAATAACTACAATGCTAATGTGTTTATACACAACGATTAAAAATGAAAAAGGCGGAAGGAAAGAGGTTAGCTCAACTTGATTAGGTGAAGGCCAAATCAAACACCAAGAAGTTTCTAGATCCTTTAGATAGGTCTCAGAAGTATTGGGATGCTTTATACATAGGGCTTGAGATGTAAAAGAAACAAAGGAGGAAGTTTGGGGTGGGGTTGGGAGGTTGGTAGGGTGATAAAAGAGCGTTGAGAAGAATAAAGGAGATCATTGAAAGTCACCAAAGCGTCAATAATGTCTAATTTAAGCAAATAATTGACAAAAAAACAAGTAGCCTAAAATTATGTTATTTAATGATTAATAAATACTAAGTGCCTTTTTTCAGGGGACTAAACTGCCCCACTTTGAAGTGTGTGGGCATGCATTTCACACTAGAAATAAATTGCATGGGACGATATAAGCTACATGCTTGGATCTCTTAAACATAAAAATATGCAGTTGAGAAACCAAAAAAAAAAAATTCTTTTTCTTCACTCACATGGTTTAGTTAAAATAAATAATAACAAATGAAATGTGAAATATTGGACATGAAATACCTCATTATGTTGAAAAATGTGAATTCTAGGTGGAGTTGGGCCCTCTAAATTTGTATAGAATATCGAGTAAACTCTTGAGTAGCATTTTAAATAAAACTAGATAAAATTTTAAGTGTATTTCAAAATAAAGTTGAATAATGCCCTAAGCACATCCTCAATAAGATTTCTGTTATCGTGAATTTGACGTGGTCATACTTATGCCTTAAAAGCATGTTATTGAATATGATGATTGGGATATATGCCCCCCTTTTGAGATGTGAGGTAAACATTGAAAGCCCATGTCTATAAAGCCACACATGAAACTAGCTTATAAAGATATTATCTTGATAATATATTTGCAATGCATTAATTGCCCTAATATGGGCCTATTATGCAAGCTATTTAAATTAAAATCCCATATGAAAAAATGGCCATAGGGACACTATGCTTTGTGTATGTGGGGTAAATATGGTCAACAATATAAGTATTCTCTAATATAAGAAAAACAAAAAAGACCATATTGATCCATCAAATATAAGATATGTTATTTGACAAAGTAGTACATAGCTATATATAAAGGTTGTGGTTGTGTGCAAAGGAGGTATTTTATCAAAATACATAGATAGGATCTAGAATCATGTTAACTACTATGAGACAAACATCCACAATACATGCATAAATAAATCTATGAAAGTTAAAAAATAAGATACCACATATTTATTTAAGTAGCATAGCTATCTCTTTAGATTAAGAGGACTAGCATGAATCCACAAGTATAATAGTAACACCCACAAGCCCTCTATATTTTCATGTACATAAAAGAGGAGGCTAGGGTTATGGATAGGGTTTTGGAGAGTAATTACAAGTAAAATAAGACAAGCCTATTACTAGAAGAAGTCAATTAAGTATTTACTTAATTGATAATATTTTCTAATAAAGGGTTGTGGATAAGTATGCACCAATTAGTGCTTACCTAGGAATTACAAATGAATATTACAAGTGTACCTTAAAGAGCATATAATAGTGTATGAGTAATTAAATATACTAACATCAATCCTTAAGATGTACTTCAGTGAAACAAACTATGGATGGATCACTAAACTATCCTCCTTTGATGACACATTCTTTCATTATTAAAAGTTGTTCGCGCTGAACAAATAAGATTGCAAGGGTTCTGTGAAGTTGTCTGCAAGTTGATCATTTGTTTGATAAAAAATAAGATCAACAACCTTGTCTTATATTGATTGTTGAATATAATGTATGTGTATCTCAATGTGCTCTGTGTGTTGGTGCTCCATTGGGTTGTGATAAATGTCGATAACGTTATGATTATCACACAAAAGTGGTGTGTGTTGGGTCTGTGGAAATGAAAATTCTAAAAGTAAGTGCCAAATCCTAACTAACTCACGACCAACAATGTCAACACCACTATACTCAACATCCATAGTAGATAAAGCAATCATGGTCTACTTCTTGCAAGACTAAGTCATAAAGCCTGCCCCAAAATAATAGATGTATCTCATGATTGATTTGTGATCATCTGGATCTTCTACCCAATCATTGTTTGTGTAGCTTACAGTTGTTGTGTTCTCACTAGCAGTGTACCCAAAAATTGAGGCTTTCCCTCATGACTTGTACTCAACCCCATATTTAGTAGTACCACAAAGATACCTTAAAAAGCATTTTGTAGCTTATCAAATAGCTTTCATGGGGGTCTTGACAATAGCGTGATACCAAGTTCACAACAAATGAAAGATCAAGACGAGTATGAGTCCATTATAGAAGACTTCACACTAATTATTTGTTGAGTGTACCATTAACCGAATGAGAAGAACGTTTGGTGGAAGGCTTTACTCCAGATTGATAAGGAGTTGGTGTAGACTTGTAGTGTTTCATGTTGAAGCATTGAGTATGTCTTGAACACAATTGGATTAACTAATAAAAATTACTTTATGAGATTGTGAAATTTGAAACCAAGGAAAAAATGCAACAAGCCCAATCCAGTCATCTCAAAAGACTCCATTATTCGAGCTTTCAAACCATGAATCTGCTTGGCAGAACTCCCTGTGATGATTAAGTTGTTGACATATAGGACTTGAAACAAACCCTTAAAACACTTATCCATGACTTTTTAGGTGAGTCAATTAACAACTCCATGAGAATAGAATGTCGACATAACATTGATAATAATGAAATATAGGGTTTTGATTGTTTAGTGTTATGTAGTTTGCACAATAACATAACTGTCATTTATGTGTTTTATTAAAATAGAGTTGCAACACATGAAGATTTTTCTTAAATCAGACCTTAATAAGTCTATACATTTATTATATTGTAAATAGAAATAACTATGAAATCATTGCTTTGTTGATCTTGGAGAATCCATATTCATTTCGAAAAAGAAGACATTGAATTTTAGGTTGATCATTGTCATGGTGAAGAGCTCGTTGAGAGCTTTCTAGTGCATCTCACAGTTTGTAAAACGGAGCCCGTATGCACTAAATATCATGCGTCGAAGATCAACTAGGGTTCAATGAAATTACTTCAAGATTTAAGTATAATAGCAGAATTATATCCAAATATGACTGAAATATATCAAAATATATGATAATAGATAAGCCACTTTGAGGGGGCAACCTCCACAAGCTTCAATAAGAGCAGAATTCACAGTATGATGATAAATGATTACCCACTACCTCCTATATATAGTCTATTTAGGCCATGGTTACTCCATAGGCCGACCTACTAATCAAAAGAAAGCATAGATAAATGTAATATAACATCAAAGAAGGTTAAGTAAGCCACAAGTTGGCTAATACTATCCTCATACATGTGATAGGTTAGGGGCGTAGCATGCCCTTCCCCTTCAAACCAACGTTGTGCTCAACGTTGAACAACTCTGGATGTTGTTGCAGAAAATCTTCACCTTCCCAAGTTGCATCTTCACTGCTCTAGTTTTTCCACTTGATCAAATATTCCCTAATCTCTCTGGTTATCAACCTCTTAGTACGTGTTTGGAGGATCTTCTCTGGTTCCAAAATGACTCATCCTTCTTCATCTAGTTCTGGGATCTCTGTCTGGGCAAAAAATTTCTGTCCAATAACCTTCTTCAAACAGGAAACATGAAATACTGGGTGTATGTGAGATGAATGAGGTAACTCGAGCTTGTAAGCCACACTTCCAATTTTTTGTAGAACCTGATAAGGGCCATAATACTTAGGAACAAGTTTGTTGTCCTTTTTTTGTTGCTTCAAGGACATCTGCTTGTAAGGCTGCAAACGAACAAATACCCAGTCACCCACTTCAAAATTTTGCTCACTACGGTGTTGATCTACTTGTTGCTTCATCCTATTTTGTGACAAGGCCAAATTCTCTCTCAAACTAGCCAAAACCTCTTGTTGATGTTGAATGTGCTCTTCCACATCTCGAACCTTGGTGTGCACCTTTAATGAAGAAGTGATGGAAGGTGGATGGTAACCATATAGTGCTAAAAATGGAGACATTTTAGAAGAGGTATGGAAAGATGTGTTATACCACCATTCTGCAAGTGGTAGCCATTTAACCCAATGTTCTTGTTTATTTGATACAAAATAATGGAGATACCCCTCTAAACATTTGTTAACCACTTCAATTTGTCCATCAGATTGGGGGTAGTAAGATGAGCTATGAGCTAGCTGAGTACCCAAATAAGAAAATAGTTCAGTCCAAAAATTACTAGTGAAAATAGGATCACGATCACTTACAATTATTTTTGGGGTTCCATGTAATTTGAGAATTGTTTTCATAAAAATAGCCGCTATTGTACTTACTGAAAATGGGTGTGAGAGAGCACAAAAATGGGCATATTTTGTAAGTCTATCCACAATGACCAAAATAACATTCTTACCTTCAGAACAAGGCAACCTAGTGATGAAATCCATGGAAACCTCCTCCCACCTTTGACTAAGAATTGCTAACGGTTGTAACAGACTGGGGGCCTTAACTGTTTCAGCTTTATTCTGTTGGCATATCAAGCATTCTTCCACAAAATTTTGTACATCTCCCTTGAGTCCTTCCCAAAATAATTCTTTCTTAATTCTATGATAAGTTTTCAAGAACCCTGAGTGTCCCCCAATTGGAGATGCATGCAACTCTGCAAGAATCTTATGCTTAAGCTCTCAATTTTTGCACAAGTATATCCTACCCTTATATCATAGGACATTAAATTTCCATTCAAATTTGTCAGAGGATAAATTACCTTGCTGGAGATTATGAATCAGAACCTGTGTATCCTTGTCTTGCTCCCATTCTAACCTAGCTTCATCCACCCAATCTGCTTGTAACATGGACATTGCACAAAGTAATGATTCTGTGGATGCATCCCATCTGGATAGTGCATCTGCTACTACATTATCTTTACCCTTCTTGTAGATGATTTCAAAATCATAACCCAACATTTTGGTTACCCATTTTTGTTGTTCCTCAGATGATAATATTTGCTCGAAAAAGTATTTGAGACTATCATGATCCATTTTCACCTTAAAGTGTCTACCCATTAGATAAGGCCTCCATTGTTTAACTGCATGAAGAATAGCCATCATTTCTTTTTCATAGAAGGTTTTGGTAGATTCTTACCTTTGAATTGATGACTTTCAAATGCAATGGGTCTTCCTCCCTGCATTAGTTCTGCCCCCAATCTAGACTCATAAGCATCACATTCAACAGTGAATGTCTGTGAGAAGTCTGGAGTAGCCAAAACTAGAGTGGTGCACATAGTTACTTTTAGTTTCTCAAATGCTTTGATGACATCATCATTCCAATGGAAAGCATCATTCTTTAGCAATGCAGTGAGTGGAACTGCTATGCTACCATAACCTTTCATAAATCTTCTATAGTAACCTGTTAGTCCAAGGAACCCTCAAAGGTTTTTGAGAGTTTTTGGCATGGGCCATTCCATTATCGCTTTGATCTTCTGGGGATCAACTTTGACACCTTCATGGGAAACAATGTGATCGAGGTACTCTACCTCTTGTACTCTAAAACCACATTTAGATGGCTTCGCATAAAGTTGGTGCTTCTCCAAAACTATCAACACCTGTTTCACATGTTGCAGATGTGCTTCCCATGTCTGACTATAAATCAATATGTCATCAAAGAAATCTAGCACAAACTTCCTTAAAAAAGGCCTAAAAATAGTGTTCATCAAGCTCTGAAAAGTAGATGGTGCATTTGTAAGACCAAAGGGCATTACCAAAAACTCATAATGGCCCTCATGTGTTCTAAAAGCAGTTTTATGAACATCTTCATCCTTGATTCTAATTTGATGGTATCCTGAGCGAAGATCCAATTTTGTGAAATAATTAGCACCATGCAACTCATCAAGTAAATCATCAATTACTAGAATAGGAAACTTATCTTTGATGGTGTACTTGTTGAGTTCCCTATAATCTGGACACATCCTCCATGTGTCATCCTTCTTCTGCACCATGACCACTGGTGATGAATATGCACTTTGGCTATGCTTGATTATCCCTGCCTCCAACATTTCATGGACCATCTTTTCAATTTCACTCTTTTGTGCATATGGATATCTATATGGTCTGATATTTAGTGGTTGACTACTTGGAATTAGTTGAATGGCATGATCATGTTCTCTTTTTGGTGGTAGTCCTTTTGGCATGGCCCCAAAAATAGATGAGTGGTCCTCAAGAATTGTCTGTAGATCAGGATGTGTAGATACCTGTGTGGGTTGAAATTCTATGGAGCATAATCGTGCAATAATTCTCTCTGCCCCCTTTTTTAACATCTTGGTCATCTGATGTGAACTAATCAATTGTGGAGATTTTGCATGTAATCCATGTAGTTCAATTTTCTTACCTTCAGAATGAAAGCGCATGAATAGTTCTTGAAAGTTAATCTCAATGGTACCTAAGGTTTTAAGCCATTGGACTCTCAAAATAATGTCTATGTTACCCATGGGAATAACAAATATAGGAGAGCCGAGATTGTACCAACCCATAGTAAGCTTAATACTATGGCATTTTCCTGAACAATTAATTGTGCCACCATCTGCAATCATGACCTAAAATTTTGGTGTTGGGTAGATGAAATAGTTCAATCGAGTGGCCAACTTATGGTTTATAAAGTTATGTGTGTTCCCTGAATCAATCAACACTGTCACCTTCTATTTCTTGAGGAAACCCACCATCTTAAGAGTTTGTGGAGTGCTAATACCTGTTAGTGCATGACAAAATATTGTAGGTTGGGAATCTTTAGATACCTCCTTTATATCTTCCTCATCATCATTGGAGGCATCACCTGCTTCTTCATCTTTATTTGGTCCCTCAATTTAGAATAACTTATTCTTAGCACATCTATGTCCTTTACTCCACTTGCTGTCACAACCGAAACATAATCCTTTTGCACGCTTCTCTTCAGTTTGCTGAGGGGTCAATCTAGTAGGTGGAGGAAATATTGGTGATGATATGCTTCGATCTTTGAAGTGAGTGAATGGCTACTTCTTGTTGGCTATTAATTTTCTCTCAGCTCTACATGCCATGATAATAGAATCATAAATCTTAAGTGGATTAAACATGCGTACCTCATGTTGAATGTGGTCCTTGAGTCCACCCAAAAATAGGTCATTCAAGTTTGCTTTAGAAATTGTCTCCACACGTAACGATAGGTTCTAAAAATGATGAATATAATCCTTGACAGAGCCAGTTTGTCAAAATTTTGCTAGTTGGATGAAGTAATTCTCTGTCACACTATTGCCATAGTGTAATTGTAGCTCCTCTGTAAAAACTGACTAGGGGACATTGAGAGTCATCTTTTTCTTTTGAGCACACAACCATTAATACCAAATGAATTGATCAGGTTCAAGATATAAGGATGCCATGGTAACCTTCTATCCACCTAGAATCTGACGTAGGTAAAAAAAACTCTCCATTTGGTTTATCTAATTGAGTGGATCTTTTCCATCAAATTTGCACATATCCACTTTTGGTAATAGGTTCCTCTGTGGCCATGGAGTTAGATTTGAAGTAGACTGGTTAGGAGAACCACCCTGGTGGGTTTGTGCAATAGAGTTAGCTTGATGATTTGACTGATTAATGCTCAAAGCCATCATGATATCTCCCAAAATATCTTGTATGGATTGCATATTAGATTGTATGTCTTGCACCTCACTCTGAATGCCTTGCACACTATAGTCAAGTTGGCTCACTTTGTGATCTATGTTAGAAAACCCTGGTACAAAGGGTCTAGTACATCCCCCTTCTGACTCCATCTCTTCCTTGTTAGGAGTTTTACTTGGAGTTTCATCACCCTTTCCTCAGCCTTGAGTTTGTGGACCTGCCATAAAAGGGTTTCACGATGTCGATCCTTATTGGCACTTTTGACCTAACTTTGACCAAGTGATTTTGGAATTATTTTGGCCTCAAATCAAAATATACAAAGAACATACCATAGCCAAATTTTTCTAAGCTTTCCAAAAATGTAAATAACTCAGAAAAATTCTTCGAATTGTGCACTATAGAGCAATTTTATGAAAAACCACAAAATAACGATAAATTTTGTAAAACAGATCCAAATGAGCTGAATTTTAATGGAAGCTTAATTTGATTATTTTTCACCTATAGTAAAACTTTTGCAAAGAAATTTGCAACTATTTTTTATATATCGCAAAATTTAAAAATTTAGTGTTTCACCCACAAGATTTCCCAAATCGCAGCTCTGATACCACTTGTAATGAAATTACTTCAAGAATTAAGTATAATAGCAAAATTATATCCAAATATGACTTAAATATATCCAAATATATGATAATAGATAAGCCACTTCGAGGGGGCAACCTCCACAAGCTTCAATAAGAGCAAAATTCACAATATGATGATAAATGATTACCCACTACCTCCTATATATAGTCTATCTAGGCCATGGTTACTCCATAAGCCGACCTAATAATCAAAAGAAAGAATAGATAAATGTAATATAACATCAAAGAAGGATAAGTAAGCCACATGTCGGCTAATACTATCCTCATACATGTGATAGGTTAGGGGCGTAGCATGCCCTTCCCCTTCAAACCAACGTTGTCCTCAATGTTGAACAACTCTAGATGTTGTTGCAGAAAATCTTCACCTTCTCAAGTTGCATCTTCATTGGTGTGGTTTTTCCACTTGATTAGATGTTCCCTAATCTCTCTGGTTCTCAACCTCTTAGTATGTGTTTGGACTTGAAACAAACCCTTAAAACATTTATCCATGACTTTTTTGGTAAGTCAATTAACAACTCCAGGAGAATAGAATGTCAACATAACATTGATAATAATGAAATATAGGGTCTTTATTATTTAGTGTTATGTAGTTTGCATAATAACACAAATGTCATTTATGTGTTTTATTAAAATAGAGTCGCAACACATGAAGATTTTTCTTAAATCAGACCTTAGTAAGTCTATACATTTATTAGATTGCAAATAAAAATAACTATGAAATCGTTGCTTTGTTGATCTGGGAGAATCCATATTCATTTCAAAAAAGAAGACATTTAATTTTAGGTTGATCTTTGTCTTGGTGAAGAGCTCGTTGAGAGCTTTCTAGTGCATCTCACAGTTTGTAAAATGGAGCCCGTATGCACTAAATATCACGCATCGAAGATCAACTAGGGCAAGTAAAAAATTGTGTTTGGATAGAACATCTAGTTGGACGTCAATAAGTGGCGAGTGGAGATTGGACCACGTGGTGGGTCCTCAAGCTACCACGTGACTTATCACCAATTATTTTATCATCCAATTTTATATTATTTCTCGAATGTTCCAAACAAACCATATAACTTACCATTTCCATGTGACGTATCCACCTCACCACATACCTACCACGTGACCCTAAATTCCATGTCACATTCCATATCCCAACATTCACGTTCTAACCATATATCATGCCCTAGTTTGCAAGTGATACCACCCAATGTCCAGATAACCCTATGTTACATGCCTCATATTCCACGTGAAGCCCAACATTCCACTAAATACTCCACGTGAAACCCATAAGCCTTCACAAACCCCACACAATACATGGTAATGCCAAATACTTGGCATTGGTAACCACAAATTTCGTGGTATTTGAACCACTATGTGCACCCCCACACTTTCCAATGTGGGACTAATGGATATGCTTTGCCCATCGAAACAAAGAGCACATGATTCAAACGTTGCATGTTTTGGTAAAAGGATAACGTCCCCACCAGTGAACCCATGGGTGTAAACACTATATAAAGCGTTGGGAATTTGTATTTGTAATTCAATTCGAAAAGCTTAGTAGTCATTGTTAAAGGCTTTAGCTAGAAATCTTGTATGAGTTGCAGAGGGCGATAGAGGCAAAATTAGCAAAAAGTTTGAAAAGAGTCTAGCATTATTTTTGCCCAACGAACAAATTTGTAGTTATTTAATTTTCATTTTGGAGATGTTTGAAAGTATTTTTCAAGCATTTTTCTTAATACATCGGTTGATATAGGACTCAGAGATGTAGGCCTTCGTGCCGAACTTCGTTATCAAATTGTGTGTTGTGTTTTGATAATTTCTTAAATTATTCTTGTTAAATTGATAATTTGTAAGTCAAAATTTTAAATTATTTTGTAAATTAATATTGTAAAGCAAAATTAAAATATGCAAGATTATTATTGCTTAAGTTTACAGATTAGGTTGGTATCAGAGCTGTTAGTGTACTAGACTAACTTCTATTTAGGCATTGTTTTGGTGTGTCCAGTTTGATATCAGAACTAAATTTGTGGGTGAAATTGTGATTTTGTTATTTTAACCAAAATTAGTTATTGTAAAATAATGGATCCAATGCTAGCACAAATTTTGTTGTTACTGAATTTGATTATCACTATGAGAATGCAATTCCTGCAAGCCTAAGAACAAAGTTGACAAGCGGTAGAGAAACGATGGGAGCAACAAATTGAGAGGCTCCAACAGAGCATTGATGCACTACAAGCATAATTACAACAAGAACATTGACATAAGAAAAGGATGTGTGGAGATTCAGAGAATAGAGGACATTGTGCCCGACAAGGTCACATTGTCAAACAATGCTGGATCCTACATCCCTATCAAGCTCTATTATGGTTTAGAAGATAAAATGAGGAGAGAGGTAAGGCACTGGCTGTATCTAGTAATGCTCAATCAATTTGACTAATAGTATCTCATCAAGCAATTTTAGAGTCTCTAATGTGACAGTTATTGCCAATGGAAGTGCTAGTTATTAAACTACACTTTGAGGAAACTCAAAGGTAGAATTGCACTTCTATTGTTGAAGGGAAGTTCATGCAGATCTATTTTAACTAGAGTTATGAAGCCAATTTTATTACTGAAGGTCTCACATAATGTCTGTAACTAAGGACTCTTTCATTGTCTCACACTAAGATATTTGGAGGAGCTGATGGCATAGTACGTGGGCATGCGACTCATTATGATAACTTGCATTTTGGCATCAAAGGGCTATTCTTTGATCAAGTAGCTCTTGATATAGTTCTAGGAGAAGCTGAGGATATAACATCGGTTCATTATTATCTCACCTCTCGACATGTTAGAATCACTGCATCAGGAGAAGGTATCCAACTGACGACCAATCATACCTATGAGGTTCAATTTAGAACAAGCCAGACTACAAAGGTACATTCTAGTTATAATACTAATTCTTCTAATTCATATACTCCTACTAGTCCTATTAATGAAAATGATGCTGAAAGTTTGGAAGTAAATAATGCTTCAATCAATAATGTGTCTTGTAATGTACATACTGAAGATGAAAATAATGAAACCAACTCTTTTGGCTATATTGACGATATTAGGGATACTAAATGTACTAAACTTAAACATTTATCAAAGTCACGTGTTGATACATTTGAAAATCACATGAAGGGAATAGGTTCTAAGCTGTTAGATAAAATGGGATTCAAAGGAAAATGCCTTGGCATTAATGGTCAAGGAATTGTCCAGCCCATCCAAGTGGCAAAGAGACCATTGCATGTAGAATTAGGATATGGAGGTGAAGGACAAATATCCCAAGAAGCTAAGTTGAAGGATTACTCAAGTAGCAAGTCAAAACACCCTGAAGATTTGAAGGAAGCATTCTTACAAGATGAAGCAGTTAAATCTGATGAGACATCTTTAGATGACTTATTGAGATATGCAAAGAAGAAATACTCAAATGTATCTTATAATTATGCCTCAAAAAGCCTTAGAAAGATGCTTAAGAGACATGTCAAGAAGAAGACTAACAAAACAAAATTACCTAAAGAAGACATGAAGTTGGTTTTTACTACAATGTTAAGGGGAAAATGTTGAAAAAAGATAAGCAAGCTTATCCAAAACCCTAGGAAAAGTTTGTATTGCTTCTTCGATCAATCAAAAGATAGATCCTTGTTAGATAGAGGCTCATTAATCAAAACTTGAGACAACATCAACAAGAGAGACAACAATCACTGGGAAGCTGATAGTTCAAAGTTTGTCACCTTGGAAAGGTAAGCAACATTTCTTTAAAAGAATAATAGCTAAGCATTTTAAGATAGATGCTATCTTTGATAAAAATTATCAAAGGAATTTTATCTCAGAAGATGTTGTAGAAACCCTGGGTTTGGAAACTAAGCCACATTTCCAACCCTATTCTCTGGATAAGATAGATGATGATAAGAATGTACATGTAAATAAAACATGTAGACTAGGTTTGCAATTACCGCCAATGTTTTCGATGAAGTTGAGTTAGATGTGGTTCCACTATAGTTTAGTGGCATTATCCTAGGTAAACCATCTTTATCTCTGAGAAAGGCCACTTACTCCAAGAAGGAAAATTAGTAAAACATTGTAAAAGATGGGATCGAATATATTGTATGAGCACATTGACAGTAACCATTACAGGTAAACGATGCCTTTAGTGTTATTTTACTCATCTATGTTGTAGACAGGAACACTACAGGGTAACAAAAAGATATCATCATGAGAAGCATTGAGAATGACTCGAAAGACATGTTGTATATTTTAATTTGTATGTTTTAGAGTGTGCAAACATGCATACATATTTGCCTTATGTTTGTAAGATCTGAATATAGGCATTGTTTATAAATGCATAAGACCCGAGTATGGGCAATGTTTGTAATTATTATAGTGTTTGTAAAGATCAAAGAAGGGCAATGTTTGTAAAACTATGTTGCTATATAAGACCCTAATAGGCAATTGTAAATGGTGATTGTTATAACACCATGTGACATTTTCACAAACTTAGATTTGAAGACCTGAAACCAACTGACATTCAAGAGATCATCCAAGCTAGAGTCGAGAGCCAAAACCATAAAAAGATCTTCATATTGAGTACTAGGTCTAGTACCAACTTTTTGAGGATGAAAAGCCTTCTTAGTGGGGAGGATTGATTTGGGAGAATCCATATTTAATCTGAAAAAGAAGACATCAAATTTTAGGTTGATTGTTGTCACAGTGAAGAGCTCATCGAGAGCTTTTTGGTGCATCTCACAGTTCACAAAATGGAGCCTGTATGTGTAAAATATCATGTGTCAAAGATCAACTAGGGCAAGTAAAAAATTGGGTTTGGATAGAACATCTAGTTGGACATCAACAAGTGGTGAGTGGTCGATAATTGATGAGTGGAAGACAAGTGGTGAGTGGAGGTTAGACCACGTGGTGGGTCCTCAAGCCACCACGTGCCTTGTCACCAATTATCTTACCATGGTCCAATTTTATATTATTTCCTGAATGTTCCAAACAAACCATATGACTTACCATTTCCATGTGACATTCCACCTCACCACATAGCTACCACGTGACCCTAAATTACATGTCACATTCCATATCCCAACATTCACATTCTAACCACATATCATGCCCTAGTTTCCACGTGATACCACAAAATGTCAACATAACCCTATGTCACATGTTCCATATTCCATGTGAAACCCAACATTCCACTAAATACTCCACGTGAAACCCATAAGCCTTCACAAACCCCATGTAATACATGGTATTCTCTAGGTTGTGTGCAACGTCTAATATCTTTATCTACCTCATGGATATACTTATATTTAAGTTTGTTTATAATTTGTTGTGGTGTGGAGCTAAAAGCTTCAACTGTTTGCAGACACAAGAGGAAGGATGCTGAAGAACCAGAGGAACCGGCGTCGGCAGCATGATCGACGTCGATCACAGAAGTGGAGAAGGAAACCGGCGACGGCATGGAGTCAGTCGACGTCGGTAGAACCAGACAAGCAGGGACCGGCGTCGGTCGCCTGTGGGGTCCAGAACTGTTCGTTGCATGAACAGTTAGTTAGTTGAACCGAGTGTTTGCATGCTAAGGGGCTAATTTAAGTCGCGGGCTGTGTGTCTAATTTTAGTAGTTAGAGTTCTATTTTTGTAAGCATGGGATTCTATTTAAAGACCCATAAGGCATGTATTGTAATTATTCTAAGGTAAGTAAAAGCATTGAAGCTAGCAAGGTCAAGGAGATCTATAGGTGTAAGGTCAAGGAGATCAGCTGAAGCATTCAAGGAGGGATAACAACTCAGGCTTTAGAGTTGTTGTGTTGAGCAAGAGAGAGAGGGAAGAAGTTCTTGAGGTGTGGCAAACCTTTGAGTTGGAGGAAGAAGTGGCATCTTCCTTATTGTATTTTCTTTTAGTAATATCTAATACAAAGAGTGTGTATTGTCTCTCAAATTCTTTGCTGTCTCAAGTTTCTAGCTACTTTATCATTCTAGTATAATTTCGTGTTTAATTGCATATAAGAAAGTAATCAATTGTGCTCTAATTGGTAGAGCTTCAGATCCCCTGACAAGTGGTATCAGAGCTACGATTTGCAGGAAGCAGGGTATTATTTTTGATTACAGGTCATTCACAGGGTTTTCTGATTGAGTGGGAGTTCAGCAATGGCATAAAAAAGTAGACTATGAATGGAGAAGTTTAACAGCAAGAATTATCAACATTGGAGGATGCAGATTGAGGACTATTTGTATCAGAAGGATTTGTACTTACCATTGGGTGGGGTTGCATGCAAGCCCACAGATATGAAGGATGAAGAATGGAACGTTCTTGATCGAAAGGCTCTCGGTTCCATAAGGTTGAGCCTTGCATCGTCTGTGATTTCTAGCTTATCACAGTGCAAGACAATGGAAGAGTTGATAAAGTCCTTGGCGAATTTATACGAAAAGCCCTCTGCTTCTAATAAGGTATATCCTATGAGGCAGCTATTTACTTTGCAAATGCAGGAAGGTGGATCGGTACATACTCATCTCAGTGATTTCCATGGTTTGGTAAACCAATTAGCTTCAGTCAATATTGTTTTTGATGATGAGGTAAAGGCTCTCTTGATTTTATGTTCTTTGCCTGAAAGTTGGGACGGTATGGTTATGGCAGTAAGTATTTCTGCATCTGCTTCTAAAATCTTAAAAGTTGATGATGTTGTGAGTGTGATCTTGAATGAGGAAATACGAAGGAGAAGCACAGGTGAATCATCAAGGAATGCTCTAAGTGCAGAAAGCAGGGAAAGGCAAAGGGAGAAGGTTGAGCAAGGGAAATCAAGGTCGAGAAGGAGATCCGAGTCCAAAGGTATTACCTGCTGGTTTTGTGGAAAGAAAGGACATACAAAGAAGGAGTGTTGGTTGAGAGATAAAGAGAATCAACATGCAGGTATGGAAGAAGCAAAGGATGCAAATATTGTGATGCAGGATGTTCTCATACTTTCTTCGGATAGCCAGGTAGGATCATGGATTTTAGATTTTGGTTC
Source organism: Torreya grandis (assembly GCA_037957365.1). Taxonomy (NCBI): domain Eukaryota; kingdom Viridiplantae; phylum Streptophyta; class Pinopsida; order Cupressales; family Taxaceae; genus Torreya; species Torreya grandis. Next base: position 421,110 of record JARHVA010003746.1, on the reverse strand, counting down.
ATCTTTTCATGCATCCCCAAATAGAGATTTGTTCTATGAGTATGAACAGGGAGACTTTGGAGTTTTTTATTTAGGGGATGGTACGCCTTGTCAGATAGTTGGCAAAGGGAAAGTGCAGCTGAGATTGTAGATTGACAACACGTGGGTGTTGAAGGAGGTCATGCATGTTCCAATTCTGAAGCAAAGTCTAATTTTTGTAGGAAGGTTGGGAGATGAGGGATGCACAATAACCCTCACAGCAGATTCTTGGAAGGTTACCAAGGGAGCACTTATTCTAGTAAAAGGTAAGAAAGTAGATACTCTTTATCTGTCTACTTGTATAACTGATTCTACTTCTGGTGTAGATTCAAAGATGTGGCCTAATAGGCTTGGTCACAAGAACAGGAAGAGAATGGAATTTCTTGATTCAAAAGGTATGCATTCAAATTTGGAAAGTATAAATATAGTTCATTGCAGTAAGAGGAAATTTGATGCTTTTGACAGGAACAAAGAAGCCTTGGTGTTTATGGAGGAGATGAAGGACATAGATCAGTCACAAGGGCTGAATAAGTCTGAGTAGGGCAGCGTGGATAGAGGTTTGATCCAAGAAGAGCTCGCGGATGAAAATTTCATCACTTATAGGAACACACAGACACTGATGTCGGTAGCTTGGCACCGACGTCAGTCATCCAGATATCGACATCGGTCATTTGTAGACCAGCAGGGTCGGTAGGTCGGACAGGAGAAGTCTGACATCAGTCATAAGGACCGACGTCGACAGGAGGGACACCGGTGTCGGCCAAGGAAACGATGTCGGCAGTCAGGATCAGTGCAGGGAACTGACATCAATCGGAAGCAGACTGGGAGATGGCCTAGATCGGTCACTGGAACAGATGTTGGGTGAATTAATAAGTCTCAAACACCCATGTAGAGGTCAGGAAAGGTATGTGAACCTCATATTCATTGTTCACCTTCTTTATATTGCTTACTGATAGTCATGAACTAGGAAGATGGAAGAAGCAATGCAGGTAGAATCCAGAAACAGTGGGAGCTTGGCATGGATGAGGAGTGTGAGTCCTTGGAGAACCAAATAGGTATTTGTTGGTAGTGTTGTCAGCTGGAAGGAAGCACTGGATAGAGGGATGGATTCCCGTTTTAGAGAAGAGAGTGGATGGATACATGAGACAGAAGGCTATGGTATATGGTCTTGATTATGTTGCAGAACAATGGAGGTTTGACCATTGTATTTTATCTTTACCAGGTTGGATAATATTAGCTACATTATCCTGTTACTGTATTGTGTTACTTGTTGTAGGGTTTCATATATAGGGAGTTTTCTGAGCTAAGGGTAGAGTTGGTTCAGAAGTATGTCATGGAGAATTTGGGAGCAGCAAAATTCTTGTGGCATAAGATACAGGTATTGCATCACAGGTTTGCGTGGTGGTTGGTCTTCAAGAGTGACATTGAAGAGGGATACAGAAGAGCCTAAGGAACAAAATCAATGGTGTACAAGTACAGGTACAAGTTGCAGCTATTTATCTCTAAGTGGGAGATTGTTGTGGTGTGGAGCTAAAAGCTTCAACTGTTTGCAGACACAAGAGGAAGGATGCTAAAGAACCAGAGGAACCGGCGTCGACAGCATGATCGACGTCAGTCACAAAAATGGAGAAGGAAACTGACGACGGTAGGGAGTCTGCCGACGTCGACAGAACCAGACAAGCAGGGACCGACGTCGGTCGCCTGTGGGGTCCAGAACTGTTCATTGCACGAATAGTTAGTTAGTTGAATCGAGTGTTTGCATGCTAAGGGGCTAATTTAAGTCGCAGGCTGTGTGTCTAATTTTAGTAGTTAGAGTTCTATTTTTGTAAGCATGGGATTCTATTTAAAGACCCATAAGGCATGTATTGTAATTATTCTAAGGCAAGTAAAAGCATTGAAGCTAGCAAGGTCAAGGAGATCTACAGGTGTAAGGTCAAGGAGATTAGCTGAATCATTCAAGGAGGGATAGCAACTCAAGCTTTAGAGTTGTTGTGTTGAGCAAGAGAGAGAGGGAAGAAGTTCTTGAGGTGTGGCAAGCCTTTGAGTTGGAGGAAGAAGTGGCATCTTCCTTATTGTATTTTCTTCTAGTAATATCTAATACAAAGAGTGTGTATTGTCTCTCAAATTCTTTGCTGTCTCAAGTTTCTAGATACTTTATCATTCTGGTATAATTTCGTGTTTAATTGCATATAAGAAAGTAATCAATTGTGCTCTAATTGGTAGAGCTTCAGATCCCCTGACATAATTAAATTCAAGAAAATCCTTGTTTTTACTATAAAATGAAACGTAAACCTTTCAATCAATTTGCAGGTCTACATGCTCATATTTTGGTAAGTTAGTTGTTTAGGGCATATACCCTGAGTTTAACATTTCTTAATTAGGTTTATAACCCATTAAACTTTAATTTTAATTTTAAATTCCATGACTAGGGTTTACCTTATTTTTAATTACTAATACAACTAAATAATTTGTTTAACCTCTTTACAAGATTGAATCATGTTTTAGGACTCAAACATAATTAGTTAAAACCAAACTTTAATGGCAATATTTCAAGGCCAGAGTTCTTAAGGAAACAAACATATTTACACATAATATGAAAATGTATTCCATTTTTAAAAATACTTTGCATATATGCAATAAAGCAATCACATTAACCTTATGTGTGAATAAGTCAAACATATATGTATATATGTTCACACACAGGTTTGTATTACTTGTCAAGCTTTATTGCTAAGATTTCCTATATTCTTTAGTAACCTTCCCTCATCTACCTTTCTTGCCTCTACCCTCAACTTTGCAAGTCTTTTCCATACAACCCCATCTCATGTCCTTTATTCTTAACTTTATCCTTGTCATACCTAAAATCTTAGAGTTAAAACAATTCAAAACTGACATTAAAACTATATTAAAAAGACCTCAATCCAATCTAGAGTGTAAATATCTATCACATTCTTGATACTGCATGGCTCAACCATGACTTGAGAATAATCACTAGCTTTGCATAGTCGTACAACCTAAGAAGAACTAGCAGTTGAAGTACAAAGTCGCTCATTACATTCCTTCCATGTTGGCCTGAGACTATGTTTTCTACCACTGAAATGCATAATGACATCTTAATCCATAACCTAACTAGGTGTTGACTCCCTTAACCGCTCCCATGGATTTCAAACACTACTCAAGGTTAGAGTTGGGTTAGGGTGGTTTCCTTCCCAACTATTTAACCTATGTTATATTTTTATCATTTAATTATATCATTACCACTTTTTAGGGTATGGCTAGCACATGCCTACGAAACTTTGTATATTCTTGTTACCCTTGGGGGTCTTAATAACACTTAAATATATTTACAAACATGCTAAATAAATTATTTCAAGTATTGAGGTGAGTCACTTTTCTATGTTTGTCATGGGGTGATATATTCTTACAAGCTCCCACATTTAGTGACATAAAGTAGAATCATCTTTCTTTCGCAAAATTTTAATTCAAAAATTCTTACCCCCATTTTTTATACAGTGTAATGTAACTTAAGATGTTTAGATGCCAACTTGCCACAACCAAGTTATTTTTTTTCAATTTTTTACCATTATCCTTGTAACATTAATATAACAAAATTTATTAATCGACTTAAAGCAATGTTGTCAATTGACCCTTTAAGAATAACTTAGTATGTAAGCTAAATACAACTTAATAAGTCAATCCGAGTATGTAAAAAATGAAACTTGAGGGCACTTTGGGTGTTTACTCTATCTTTTGTTGGTGATTACTTTGCCTCCTTTTTGTGTGTTTACAACCAATCCTAGATATGGTGGCCAATCTTGCACCTGAAAAAATGTCACATAAAAAATCATCAACAATATTTGGTTGGATAAAATGGAATACAAAAACCAGCTACATAATTATAAAAGTTGTCGAAATAGTAATGGTTACTTGAGAATTTCATAAATACATGAAATAATAATAACATTGTGCCATAATCAAATACTAAACTATATACACAATAAAGTCTCATAAAAAATCATAAAAACTAATTAAGTATTAAAATATCTAACTCATGCAATCCTAGCTATTTAAATCACAGTTGGAAATACTAAATGAATCAACATATAATAGTCATAAATCATTGCTCTTAATGCAATCCTTGTGTTTCTTGGAACTAATTGTATATGAAATAAAGTCTCATTGAAGGGGATATGACATGTTCCCCCTCTTATTTTGGCAACATCCCAATGCCCAATATTAAAACAAATAAGAAGAATTATTGTAGAATAATTTTTCTTCTTACCATGTGGCACTATGCTCACTTAACTACTCCCATTGGACCAATACTTATTGTGACTCCTTACTTCAAAACTTGATGCTATGATGAGTTAGGATATGAACTAGTTATAGTTGGATATTCACCTTATCCTCCACTTAATAAAACTACCAATTCAAAACATGTGAAGATCATACACATGTTTTCTAAGTGCAAATACATGAATCACATAATGTATTTTGGAGAGAGAAGGTGGCAATGCCATCTTATATGCAATAGGGATAACATTTTGAAGGATATCATAGGGTCCAACAAACCTTGGAGTATGTTTGGAAGCCTTTCCAAATTTAATAGAACTTTTCTATGGATGTACTCTTAGATATACCTTGTCTCCAACTTGGAATTCCATTTTAAGAATTTAAAAAATTTTCATAATTTTTTTGTCTATCAGATGCAACTTTGATTTTTTGCATAATGATTTCCATTTAAGTTTCATACTCATGTAATACTTTTGGTCTTATACTTACTCTATTCTCTAAGATTTCCCACCCAAGATGTATTTTTCACTTCCTTCCGTAAAGAACTTTAAAAGATTCCATTTGCAGTGAAGAGTGATAAGTATTATTGCATGCAAATTTATGTAGGTGGAGATAATATTCACATTTATTTATTTTTCCATAAAATACATTCTAAGCATGTCCTTTAGCACTTGATTCAATCTCTCGGTTTGACCATGTGTTTTCAAATTATAAGTAGAGATAAACTATAGTCATGTTCTAAAAGCTGAAATTAGAGTGCCCAAAAATGGAAATTGAACAAATTGTGTTTATGACAAATAATTACACTTGGGTATTCCATGGAGACGTAAAAATTATCTAAAATATCCTCTCATCAAGAGTTGGTGTATCATATGTGACATTTACCAGAATGAAGTTTATAACTTTGGTGAGTTTGTTCACTAAGACCAAAATAGTATCATGTCTTTTTCTAGTTTTAGGAAGATCTGAAATGGTAACTATGCTAATTAAAAGGCATTTCTCCCTTGGAATATCATGAAGGTAAATATTTCCTCTGGATGGTATTGTTCTACCTTCACATGTCGGTATTCTTAAAATTGAATAATAAATTGTGTCACGTCTTTCTTCATTCTAGGCTAGAAATAATATAATTACAGCTCACATGTCATCTTTGTAACATTGGGATGAGAAAAATGTGGAGCCAAATGGAATTCTTGCATAAGTAATTATTTGAAACCATCCTAATTTAGTACAAAAATCTGACCTTGAAATCTTATAAGACCATTAGAATTAACCGAATATCCCAAAAATTACTTGTCTAAGGGTATTTGTGTAACAACAAAATTGATTTATTTGTATAAATTATCTTTTTCTTGTTGTTCCAGTAGCTTTTTTCTTAGATTAGACCTAAGATGAGATATGACAACAAAGTATGCTCTCCTACTAAGAGTAAGAGCATCAATCACTATTTTCCTTCCCTTTGACATATTTTATGTCCATGTCATAGTCACTTATCAATTCTAACCATTTATGTTTCTGGGTATTCAAGTTATCTTGGGTATAACGATGCTCTAGGATCTTATGATATCTCAATAACTTGAAAGGATTTTTTAGAAGAAAATGTCTATACATCTTGAGTGTGTGCATAACCACAACCAAATCTAGATCATGCGGTTGGTAGTTGAACTCACTCAACTTTAGCTTGTGTGACTGATAGTTAAAACTCTTCCATAGTAGGTCAAGACTCCACCAAGTCCATCCAATGATGCATTCATCCACAAATCAAAAGATACTTTGTGATTGAGAATCATCAATATAGGAGATGAAGTAAGCATTTTTTTGAGATTTTGAAAAGCCTCATCACATTTCAAGAACCATTCAAAATATTTACCTTTTCATTACAAAGGGGTGATTGGATGAGCTATTCTGAAAAAGTCTTTCACAAATCGTCAATAGTAACTGGCTAAGCCCATGAAATTACGTACTTTATGTGCATTTCTAGGGGCTAGCCATTCCTTAATAGTCATGATTTTCATAGGATCCATTGAGATACCATCCTTGGAAATGATATGGCCTAAATAATGTATTTTGAATTTTGAAAAAGAAGCATTTAGGTAACTTATCATACAAATTATGTTGTTTCAATCTTTGCAAAATTAAATTTATATTTTGTTCATACTCTTGTTTATTCCTTGAGTATACCAAGATATTGTCAATAAATAGTAACATGATTTGGTCCAAATAATCTTTGAACATGCTTTTCATGAGATTCATGAAAGTTGTGGGTGAGTTAGTAAGATCAAATGACATCACTATAAATTCATAATGGCCATATCGAGTTATAAATTTCATTTTATGCACACCTTTTTCCTTGATGTGTAATTGATGATAACCTGATTTGAGATCTATTTTTGAGTATACTATAGAGGATACTAGTTTTTAATGGTGACTTTATACAACATGCAATAATCAATGCATAAACGTAAAGTTCCATCCTTTTTTTGATGTACATAACTAGTGCTCTCCATTGGGACACATTGGGTTTGATAAGACCTCTTTTTAGGACTTCTTGTAATTAGAATTTCAAGTTGTCTAAATATACCGTATTCATTTTATAAAGAGCTTTAGAGGCTAGTGTAGACCTCGATATTATTTCAATAGCGAAATTAAACTCTCACACCAAGTGATTTCTTAGTAGTTCCTCTCAAAAAATATCCTTGAACTCTTAAAGGATGGAGTAGTCTCTGAAAGTAGGTTCTACCTATTTAATTTTTGTTTCTAAATGAATTGAGAAGAGCAAACACCCATTTATTATAGCCTTCTTAAGTTTTAAGGTTGATAATATTATTGGAGACCCATTGTTCTTAATACCTTGTAAGGTTACTAGATTGCCTCTATCATCTAAAGACTGAACTTTATTTTCAAAGTAATCTAGACTAATTTGATGCTTATGAAGCCTACCCATTCGTAAGATAACATCATAATACCTTAAGGGGACTAGATTTATTTCAACTGAGTCTTAAAGACTCTTACGTCTAGTTGTGCTTGATCCAACTGTTTGCTAACATGATATTTCTTCTTTGTGACAAATTCAACTTTCCACACTTCTCTCATCTTAGTGGGTTGTGTTTTACATTCTAAATCTACTTTAGGTGAAATAAAATTATTTGAAGACCTAGAATTAATTAATACCGATAAAGTAAAATCAAATATAATACCTCTTGTTTCAATCAGTGTGGCCTGTAACTCAACCTAGCAGTTATCTTTTCTGCATAAACCCTATGGTGGGATTCCTTATTGGCAAAATATTTTGGGTAATATTTATTTTAGTTTGTTTAGTTACCACATATCCAATAGACTTGGTTTGGCTTTGTTGTAGTAATGACACATAGTTAGCCCTAATGGTTGGATCAAGGAGTATTATTTTGATATCCTTGAAGTTTTGAACCCCCCTTTGTCTTTCCTTGGAACCTTCAAGAATTGCTCTTAAATTTAATATTGCTGATCTTTTTGACTTCTGCCTTATTAAACCCCTTGTTTAATGTAGATTTACTATTTTGGGCAACTTTATTTTTCATTTCTTACATGTTTTAATTTAAATCATTCATTATTATGTCTTTCAACCCCAATTTAAATTTTATAACCTTAGTCTCTTCATCCCTCATGTAATTCACACAACATAGAAGGTCTAGAAATTTAGTTTCGTATTCAAGCACAAACATGTTATTCTATTGCAATAGCTGAAATTTAGCTTGCTTCTTTTCTCTAAAATTTGCTCATACTTACCTTCACTTGAAGTGTTCCTCAAAATTTTCCATGTGATAGTGGCCTTATCATAATTTTTCATTTCAGCCAAGTAAGCCCGCCACATAAGAGCATCACCTTCTAAGTGAGAAATGACAATGTGGGCCTGCATGTTCAAATTGATATCTTACAATCTAAAATACTACTGTAGACTGAACAACAATGCTTCAGTAGAATTACTAATTTATATTTTCTTTCCTTTTTATCTTGGAAGAGGAACTTTCTTAAGTTATCTTGAAAATGGGGTTATATCTTGAACAACTGGTTGTCTTTCTTCTTGCTACATTTACTTAGATTTCTAGTTATCATTAGGGTTTAGATTTTGATGTCATAAAATATCAGCCAATCTATTTTTTTCTTTTCCATCATAGTGTGGAGAGCCCCTAAGACTCCTAAAATATTCTCCAAGACTTTTACATTATATGGAGGAGGAGGTGGATGAGGGTTTTGTTGTTATTCCCAATCCTAATTATAATTTGGGCTCCTCCTACCATGGACTTGTGCCCTTACCCCAAATTTTACTCTTATTTGGTTTCAAGCATTACCAACATTGCCTACATTTTCGCTTTGTGTCCTCACCATTCTTGGTGATAATAATTTGAATAATAATTTTGACCCAAAGTTCCACAGTGTTTAAACCCTACTTTGATAATAAGTGAAACAAACCCTTACAACATTGACCCATAATTTTTTCTTATAATTCAATTAATAAATCCATTTGAATAGAATGCCAACATAACATTGATAGTAATGAGATAACTGGTTTATATTACTTATTGTTATGTAGTTTGTGAAATAATACAAATGTAATTTAAGTGTTCTAGCAAAACATAGTAGCAACACATGAATAATTTTCTTAAATATGACTTTAATAAGTTAATATGTATTAGATTTTAAATAAAAATAGTTATAAACCGTTGCTTTCATATCAAGCTCTTATAATGTTGAAAAATAGGAATAATTTATAGTACCTCTTGATATAGTACCAATATTTCATAATTAAGGTTTTATTAAGTTTTTTAGAAAGTAACAAACCTATTTAAATTTGAAAATGCTTTAAAGCAACAAATATTTAATCCTAATAGAGTCTACATGACTCTTTATAAAGGATTAGAATTATTTATTATTGGACGGTAGTTCATACTAGCCATTTACTTATTCAAAATAATTAATAAACCAAGTCATGATAGGTATATCTCTCTAAATGCTTCAAATACCTCATTTATAGAGTTGTATAATATTGTGACATTTATGTACTCCACATTGGATGGAATATACAACTTTATTAGGCCAAGGGAAGATTTTAGTACAATCTTGAACCTCTTATAAATCATTGTCTACCAAGCATTGCATGATCCCTTTAAGGAAGCACATGAAACCTATTTCAAAATTTGATTTTATAACCACATATAAGTACAAAATGAGTAATTATCAAATTTCTTAACTTTTCAATGATACGCTTATTCACACAATGATTCACAAAATAATTTACAAGTGCTAATCGATGTCCAAGCTTGGATCATCAATTCATATTGCATGCATACTCCAGATTTTATTTTTAATACCTTAATATAACAAATAATAATTACATAATAATGAATCCAATGCTTAATTTGATTAATGCACCATTAAAAATAATTAAGTCTCTTAAGGTCATTATTATCTTTTAATGAATAATAATCCATTTCAATTATCATAGTTTCATATGATTCAAAAGTCATAATGCAACTCTTTAAATACCTAGAGTAGACCAAATAACACCTTATGTTTGAATTGCATTTCATTTTATTTAGTTAATTTAAAAAAATATAATTATTAAAAACTAATTATAGATTCCAACACATGCATTTGAACACTGAGGAACCATATGCCAAATGAAAGAGATCACAACATTCAGGCACAACTGACTTATCAACAAAAGCCACAATAATAACTAAATTGACTATAAAAAATAGACTAGTTGCCATAAAAAATCAATATTTATCAGAATTCCATTTAACAAAAATAGAACTAGATTTAATTATTTACTCTTTATACAAAGGGGTACTACATTAATCCAATTCATAGATATAAGTATGCATATTCAGTGAAAGTGCTAAAATGGAGTCTTAACTTTTGCTTGATATTCAAAAATTGATCGAATGAATTTTACCAACCTAATGCAACTATTCAAATAGTATATTATAATATTAATTCACAAGTTAAAATACAAAGCTAATCAAATTTGCTTTTTGACAAGTTAATAGCCATATACAAGTATTGTATACAAAATGTCCCATCACTATAACATATAATCAACAACATTAAATCCTTCAAGAACACGTTATAATAATATTTTTGTGTTTTACAATAATTATTTGACAACCTTGATTATCAATAATCACAACAAGAGCACGTATTAGAATGAAATTTTGATCAAATATGCATTTCTTTGTATAACTTTTTAGTTTCCATTTTTTGAACTAGACATAATAGGTCCAACCATTAATGGATAAACTCATGTTCTTAACCACCCCAATCATTGGATTGCATATGGGAAAAACATTCACACTAGGTAATAATGTTGGGATATTGATGGTAGATGTGTTTTCATTGATGTCAAGTGGCATTCGTGATGACAAAGTGGTCTAATAGGTCAGAGTGATTGAACTTGGTGGTCTAATGTACTTGGAGCAATGTGATACTTGAAAGGGTATGCATGGGTGTCCTAGGTGGATGTTGTATGGATGAATGGAGCTTGGTATGATGATGTTTGAATTTTTACTAATGTGTTCTATGCTCAAGGGTTGACTTCATGTGACCTTCATGAGGTATACAGTTCAATTTGAATCTTATAGGCTTAATCTTACATGATTGCCTAAGGGTTCTTGACTGCTTTGGCTTATGTGCCATGATATGGAGCTTAGTGTGCCTAGAATATACATGATGGACATGTATAAGGTTATAGGTTAGATAGATGGTTTAAAAGAGGTGGTAAGTGGTCTGCAAGATAGTTTGGCCATTGACCTAGATGGCTTAGATGGGCTTGTGAGGCCTTGTGAAGGGTCAATGAGTGATTTTAAGGTGTTTGACCTTATATCTACATGGGAGATGATCATAGAGGTGTGTTCAATTTTATTAACCAAGTTAGAGGTTAGTAGATAAGAGAGAAAGTCATAAATGACTTCATGTGCTTTAGAGGGTGCTCAAATGGTGTATTTTGAGCTCGAGAGGAAAATTATCGCATTCATTAGCTCATGTAGACTTTGAATGGGGAGATGAGACTTTTGGAGAAGTTGAGGAGGGTTCCTAAGAATATTTTCCAAGAATTATTTCATGGATTAAGGTCCTATTATTTATGAATGATTGCTAAGAAGGTAAACAAATTTTTATGTGCAAAAACCCTAGTCTTAGACCTCATTGGAAATATTTTGCTTGTAGGTGATAAAAAATATGGTGTATGGCTATGATAATTATTTGATGTTGTATAAGAATCTTCTAGGCTTCTGAGTATGTGTTTGATCAATCTTGACTATTTGTGGGCCCCACAAAAAAGTGCTTCTTAATAATATTCTTGATATTGTGAGAGATTTATGAAAGTAACCAGTGGAAAAAATGGGTGTGAGATGAAGCTTATGACTTGATCAAAACATTAATTGAAATTTTTAGGAAGATTCATTTCTTTGTATCAAATTTCTAGGTCCTCAAATTTGCCTAGTCGATAAGAAGGAAAGGATGCCATGAGTGAAAAAGACCAGTCAGAGTGAGAAGTGGAATTGGAAGGCCTAATTAGTGAGTAGGGATGGGTATAAGCTCTTAGAGGTGATGTATGGGATTTATTACCCCTATCCATGAGTTTATTATTGATCCTAATCACTTGTAGATGATTGAATGGTTGACTCATAGTTGACCATGATGGTTTTACTAGCAAAAAGAACTTGGTTTGAATATTTGAGTTTGTTTTCAGGGTAGATGGTCAGATAAAGTATTATTAAGGATTGGATAGTGTTGAGGAATTTTTTAATATATTTTTTGAGGGATTTTTGACATGAGCTCATGGTATGGTATATAAAGCTTGTGAAAAGGATCATGGATGATATTGGGAGACAAATAATTCTTCCTAAAATTTTCTAAATAGATATGGCTTACCATAATTAAGAGTGGTATATATACAATATGTTTTATTCCCTTTTTAAGAGGTGTGTGTCAATCTAGACAAGCAAGTATGTGTTGATGTTTGAAGACCTTGTGTGAAGGTTGTTGGGTGTATTGGTGACAAATGTTTATATGAGATTGAGTAGAGAAAAATGTCATTAGACTCATCATAATTTTTTGATTCTATTGATTATTTTTACTAGATTTATGAGTGCATATTTGAATATGAGTGAAAGATTTGTGAAGGGGTTATTTACTTGTGTTGAAGAGATAGCTTGGTGTTGGTGACTTGTGTTGATTTGGTGACTTGGATAAGAGTGTTATTTTAGGGTTTCTATATCAAATTTAGAAGCAATCATAGTTCAATAATTATTCATTTGATAGGTGTTGTGTTGGTGCTCAACATCTTAGGCAAGTTGGTGCTTGTCAACCTTAGGGGTTGGTGCTCCTTGTGAAGTGGGTGCTTCACTAAAGCCTCATGTTTTTGATCATCTTATATGAATGTAGTCCATTGTTTTGAAGAATTGAGAGTGGGTTTTCTCCCCCATGAGGGTTTCCCACATAAATCTTTGTGTAATGGTTACACTCATGTTTGTTCTTTGATTCATCTATCTTGCATATTGATGTGATTGGTTAAGTAGTTTGAAAAGTTGGGAATTGAATTGCATTATTGTTAAACACTGATTCACCCCCCTCTTAGTGGTGTGTACCTCTATCAATTAGTATCAGAGTAAGACCTTTTGAGGCTTAACATATTGAAAGGTGATTATAAGATACATCATGATCTATAATGAAGAGTCCATGTTTGTCCAAGTTGTATTACATTCAGAATAAAATAGGGACAAAAAATGGTACATAGATAGTGGTTATTATAGTCACATGACAAGAGATAAGAGTAAATTCATCACTCTTAAGAAATCAAACCTTGGTGTTGTTAGATTTGGTGACAACAAATCTACTACTATAAGAGGTAAGGGAACTTTGAGTTTAGATAATGGAATTTCAAAGACTGAAAATGTTTTATATGTTGAAGGGTTAAAGAATAATCTTCTTGGTGTTAGTCAGATGTGTGAACAAGGTAATGTTGTGACCTTCTATGATGATATTTTTGAAATTAGAAAAGGAAAATATGGCATACTTCTTGCCAAGATCTACAAGTTAGAAAACAACATGTATGTATATCATGAATCCAAAAGAGAAAAGTGTTTGATGGGTCAAGTAGAAGAAAGCTAGCTATGGCATAGAAGACTTGGTCACATAAACTTCAAGAATACAATAATGATTAGTTTAGAGGGGCTTGTAAGACATATGCCCAAGATTTCTAAGGTTCCTCAATCTTTGTGTAAATCTTGTCTCCATGGTAAACAAGTAAAGAGAAGATACAAGACAAAGGAGTTTTCTACTACTAAATCATTGGAGTTAATTCACACTGACTTATGTGGTCCTATGAGGACTCAAAGTCTACAAGGTAATTACTATTTCATGGTACTAATTTATGACTTCATAAGAATGACTTGGATCTATTTCTTAAAATAAAAAATTAGAAGCTTTTACCAATTTTAAAGCTTTAAAAGCCCTTGTTGAGAATGAGAAGGGAATAAAGATCAAATGAATCAGATCAGATAGAGGCAGAGAATTTTGGTCTAATGAGTTTGATGAGTTCTATGACACTCATGGAATAAAAAGACAATACTCAATTTATATAACTCCACAACAAAATGGAGTCATTGAAAGAAAGAATAGAACTATTCAGGAGATGTCTATAACTCAACTACAAGATGCCAAGTTGTCTAATGATTTTTGGGAAGAGGCTGCAAGTACTTTAGTTTACATTCTTAATAGACATAAAATTAGAGTGAATAAAGACAAGACCCCTTATAAACTAAGGAAAAATAGAGATACAAATGTCAAGTACTTCAGAGTGTTTAGAAGTAAGTATTACATCAAAAGAAATGAAGAAAATCTAGGCAAGTTTGATTCTAAATCTAATGAAGGTATCTTTCTTGGGTATTCTTCTATTAGTTCTGCTTATAGATGTTTCAACAAAAAACTTCATAAAATTGTTGAAAGTTATAATGTGAGAGTTGATGAAAGTGGTCCTGTCAAGAAGTCTAGTTTGAAGCCATGTGATCCAACTATTAGTTATACTACAAATAAAGTCCAATCTATCTGTACATCAGATGAAAATGATGAAGAAGATATCAGACTTGATACTAAAGCTCCTTCAAGAAGAATTCAGGTATATCATCTAGTTTCTCAAGTCATTGGTGATATGAATGCTAGTATATAGACTAGGGGAAGATTGTTATCCAATCAAGATCAACGTGATTCAACCTTTCTGTCTATCCATGAACCAAAAACCTTCATTGAAGCTAGTAAGGAAAAGGAATGGTGTTATGCTATGGGTGAAGAACTTGATCAAATTAAAAGAAATGAGACTTGGGATATAGTTCCTAGGCCTAAGGGAAATAATGTAATTGGAACAAAGTGGGTATATAAGAATAAGTTGAATGAGAAAGGTAAAGTGGTAAGAAACAAGGTCAGTTTGGTATGTAAAGGCTATGCTCAGGTAGAATGGATTGACTTTGATGAAAATTTTACTCCTGTAGCTAGAATGGAAGTTATCAGACTGTTTTTAGCCTATGCTAGTTCTAAAAATTTCAAGGTATACCAAATGGATGTTAAATATACATTTTGTATGGAAAATTAAAAGTTTTGATGGAGTTTCTTAAGGGTTATGTTGTAAAGTAGAATAAAAAATTTGTTTGTAGATTGAAGAAGGCTCTCTATGGCCTTAAACAAGCTCTTAGAGCTTGGTATGACATATTAGATAAGTATCTCCTAAGTCAAGGTTTCAGAAGAGGAGTGACATACATCAATATTTACATCAAGTTAGAAGGAGAACATCAATTTCTTTTTATGGTTTATGTGGATGATATAATATTTGGTTCAATAAATGATAAGATGAGTAAGGACTTTGCAGAGGTAATGAAAACTAAATTTGAGATGTCTATGTTGGGAGAACTCTCATTCTTCCTAGGAATGTAGATAAATCAACTAAACAAAGGGATCTTTATCTCTCAAGCCAAATACATTAAGGAGATAATTGAGAAATTCAATATGTTAGATAACAAACCCATGAGAACTCCTATGGAAATAAGATGTAAGTTTAGTATATATGATGAGTCTCCTAAAGTATAGATCCATGATAGGGCGTCTATTGTATTCTACTACTTCTAGACCTGATATTATGCAAGGTGGAAGTGTAATTGAAAGATATCAAGAAGATTCCAAAGAATCTCACTTGAAGGCTGTTAAGAGAATCCTAAGGTATCTCGAAGCACCATGAACTATGGTTTATGGTATCCTAGGAGTAAGGAATTCAAGCTAAAATCCTATAGAGATGTTGATTGGGCAAATGTGTTGACGATAGGAAGAGCACTAGTGGAGGAGTGTTCTTCATAGTTGAATCCTTGTTATCTTGGTTAAGTAAGAAGCAATCTTCAGTATCTCTATCTACTATAGAAGTTGAATACATTGCTATAGCTTCTTGTTGTACTCAAATCATTTGGATGAAGTAGACCTTAGAAGAATATAAGGTAAGTCAAGATGGTCCTTGTCCTATTTTGTGTGAAAATAATAGTGCCATAAATTTTTTAAAGAACTTAGTGATGCATTTTAAGACTAAGCATATCCCTATCAAGTATCATTTTATAAAGGAGTATGTTAGTGATCAAGTTGTCAAATTAGAATATATACCTTCTAAGGAACAATTGGTAGACATAATGACTAAACCATTACCTAAAGCTACGCTTGAATATATAAGATCTCATCTAGGGGTCATTCCTTCTTGGCTGAATCAATAATGAGTCATTGGGAGAGGTGAAGTAATAAGTGAAAAGAGTTACTTCAGTTGCTAAGGTTGGTTGTTTATTCAAAAGGTATGTTCAGGTCTTTTGGTCCTAAAGTGTCTTTTTGATCAATTTTTGATGCCTTGATTGAGTGGTGATTTAAAGGAAAAGGAAGAAGTGGTGTGTATGAGGTCTTGAGGAAGATTGTCATGAGTTATTCTCAGGTGGTTTAAGGTCTTGATATGCTTAGATGTGTGTTTTATGGTCAAAAGTCTAAGTTGCCCATTTTTGACAGTAATGACTGCCTAGAAAGTACCCAAGTTGATCATATGGTGTTCTAAGGTGAAAAAAAGTTTTATAATAGACGATTAAAGTTATTTTTAGTATGTCAAAGGAGGAAATATAGTTTAGAAATGCTGATAAGGTGCTCAGATGTGATTTTGACCATTTGGTCAAGGTGCATGCTATAGGTTTTGGTCTGTATACACATAATGCTTGGTTTCAAAGGTCATTTGAAGAATGAATATGTATCATGAAGTGTTTTATGCTTAAGAATGTCTACACATGTGTTTGAAACATTCTATAGGTGGCTTTATACGTTGTTAAATCCTTTTGTGCCAGGTGGAGCGTTTTGAGTGGTCACTAGCTTCTCTTCTCAAGAGCATGCATTTGGTGGCTTAAAGGAAGTCATGATTCCCAAAGGTGTGGAGGCTTGAAATTTGGCATGGTAGTGATTTTTGGTGGTCTCCAAGTGTGGTATCTATTTTAGGTGTCTGCATTAACCATAGGTTGGCTTTTGACCAAATGTTACTTTGCAGGCTTAGTGAAGAAAATGAAGATTTTTGAGAAAGTTTTCAAAAGAAGGTTGGAATTTTTGGTTCTAGTTAAGCATGTTGGCCTATTCTAAGTATATTTTAGGTATGGTCATGTGATTGAAGTACCTTTAATGGTCTACAGGGTGCCTTGAGTGCAATGGTAAGTGAGCTTGCATAGTGCTGTGGTGCTCATGTTGTTTGAGTTGATGGTAGCTATTCTTGGAGGTCATGTAGGTGTGCATGGGTTATGTAGATTGAGGGGGAGACTTCAAAGTGGAGTAGGGTCCTTGCAAATTGGTGATAGGTCCAAGGATCTTTATGGTTCAAGAGTAGTTTCGGAGTGAGAGCATCTTTCAAGGGGAGTTGTGCCTATTTGAGGTCTAAATGGCCCATTTTCAAAAGATTTATTGTAGGTGAGCATATTTTCATGAGTTTTTTATTACTCATTTGCATTTTTTCTATGGTGCTTAGTGTTGAAAAGAGTCCACTTTGTCATTTTGGCAAAGGGGGAGAGAGAAAAAGAGTGTTGTCATCAATGACAAAGCTAGAGATTATTGGGATATTGATGGTAGATGTGTGTTCATTAATGTCAAGTGGCATTCATGATGATAAAGTGGTCTAATAGGTTAGAGTGATGGAACATGGTGGTCTAATGTACTTGGAGCAATGTGATACTTATAAAGGTATGCATGGGTGTCCTAGGTGGATGTTGTATGGATGAATGGAGCTTGGTATGATGATGTTTGAATTGTTATTGATATGTTCTATGCTCAAGGGTTGAATTCATATGACCTTTATGAGGTATATAGTTTATTTTTTACCTTGTAGGCTTGATCTTGCATGATTGCCTAAGGGTTTTTTAGTGCTTTGGGTTATGTGCCATGATATGGAGCTTAATGTGCTTGGAATATGCATGTTGGACATGTATATGGTGATAGTAGGTTAGATATATGGTTTTCAATAGGTGACAAGTGGTTTGCAAGACAGTTTGGCCATTGGCCTAGTTGTCTTAGATGGGCTTGTGAGGCCTTGTGAAGGGTCAATGAGTGATTTTAAGGTGTTTAACCTTATATATGCATGGGAGATGAAAAAATAGCTGTGTTGAATTTTATTAACCAAGTTAGAGGTCAGAAGATAAATGATAAAGTTAGAAATGACTTCATGTGCTTTAAAGGGTGCTTGAGTGGTGTATTTTGAGCTCGATAGGAAAATTATCACATTCATTAGCTCATGTAGAATTTGAATAGGGAGATAATCATTTTGGAAAAGTTGAGGAGGGTTCCTAAGAAGGTTTTATAGGCATTATTTCATGGATTAAGGTCTTATTATTTATGAATTATTGCTAAGAAGGTAAGCTAGTTTTTATGTGCAAAACCCTAGTCTTAGACCTGATTGGAAAGATTTTTATAATAGGTGATAAAAAATATGGTGGATGTCTAGGATGATGATTTGAGGTTGAATAGGAATCCTATAGGATTTTGAGTATGTGTTTGATCAATCTTGACTATTTGTGGGTCCCATAGAAAAGTGCTTCTTAAAAATATTTTTGATATTATGAGAAATTTCTGAAAGTAACCAGGGGAAAAAATGGGTGTGAGATAAATATTATGACTTGATTCAAAAATTTTAAATTTTTTTAGGAATATTCATTTCTTTGTATCAAATTTATAGGTCCTCAAATTTGCCTAGTCGATATGAAGGAAAGGATACCATGAGTGAAAAAGACCAGTCAGAGTGAGAAGTGGAATTGGAAGGCCTAATCAGTGAGTAGGGATGGGTATAAGATCTTAAAGGTGAATTAGGGGATGTATGACCTCTATACATGAGATTATTATTGTTCCTAGTCACTTGGAGATGATTGAATGGTTGACTCATAGTTGACCATGATGGTTTTACTAGCAAAAGGAACTCGGTTTGAATGTTTGAGTTTGTTTGCAGGGAAAATGGTTAGATCAAGTATTATTAAGGATTGAAGAGTGTTGAGGAATTATTGAATATATTATGTAGTGATTTTTATGGTTTGAACAATCTCTTATTGGTCAAATATAGTCACACAAGTGAATCTATGCTTCGTTTGTGAGGTATTTATGACATGAGCTCATGGTATGGTATAGAAAGCTTGTGCATAGGATCATGGAAAACCTTGGGAGACATAAATAATTCTTCCTAAAATTTTATAAATAGATATGGTTGACCATAATTAAGAGTGGTACATATACAAGATGTTTTATGCCTTTTTTAGGAGGTGTGTGTCAAGCTAGACAAGCAAGTATGTGTTGATGTTTGAAGACCTTGTACAAAGGTTGTTGGGTGTCTTGGTAAGCAATGTTTGTATGAGATTGATCAAAGAAAAATGTCATTAGACTCAGCATAATTTTTTGATTCTATTAATTATTTTTACTAGATTTATGAGTGTATATTTAAATATAAGTGAAAGATTTGTGAAGGGGTTATTTGCTTGTGTTGAAGAGATAGCTTGGCATTAGTGACTTGTGTGGAGTTGAAGACTTAGAGAAGAGTGCTATTGTAGGGTTTATCTATTAGATTGAGAAGCAATTAGAGTTCAATAATTTTTCATTTGATAGGTGTTGTGTTGGTGCTCAACATCTTAGGAAAGTTGGTATTTGTCAACCTTAGGGGTTGGTGCTCCTTTTGAAGTGGGTGCTTCACTAAAGCCTCATGTTTGTGATCATATTATAGGACTGTAGTCCATTATTTTGTAGACTTGAGAGTGGGTTTTCTCCTCCATGAGGGTTTCCCACATAAATCTTTGTGTAATAGTTACATTCATGTTTGTTCTTTGATTAATCTTTGCATATTTATGTGATTGGTCAAGTAGTTTGAAGAGGTGGGAATTGAATTTCATTATTGATAAACACTGATTCAAACCCCCTCTTAGTGGTGTGTACCTCTATCAAGTAATAACCAATGATAAGAGAGAGAGATAGGTTAAAATATTTTA
Organism: Torreya grandis; assembly: GCA_037957365.1. Taxonomy (NCBI): domain Eukaryota; kingdom Viridiplantae; phylum Streptophyta; class Pinopsida; order Cupressales; family Taxaceae; genus Torreya; species Torreya grandis. Next base: position 401,254 of record JARHVA010003746.1, on the reverse strand, counting down.
GATTTATTCTAAAGCTTCGAAAAGTTATTTAACATCTATAATTCAAAATAAAGATTTATTATGTAATATCAAATGCATTACTCTTAGCCATAATGATTTAATACTTTATACTATTATAGGTTGTATAAAACTTGTTATTTTTGATAGTGTGTTTTCACTTAATGAGTCCATTACTTTGCATAGTGATATATAAAATTTCACTAGAATGGGTCTTAGGTCTTTATCCAACTTTGTTTGCAACCTTTTTAACTTTCTTGTTAGTTCATACCCAAAATTTTAATGACCTGCTACTGACCCATTAACCTAGTCCTCTTAACCACAAGACTTACAAAGAACTCTAAGGTATACTCTAGGCTATATGTAACCTCTAATATCTTTATATACCTCATGGCTATACTTATCTTTAAGATTATTTACAATCACACTCAAGAAAATACTTTCTTTCACTATAGAATGAAAGGCCTACTTGAGGGTATGTGGGTAAGTTATTAGTTATTTAGGGTATATACCATGATTTTAAGCTTTATTCAATCAGGTTTAAAACCCATTAATATTTTCTTTTAATTTTAAATTCCAAGACTAGGATTTTTTATTTACTAATACAAATAAATAATTCATTAAAATTATTGACAAGATTGAACCATATTTTAGAACTCAAAAACAATTAGTTAAGCCAAACTTTAGTGGTAATATTTCAAGCCTAGGGTTTATAAGGGAAAAAACAAAATTTTTAATAGATTAATACTATTTTTTGACCATAAATTTAACTAGTTTTGGGACACAATTCAAGGGCCCAATCCTTGAGAAAAGGAGCAAACAAAGGAACCAAAAGAAAGTAAAAATAGTCAAATACTAAAATAGAATAGAAGATAAAAAAGTTACAAAGTGACATTAGAAGCCTAATAGATTGATCAAATAAAAAAAAGACTGAAAATGAAAGATACCACAATAGAAACTACTCAACTAATGGCTAGATCCAACTGTTGAATCATCATTTTGCTGCCAAAAGATGTTTGCCCTTGCTAGAAAGAATAGATTTCATAGTCCATTGTGTACCATTATAAATGGAGTTTATAACTTCCAGTTGAAGCCTCTCAACTTCTATTTTCCTACCTCTTTTCCATTTCTTGCCACAATTAGGAGTCTTCAATTCACTAGGCTATTATGAAATTTAAAGAACCATTGTGATTGCTAGACCTTCCTCTTCTTCATCCCAATCCTTGATATGTTCCTCAAAGTCATCCTACACTTGATCCTCTTAAGAAGAAGATTTGCTAACATGCTCTATCCTGGTACCTACCAAGATTTCATCCTTCTCTGGGAGAGGAGAGGAAGGCTATCCTAGCTTGCTGACAATTAGATCTATTGAGGTCACCAAATAGTCACCCTTCTGAAGATTGTTTGGAAGTTTTTGAGAGATCGCAACAATCAAAATTCCAATGGATGTGGAATTTGAAGAAAATTACATTTGGTGAACCAAATCTTGATTAGGACATCTTATCTTTTTGAGCCATTTTTTTAGAAACAGAGAGTGAGATCCTTGAAAGCTTTTCTTGGGATTAGAATCCCTTTTTTGACCAACTTGATTGCATTTAAAACATTATAAAGGGAGTCTTTTAAAATTAAAATACTTAATCTAGATTCCATGAGAGGATGAGATCTAGATGCAATGGTGTAGTGGTTTAGCTAAATTCACTAAAACACACACCCTGACAAAGTTCAATTGTGCCCCAAGAGACTTAATTTTTTTAACAAAGACTCCCAGCTTGCTAACCAATTTTTCAAACCAATTAAGAACCTGCAATACCAAAGGAAGATTGTAGAATCTAAGATCGGGGCTTGGGATATTACCAAACCAATAGGGTCTAAAAAAGGATCCCAAGAATGGAAAACACCCCCTGATTGCCTAAAAACCATGGTCCATTAACCCAAACATAGTCTATATCTTCTGATGACTAAAATAAGAGAAAACAATAACCATTTTCAAAGTTTGATAGAGAAGGATATTTAAGTGTGGACCAAGTTTTCTATGACTAAGATGAAAGGGATTCCAAAGAAGGCTACTTACCAACACACCTACCAATCAAAGCTCTCTGACCTTTTTCCAATTCTATCTTTGAAATCTCAACATCATAAATCTCAAAAATTAGAGAGGAATCAAAATAAATTAAATTAATATTACCTAAGAAATCCATTTCCAAAACTTTCTATGATGGAATTGCTTTAGCAGGCTCCTTAACAACCTCTTTAGGAACTTTAGCCTATAATTTTTTTTCTATTTGGAACTGACTTCTAGGAACCAAAATAGGATCTAAACCAGGTTGAGTTTTGAGAATACAATCTCTACAGAATTATCTGTAGCTAAGAAAGGAGTTTGAGATATTGAAGTACATAAAAAAACTAGATCTTTTTCAAAAACCCTAGATGGGTTTCTAACTAATGCATCTATCTGCCTCCCAAGAGATTATCTTCCATCATAAGGATATCTATATACATCCTTGAAAGATGTATCAGATTGACAAAAAAGAGAGGTAGAAATACAAATAATATCTTTGAAAATTTCCTTCTTCTTGCCCCTACCAAGAATTTCCCTTTCTCTAATCACATTCTCACCTAAATCCACCCTAGAAATGTCACCTTTTTGAAGTCTATTCTTTGAAGGGGGATGGGATCCAACATGCCTTTCCCATGTGACTTCTACCCTACTACCGACACCCCTTTGCTATTCACAACTACCACCACCCTAATGCCACACTCAACCATTTGAAAATCCACCATTCATTGCTTGAATCCCTCCTACTTAATGATCTCCACCTACCTACATAAAAATTCTATCATCACCAAAGTCTGCTCTTCAACCCTAGCCATCACTGCTTCGCTGCCATCTCTTGTTAATGCCATCCTAGGAAATAAATAAATTTACACATACTATAAAAATACATTCCCTTTAAAAAAATATTTTATGTATTTAATGTAGTACAATCACATTAACCTTCTATGTGAATAAATCAAACATATATTTATATATGTTCACACACAGGTATATATTACTTGTCAAGATCGATTGTTGGGCTTTCTTATTTTCTCTAGTAACTTTCAAATCTATTTCTCACCTCTACCTTCAACTCTACAAGTGATTTACCTACAACACCATCTCCTCTCCTTTACTCTTAATTTTATCCTTGTCATGCCCAAACAATTGAAGTTTAAACAATGCAAATTTTCCATTAAAACAATAATAAAAAAATCACTCTAGTCTATAGGGTCAATAAGTACCACATTCTTGATAATTCATGGCTCAACTATGACATACAAATACTCATTAAATTTTCATGGTCTCAATATGTAATAAGAACCTAAAATTTATGCATAGACTTGATCAATACCTTCCTTCCATATTAGCCCATGCTTATTTTGATTACCACTAAAATTCATGATTACATCTCTATCCCAAAATGTAACTAAGTGTTGACTCCCTTAATCACCCCCACATGTTTCAAACATCACTTAGGGTAAAATTTGGGTTAGGGTGGTTTCCTGAGCAAATATTTAACCTATGTTATATTTTTATTATTTCATTATATCATTACCACTTTTAAGGGTATGGTTAGCACATGCCTACCAAACTTTGTTTATTCTTGTTACCCTTGGGGGTATTAAAAACAATTAACTCTATTTACATACACACCAAAGGAATTACTTCTAACATTTTGGCAACTCAGTTTTCCATCTTTGTCATAGGGTGAGAAATTTTGACAAGCTCCCACATCTAATGACACAAAGCATAATCATATTTTATTTTATAACTTTTTAATTTGAGAAATTTCCCACTCTGTTTATACATCACGATGTAACTTAAAAATTTAGATGCCAAATTACCATAAATAGTTTTTTTTTTTGAAATTTGACACCATTTTCATAGTAACATGAATATAATAAAATCTCTTTACTAGATTAAATCAATGGTGTCAATTGGCTCTTTAAGAGTAACTTACCACATAACCTAAATACAATGTAACAAGTCAATCTGATTATGTAGAGAACACCACCTTGGGATAATTTGGGTGTTTACTTTCTCTCTTTTGTAATTTATTAATTTACCTTATATTTATGTGTACTAACTATAGAAAAGTCTATCTATAGTGGTCAATTCAGCCCCTACAAAAGCATCCCACAAAAAAACATCAACATTACATTGTTTGATAAAATGGATTATAAAAGCTAGTTGCAAAATGAAAAAGTTACTAAAATAGTAATGGTTACTTGAACACTTCAAAATTACATGAAACAATAATAAATATAATTCATAATTAGATACTAAATTATATACACAATAATGTCTTATCAAAATCATCACAATTGATTTTAGTAGTAAGAGATTTAACACATGCATTATCAGATATGTAAATCATAATTGAAAATACTCAATGAATCAACACATAATAGTAATAAATCATTGATCTTAATGCAATCCTCATGCCTATTGGAATTAATTGCATATGAAATAAAGTCTCATTGAAGGGGATATCATAATACCAAAATCAAGAGTTGCCTATCTAGTTTATTGGTATAGATTGTGGGGTCAGATGGACTCTGTGTAAAGCCATAATTGATTAAGAACATGCCAATATTTTCACACCAAGCTCAAGAATTATGTGTCAAACTATACAAGGATTTTTTAAATCTACACATGAAGCTAGATTTATCACCACTTATAGACCTAGGAGGTTGGGACATGTAGATTTCTTCATGCAAGTATCCATGCAATAAGTAACTTTTGATGCCCATTTGATGGACTTCACATCCCTATGTTGCAACCAATGAGAGTAATAGCTTGAAAAAATTCACCTTGGCACCTAGAAAAAAGGTTTCATGGTAGTCAACACCTTAAAATTATGAAAAACATTTTGTTACAATTCAGGATTTGTATTTGTCAAAAAACCCATTTACTACATACTTAGTGAAATACACCCAATTTCACCTCACTAGTTTTATTCCTTTTGGAAGTGGAACCAAGCAAAAGTGTGGTTATTATTTAAAGAAAGAAGTTCTTTTTCCATATATGCCTACCATTTAGGATGCTTAGAAGCTTGATAATAAGGCTTTGGATCACATGTCACTGCCAACTGTGTCAAATGTGCAACATCGTATAGGTGTTATGATCTCATTATTTTTGGATCTATTGGATCCCCTACCAATTCATCATCCTATTTTTAAACTATGCAAACCAATTTTGGTAGAGGTTGTTTTGGTTACACATGCATTTGGAATTATTTTGGAACTAGTGGTGGAGGTGTTAGTTATCCCTCATGTAATTCATTATTTGAACTATATTAATTCATTGGGATGTGAATGCACTCAAAAATTACATGATGAAACATTCTTGGTTTGATTTCCAATGATGATGCAATGATCTCCTAATTTATGCTCAAAGTGGGTTATCTCTAACACCCTAGTCTTTTTCCCTCCCAATTTATCTCTTAGACCCATAAAATATATCTTTTGCTTAGATTTTGTGGTCTCTTTGAGCCTATTTTAAAACCATTTTAAGGGAGACAAAACTACCCCTTCAGGTGATAGAACTAATGTTGTCCATTACAAAATCACCCCTATTATGACAAACCACCATGGTGGTTTTACAAACTATCATGATGGAACCATCACTGATAGGGTGATTCCATCATCCTGTGTAGTGGTTTCATTCTTGGGGTTATGAATCTATCACCAATAATGATGGTTACATAACTACCCCTTATAAACAGGGGTAGTTCCATTACCTTTTGTTCTTCTTCTAATTTTGGCTCTCATAATTCAATATTTTACACATTTTACATGATTCTTGTTGCGTTTATTATTATTATCACCTTGAGTTTGCCTCCATGCTGGTCCAACTCACACCCTCTTCTATTTTTAATCATTTGAAGTCTCTCCTAAGTTCTAATTCTAGTTCAACTCAATTAAACTGCCCTTACAACTTGCATTCCTCTTCTACAAGTATTCCATTTTTAGATGAATTTTAGATCCAAAAATTTACATTGGAGCTTGGATTCATGAAGCTTTATATGAACACATATTGCTTACCATTGATTTGGAGTTTTTATTTTATCATTTTCATGTTAAACTACACAATTACAAGCAAAAAAGGTCATTATTTTTACAACCAGATATTTGCAAATAGTGTTCTTAACCAACCATAGTCAGCTATTCTTTATTTAGAGTTATCTCTCTCTTTCTCTTATTTTCCATTTTTATACTATCATTTAATAATATTATCAGTTATAGAGTTCCTTAAATCATTATTAAATAAAGGAGTTAGCACGTTGAGTACCACACAACAAAAACTTATCTTGCTTTCAGTTGATCTACATCATGACCAAGTTGGGAGTTTCTAGTTTAGATTTTATTTATTTATTCAATAGATTAGATTATAATATTTTCCTTTCTTTCATTGCTTTAAATATATATTTTGAAAAAAAGAAAATTTGATAGGAAAAAGAATTATTCTCTCTCCCATCTTTGCATAAAAATATTAGTTAGTTTCTTTATTTTCTTGTAGCCATATAGTAAATTATTTCAGAGCATATAAAATTGATCCTAAACCCTAGGTAAATATTGGTAAAACAAAGAAAATAATTTCAGATATAACCATTATCAACTTTTAGTCTGAAAATAAGTTCTTATTTACACAAACTCACACACTAGAAAAGAGCAAAACTCTAGTCAAACCTGGGTAATCACAAGGTATTATCTTGCTTCTGATTTTATTTGTTTAAGTAAATTAGAAACACTATTTTAGCTTAAAAAATCAGAAAATAAGAATTCAAATGTTCATTTATATTCAAAATGAATCATCTAAAATTAGTTTGCATTCATCTAGAAACACTGAATACTAGTTTTAGTTTGGATCCACAAAAGAATTATTTGGTGTTTAATAGTGTTACTGTTTGAGATCCAAATATTCTTTCATGTCACTTGCATGTTATTAAAACTTAGTTTGTATAATAGATTCTTTTATTTATCAATTTGAAAGAACATAAAAATAATTTCATTTAGTTGCACTTAGAAAAGCTAAAAATCAACATTTGCATTGTTAGTCTAGATTTGGTCTTCTAGTATTACATACATTAAAAAGTGAACTAAAAAATACCAAAAATAAGTATTATTTAATTTATTAGATTTTCATTGTTATTTACTTCCAGTCATTTATTTTTAGTAAGTAATTAGCTTTTTTTTAGTCAAAATATTGACATAAACTAAAAATAAATCAATAACCAAAGCCTTGTACTAATCAGCATGAGCATTCTTAAAAACTTATTTTTGACTGAACAACAAGTTCAATCATATATCACCTACACAAAAAGATCCTAAAATTATACATTTGCATACTTAACCTCTTGGATGACACTTCTTGAGCATCCATACCTCCATAGAGTAAGTTTCTTTCACAGAGTTAGAGAACTAGGTCCCACTATCAACACCTAGTCAAATATCAGTGCTAAGCTTAGAATTGGGTTCTTTCATTCCACGCTTGTCTCCCACCTCAATCCCAATGCTCTTAGTTCCCTAAAGGAACAAGAGAAAATTATCAATCCACCCATCATTGTCCTCTCTTAAAATTAAGGCCATCAATATAATGTGATCCAGACCTAGATTCTCATCTCTATCCCTTTTATTCTCATCGGGTCTTGCCTCATCATATATTATTCACATTTGTATATGACATTGACATGATGTAGCTATCCTACTAGAGTCAAAAAATTTACCTAAGTTATTCAATTGAATCGCTCCCACCTTGACATTATTAGTATTGATAAGGATCTTCACCTCCTCGCCATCACCCATACAAAAAGACCTTGGAGTTTTGTTTTCACTTAGCTAGATGCATTTAATGAGTAACATGATACAAAAAAATATCTTTTGGTTTATTCAAAATCACCCCTTTCCTCTCATCAGCCCAAATCCCTTTCCACCAAATAATTATCCCAATCCATAGTTCTACCAATCACTCATCACCCATCCAAAAGGACAACTATCTCAGCTCGACCTCAGGAAGTTGAGTGCATAGTTTGCATGTGATATTCATGTGCATAAGAATTGGTAAACTGACATGAAAGGAATATTATTTTACATATCCATATTTTCTCTTTTCTCTCCACTTTTCTCTTCATTTATATTCTGAGAGTATTGTATACTCCCTGAATATGTATACTCAAAACATCTTTTAGGTAACTATAGAATTTGAAACCTACATGAGGAGTCTTCACCATGGTGGTGAATCATCCCTTTATCATTGGAATAATAACACTCTTCTAAAAAATGTGGAAGCCCAATATCAACACCACCTTTCCAACTTAAAATATAAAATAAGGGTAGTGATTCACAAGCTACGTGACCCATCAAAAAATACTAGAAATCACCCTGACTCTAATAATATATCCTTCATTAGTGGAAGTGGGACCACCACTCACATTATAACCTGACCATACATTATCCTACAAAGCCTAGATACATAATTTACAACAAGATATGACCAATACAATGATATAATCCATAATTTGGAACATGGGCTAAGTAGACTACAAACACCATTGCATCCTTCTCCCAATAACCAAAACATTATCAAACCATAGGCAAAACATGCAATGGATCCTTTAGAGGCCTCTAATTTGACTCAATCTATTAGTGGTCATGAAATCATAACACCTAAAGTTTCAACTAAGGAGGTCACCAAAACCACCATTACTTCTTCAAATGAAGTCATCTCAAACTTGGTGGGTTGCATTTGATATTTATAGAGTAAATAAGTATCTATGAATCAAGGGATGACCACAAATCCCTCTATACAGGGCCATTCCTCTCATATTCCTACCCAATAATGACATAAAAACCATCGTTGTATGCATCTAACCCACCCCTTTTCAACTATGCCTCAAAATAATATCTTGGGGACATCCTCACTCATGGAATTCCCAATCCCACTACTTCTAACATTTATCCATCATACCAACTCCATTATCATAATCCTATGGGATGTGTCTATGCCTACACTCCAACCAGCCATACTATGGCCAATGACTTACCACCATATATTCTTCTAAGCTATGTGCCATCCATATATACTCCCCTTTTACAAACTAACCATCTGCCATCTTAAATTTCCCTAAGCTACATGCAACCCATGTATGCCCCTCCCTAACAAGCACCTAACCCTTCCAGCTCACTTCCTCCTTACTATCATATGTTCTCTAAATCCACTTAGTGATATAACTACTTTCCATCCTACTCCACACCACCCTACCAAACACCTACCCAAACCTTGATTGGTCACTTACACTTAGCCCAAATAGGCCAATAACCCACCCCCTTTATCTCTTTATGTGCCTCCCATGTACACTCATCATACATAGACTAGACATGTGCCACATTACATTCCTTTAGGATATGTGGAAACCACATACACCCCTCCTCAATAAATCACCCATCCTTCTATGTCTAACAACTTTACTCTCAATTTCCATTTGTTATCCAATTCTACCTAGATGAATAACCATTTTCTACTCCTACTGGTTATCTGAGTAACCCCTATGTGATCCCACCCTTCCAATCCATCTTGACCACATCAACAAATGACTTCAAAAATATGGGGACCTATGCTAAGTACCTTAAATAACACCTCCACCATAACATATGAAGAGTTATTCTACTGTATCCTTTACCTAACCTTAAAAAATTCAAGGGAGAAGGAGATCCTAATATGCATGTAAAGGCATACATTACTACTATTTGAAATCTCTTATCTTGGGATGGGGTAGCTATGAAAATATTTTGAAAAACCCTTTGAAGGAATCACCCTCAATTGGTAATATCACCTCCCTAAGGGGTGTATTTATTATTTTTTCTAGTTGATGTCATAATTTATCAAAGCCTTCGATATGAACAAATTCTTAAATAATGACATACAATAATTTTTACACATCAATCAAGAGCATAATGAATCAACTGTTCATTTCATTATGAGATGGTCACAACATTCCCTTAACAAGGAGACAAGATAAGATGTGGAAACATTTCCCTATTGATCATATGAAGAAACACTTGAAAGTGGTCTTAGAATTGACCAAGTGTCTATTGATAATGGTCATAGAACTTATGGGTCCAATGGAAAGATAATCATACCAAACCATAACAATGGAGGCTATGAAAACTCTAACTAGAATAATTCTAACAATCAAGGTACTAAGGTTCTAAAATAGAACTGTAAAACCACCACAGATGCTGTCATGGATCAAAACAATAGGGAAAATACAATTAAAAATAATCAACCTCAGCCCATAAATAATACTAAAAATTCCAACAAGATTAATAATGGAACTAGGAATCAAAACCCTCCACCTTTTATTCACATGATTGACTTCAAACTCCCCCTTCCTTATCACACCCAATGGAAAAACCACAACCAAGGCTAGTTTTAAAATACTAACCCTAATCAGAATCAATGCTTCTATTATGAAAAAAACCAACAAGGGTTCGGTCAGCAGAGCCAAAATCAAAGGCCTAAAGACTATGATCCTTATATCTACTAAGTTTTTCATAGATTTTTTAGACATGACACTCATGCCTATAGGGAATACAAAAAGTTCATTCAAAGACTCCTTGAGAACCAATGACAAACATCTATAGATATGTTCTGAGGGAGTGCCAATGCAATCCCTCAAGCCCAATCAATTGGTCCCATACACATCATATTAGTAACTTGGACATTTATTAAAACCCCTTTTTTGACCATCAACAATGCACCATCCTAAACTAGCCATAGGGTAGTCAAATTAACCAACCCCCACCGATTGGAACTCATAATGATAAAGATTCTACCTCTGGAAAAATCAACCCCAATGTAGCTCCTTAATTAGGACCATAAGGAAAAAAACATAAGATAAGAGTTATGGAACTTGAAATCAAGGAAAATGAAAACACTGTTAATTGTATAAGAGAGTATCATCCCACAAGCCCTTACATGACAAATATCTTATAGACTAATGCCAATCCCAAACCTATGGGGAGATATGATTTAATTTATGATCTCACAAAGACATTTTACCATATATCTTTCTTAAACTTGTTTAAAAAATCTCTTGTTCATCATTGGACATTACTCAATACCTTGGGAGTGGGCCGTCTAGCTAGTGACATGCATGGATATGTTCCCACCTGGACAAATTTTGAGATATGTTGGCAAATTTTTTGACATACAAAGTCTACCCCTAGATGTAAAAATGGCTAGAAGGGGACCTCTAGCCTTGTATTTGTAAGTATAGATCTACAATAATTATCTAAAGTGAGTAATAGTTGATAATGGGGTGAAATCAACATAATCCCATTTTCATTCCTTTAGAAACTGAATATGGAGAAACCAATTTCTCTACTACTCTAAACACTTTGCAAGGTTATGATAGCCTCTACTCTACCTTGATGGAGACCATCATGCTTTTGGTCACTTTGGCTCCCAAGACCATTGTTGATCTCAATTTATGACCCTCTTAGAATACACCCATAATATTGAGTAATTTGGAGAGGACAAATGGAGGCAACAACACATGGGATGAAATATCCCTTCATTAATTTTAGGATTGATGTTGGTTCAATCTAAAGACTGAGCAGTTTAACCCATTATATGTTGAGACTAATAACTGATACCACTAGAGGTTTAATAATATGAGTATTTATGTTTACTCACTTATTTAATTGTTAATTATTTATCTAAGTCTTGATCTTTATTTAATTTAATTGATAAATCACTTGAATTCTTCTTCACTGCAATTCAATTGACACCCTAGACTAACGTAGAACATCATCAAGAACACAAAAGAGAGAAAAAGAGGGTAGAGTAGAAAAGATGGGTTTATCCTTAACATAAACAAACTTGTTGATGCTCTAGATCTAAAATCATGTTTGACCACATATATACCACTGTGTGCTGAGTGTAAGTGCTATATGAATGTAAGACACTCAATGGGCATACTTCTAAGGACACTGATATGCATGCTAAAACTCATGAAATATTCACTAAATATAAACATCTAAAAGACCTGTTGCTATTGCACACATCATTTTAATATTAATTTATAGCTAAAAATACATAAATCAAATTATGTTCTAAGGGAAATCAAAGAATTCATAAGCAAATTAGAATAAAAAAGGCAAAATATGATTACTACATTCATCTATAAACATACACATTAACAATCCTAACACCCTTGAAGCAAGTTAAAACTAAGAACATGGAGACATTATAGGAACAAAAAATAATAAGAATTTGTATTCAATAATCTTGGTGTCATTATATTACAACTAAATGTTTCTAGGAAAATAACCAAGGTCACAAAATAAAGAGGAAAGGCAAGGTAATGCTAACACAATTTTAGTAGATCTTTGGAACTAAAAATTAACAACCATTGGCATATAGTCTAAGAAAAATATAAAGGAGGAAAGGTAGGTGGGATCCTATCACAATTCTTATTGATCCTCAATGCCCAAAATTATCACACATTTAATAATAGCATTTCAACACAATTAAATAGATAATGACCAACCCATTATATGAGCTATCATAGAGATTCATTCTTAAGAGCCCACGATGCTATCTTAAGAGCCCACGATGCTATTGTTACTAATTTCCATAATTTATTAATCCAATACATCAAAGTACATGGGAAAAACTAAGCCCAATCCCCTAATTGTAGTTAGGATCTCCATCACCACTATGCACTTAACTTCTTTTTCAACCATTCCCAATGGGCACAATTAAAATATGCCACCTCATTTGGATTGATTTTAAGAAGGAACCAATGACCCCCTTTTCTCAATTACCTAGTAACTCATCTCTGTGTAACACTTGGTGACCTATTGGAGCTTCTTATAATCCTTGGTGAGCTTTTAATCCCTCTAATATTGGGTTCAATACAACCCATAAGTCAGGCTCATATACTTCAAGATGGGATCTTAAAAAAACTAGGTACTTCACAATGTTTCCATCCAAGATTGAGCTATGCTTACCTTGAGCTTGCTAAACCTAGGTTCTAGCCATACAACATCTATCAAGCTCATTAAATTCACCCTAGGAATTTTATCCCACATTCACAAGGGGTGCTTTATAATTTATAATGCTCATTCAGTTACTTGATATTGAAAGACCACTTATGTTCAGAGGTTGTTCATCGATTATGTCATGTGTAAACACAAGATCAATCCCCTTATCACATTATGAAAGGGGTAAGGCTTGCCATAGGACTGCCACTTAGACACATGACCATGTCCATTGGTTGATCTCTCACCACACTATTCATGAACTTGATCTACAATTACCACTTGTCATGTTGCCATTCGATCCTAGATCTATTTGATTTTTCCAATCATCTCTCCTAGTGTCAGCTCATTCATATCAAGTTCCCCAACTTTGAGCTTTTAGGTCTAGGAGACTACACATTTGATAGCCAGTTGGCATGGCACTCCCTAATTAGGATAGGCTCTTTGAGGCTCTGATATCTCTATCAAAATTGAGAGACTGGCCTCAGGATTAACAAAGTCCTTGTGGTGTTTGTTGATTGGCTTTGGGCTCTAAAAACTTTGACAATTCTACCATCCTAAGAGACTGACGGGTCCTACTAACTATTTTTATTATAATGAAGTAAGGTTTCACCACATGGAATTATCTCACTTACCCACTATTATGACACACTGTCAGGCTTGTATGGACACCTTGTGGATGCATAATAACAAGAATTTGACATGTGGTGTCATCTCACTCACTCAAGGATTATTGACATCACTGCTCATGTACAAATGACTCTAGGATGTTGGGTCACTAGGATTGTAATACATGGAAGCATATAATTACTCCACTTGCCTAGAGCTTTGCTGATGTGGAGAACCACTTAGTTGAAAAATTAACTAAGTTTAAACCTTTCCTTTTTGTCTTCTCCAACATTTATTTGACTTTGATTGATTCAATTCTTGCCACAGGATTTGAGACCTCATATGTCAAGTTGATTTATTCTGGGCTCTCATTAAATTACTGGTCAAAAACTTGGGGACTGTCATCCTCCACATGTCCTTGTACCATTAGTTCAAGATACCTATGGTTTATCTCTTGGCTTCATAGATTCAGATTATGAACTTGTGCCTATTTTTGATCTCCCTCAAGCTTGCAAAGTTTGTGAAGGCTTAAAAGCAATAAGAAGACATTAACACTATGCCCAATGTTTTGATGACTATGCTTTTGGGTATGGGAAAGGCCTACAAGGGTCTGATAAAATTGAAAAATCACATAAAGGGCGACAAAAAACACTCATAAAGGTCATTATTAGGTTAGTCCTTCAAAATCAAACTCAAACATGAGATAAAGAGAGCTAAAATAAGTTCAACTTGTTGACCCAAAGTTTACATTCCAAGTCTAATTAAATCAAAGCATGAGAGATTAAGGACTTAGAAAATTTGGGTTACAGGATTTGAAAAATATACACCATAGTGACTAAGCGAATGCTCATGCAAATACTTTAGTGAACCCATTAGGTTATTGAGTTGGGTCATTTAAACTTACAAGAGGGTCCCCATATGAAAATTTGAGTAAGGGATATATTAGGGCCCAAAAAATGGTGATGTCTGCAAGGATAATTGTACAAGGCATTCAAAATATAGGATGCAAATCTCTATTCAAAGAACTTCAAAAGTTAGACTATAAATATTCACACTTGAACATAAGCATAAACTATAAATAATCCCTTTAGATAATTATTAAGATGAAATCACTGAAGTCTACTTCAACCTATGGCATATTAAGTTTCAATTCTATTTTAGACCACCAGTGTGTGTAAGTGAATAATTCATTACAGTGTGTGTAAGTGATTAATTCTTTACATCTCTTGAATTCACATGAATAATTCAAACTTACTTAAGAAATCAAAACTAATGAGAAGGAAATCATTTTGACTATTTGGATTGGGAAGGAGTGGTATGGGCATTGATCTACTAGCATCGAAGTATTTATATCTTAGATAGAGATACCTCTTGTCCCACTCAAGGCCTTGCTCCACTCCTATCTAAGCCATAAAGTTTATGGTGGATTTGCCTGAATCATCCTTTCAAGGAAGAATTTGATTTCACATTTTAAGTTAATTTCCTTTGATATTTTATTATGAAAATATTTTGTAGTTATATCCATTGAGGGTTGGGTACCAATCAATGGGTATGTTGGCAAACTCAAAAAACTCATGATTACTAAGACAAACTTAAAATAATTTAGTGTTTTTATTTTTCTTTTAGTTGTTTAATTAAGTTTATGCGATAACATCCATAAGAAAATGACACTGTTCTAAAATACATATGTTCTGTTTCAAATCATTGGCCTTCATAATTTAGAAAATACACAAAAGGAAATTGAAAGAGAATGGATAATTATCCAAGTATAAATCTTCATTTTTTAACTTCTAAGGCTTAGACAATTTTTACGTTTTTGTCATCCACTTGAGGTTATTTATCCCATTAATGCAAGTAAAAAATGGATTCCATAGGGTTTTACTCTTTTACTCAATGACTTCTATTTTCAAAACAAGGACATTGCTGTAATGGGATGTTTTAGACATAGGATAAACCATAATGTTGAAGCAAAATAGGGAAATAATAGGCCTAATTGAAATAAAACCAAACCAAAAAAACAAAATAAAATAAGAAAGCAACCAAAACAAACCTATTCTAATAAAAGAAAGAAACTAATCTATCGAAACATGATGCAGAAAATTGGACCTAACTGAGAAAGCACAGGTAAAAAACATGAAACTATGCACATAAATCTAAAAAATAAGCCTAACAAGGTCAGAAGGATGGGTTTGGAAACCTAGTGTAATGTGACTTCCACTTGATGGTAGTAGTAAGGTCCTTCCAGTTAGTGTCCTTAGGAAGGTAAAGACATCCTTGTACTCACTAAAAAATTCCTCAAGTTTCTTCCCTATGGAGCTAAGGCAAAAAATAAGCATATGTTCAAAATAATCATGTTTCTTGGACCCAAAATTAGGAGCATTAAAATGGGAATCATTTAACTCAAAATATTTCCAAGTATAAATGAGAGATTAAATTACCTGAAGTTTGATTTCTATGATTGCTTGGGAAAAAGGTTCAAGGCATACCAATTCCTTAGGACTTATACCATCTACTACATTGATGCCTTCCTTTTCTTCTTCTTCTTGCATGGGTTGATTATGATCTTGTAAATCAAAAATATGAATGGTATCATCATCGTCAGAGCTGTCATCTTCTTTTGT
The DNA here is from genome assembly GCA_037957365.1 of Torreya grandis. Classification (NCBI taxonomy): domain Eukaryota; kingdom Viridiplantae; phylum Streptophyta; class Pinopsida; order Cupressales; family Taxaceae; genus Torreya; species Torreya grandis. The sequence goes on along the minus strand of JARHVA010003746.1, from coordinate 384,941 downwards.
AATCAAATCATAGTTAATGAAAGAAGTGTGATGACCCACTAGTTAAAACTGAAAGGTTTCTACTTGGACTGTGGTACGAGGATCAATTTTTTGGTCTACTATTATAGTCTTTTAAAAAGAAAACAACTCTTCTACTTGACTTGGATGGAGGCAAGATAATTGATATTCTAACTGAATGGCTTCTATGGAAGCCATGGCCCAAGTATTTACTACAAACATTCTCACAAATGTTGTAATTAAAGTATCCAAAGCATGCAAATACATATCTAAAATAGTTACCTCAAGAGGTCTAAGACTGTTAGGGAATTTGTTAAGACTCTTTTGAAACCTACAATTGAAATCTCTAATTAGCTTAAAATGTTCTTTCTTAATCATAACAAATTTCTATAATAAAGCACGAGGGTTAATCCTTAGACCAAATTAGAGCAAGAAAATATTTTCAAAATCATTCCATCTATTAATATAATTAGGTTGAAAGCAATAAAACTAATCATATGCCTCCTCCTCTAAAGTAAAATGAAATAATCTACATGCTACATCTTCAAATTTGACATTTAGAACATGAATAAAAAACTTATAAGTGACTAGATTCTCTTCGACAATCCTTTCATGATCATTTTACAACTTCAGGAAGAAGTCAAAGGGATCCTTAGGAAGGTCATTCAAAATGCTTGGGATGTTTATGGCTAACTCACCAAGCGAAGACACGGGGGCTGCCATGAAGTTGAGTGAACTAAGGATAAACTTAATTTTTTTTGAATAATATGCACAATGAGCTTATCCTTACTAGTTTTATTCCTCTTGTGTCTCAACAAGTGAAATAAGAAGGGTAAGAAATTCAATCTGGACCTTGTTATCCTTATGTGGGGTCCATGTTGCTCTTAAACTATGTTGTTTGGATATGGGTACGGGTACGGGTACGATTCGAGTATGCGAGTACGTAATTTTTCAAAAACCTTGATTTGGATACGTCATGGGTATGTCTCTATGTATATATTTAAAATATATATATATATATATATATATATATATATATATATATATGCATATTACTCAATTTTTTTGTAAACATTTGAAAATAGTAAATACATAGTGTTTGTTCATTCATTGCTTCAAATTTCAAAATGTTCAAAGTATACATTGCAAAGACATTCAAATTTTCAAAATGCAAATGTAGAATAAATCATAGATTCATAATTCATCTAGATTGTCCTCATATTCATAATTAATAATTATGAATGTTACTCCCACTAGCTCCACTTGGACAACTCCCACTAGCTCCACTCTCCACCCCTGGTGTTGAATTCTCTTCATTGTCATCAACATCATCCACACCAAGTAATGAAACTTGGGAAAATGTAGATGTGGAGGCATCCAAGTCTATATTATCTCGAAGGATATCCCAAAGTTTGTTAGGCCCTCGCATATAGTCCTCAGACTTGTGTGAAACGAGGTGCAAATTGGAATGTACAAATACCAAATCCTTAGCTTTCTTGGATGCCAACTTGTTTCTTTTAGTAGAATGGATAAGTCCATATGTACTCCAATTCCAATCTACTGAATAATTACTAGCCACCTATCACAAAAAAAGGTTGTTAATTGTTAGAATTTAAAATTTGTAACAATGTAAAAAAATATGTCAATAACTTAATATTTTTTTTATTTAATTCAAATTGAATACTTGTGACATAATTTTGATTACAATAATTAGTAGGTACTTGGCATCATGGCCATGTACATACCACCACTTGATTGGAGACAAATTATATTTGTCAAAAAAAGCCTCAATTTCTCCCATGCTGCCCTCTGAAGCTACAAACATGGCCATTTCATTGCGGACCACACTAACTACAAATGGATTAGGAAAAAGCTTTTTGAATGCTTGCCTAGTTCCATTTGCAACCTCTACATCATCATATGGTGGTTTCCTATTGGGTAGCCAAAGTATTTCATTGCTATAATACTTCGGATTGAGAGCATAAGAAAAGAGATGTAATGGGGTGGTCATTTTATTCCACCTCTTCATGACCAACGTCTTGATTTCATTATAAAACATTTCTTATGGGTCTTGCTCTTTATTTTGTATGATCTCTCTCATAATTTCAATCATGGAATCAATCCCATCATAAAACTCTCCCATGCAAGCTGCATCTGTATTTGTAAGTCAGATCATAGATATAATAGGCTCTGTAAAACTGAGCACATATTCAATCTTAATCCACCAATTATCATCAAGGATCAATGCTTTGATCTTATTAGCTTTTTCAATACCAGTGGTGCTTACTTGCCTCCACACACCCCAAACATTGCTTATCACTATACTGCTTGGTGCCTCTTTCACCTTCACAAGTTGTCTCAAGACGAGCATGTGAGAGGAAAATCTAGTTTCAACAATCTACAAAAAAAATAAGACCAAGTTTAATCGTCCAAACTGTAAACATTGATAAATAGCTAGAATTAAATTATTAATCATTAAAAAGTTATAACTTAAAAATTAAGAACTTCAAAAGTAAGACTAAGAATTTGTTCTCGAATTTCTTACCTTCAACAACTCCAACTTTGAGAATTTTTTGAAGATGGCCTGAGACATGTGATGATTTGTGACAAATGTTTGAATGTCACTGGCCTCTGCATAAATTTGCTCTATCCATTGAATTTTACCAATCTTTTGTAGCACTAACTTGAGGGAGTGGACAGCACAAGGTCTCCAAAATATGTGCTTGTATCTACCCTCTATAATCAATGCAACTGCTCTGCAATTCTTTGCGTTGTCTATGATGACTTTGACAACATGTTGGGGGCCCACAGACTCAATAAATTCTATCAAAATGTTTGCAATGAATTGAGCATCTTTCACTTCGCCCTCACAATCCACTGCCTTCAAGAACATTGCCCCTTTAGGGCATACTGCAATAACTTTGATCAGAGGCCTGTTTTGAGCATCTTTCCATCCATCTGAGATAATGGACACCCCTGAATCCTTCCACAAATCTGTAATTGGCTGCAAAGAAGTGTGAATATGTTCTACTTCTTTGGCCAAGAGTGTGGTGCAAACTTTCTCACAGTTAGGGCCTTTGTAACCTTGTGGAGCTTTATTGACCGCTTTCAACATTTATTGCCAATAAGGCGATATCAAAACATTGAAGGCAGCCCACATGCATAAATGCATCTAGCAATCAACTCATCAATAATGTCCCTCTGTGCGACATTGAAATCTTTTTCCAATAGTCCTTTTGGTTTTTTCCATGAAGTGGCATCTGCATCATCATCAGCTTCTAGTATTACAACTGAATGAGCTTGAGTTTGACTTTTAATGAAAGGATGGCTCGCCATGCAGGTGTTATGGGTGGTCTCCTTGATCTACCTCTTTGGAGAGGTATTATTTTAGAATGGTTTTTTGAAGCAACTGATGCATCGACTTCTTCTTGCTCTTTCATGAACTCAACTATTTTTGTCTTGGGAATTTTATCACACTTTCTGATACCCGATGGCCCATACCCAGTCAAATGAGTTTTGACCCAAGTATACAAGGATTTGAATGTGGAATCACAATCATTGCATATCCATACATGAGTCCCACCTCCAGCAATGATCTCAAGTATCGTCACATGTTTCCAAAGAGGGGAGGCAGGGTCATATTTCACTTGAAGTGAGGTTTCAGTATGATTTGCTTCATCATGCCCTTCTCCTGACATTGAACTGGATGCCATAGATATCTTAATTATGAATTATCAAATTAGATTCTAGAACCAAGAAAAAATATACAAAATTAAAATTAATAACAACTAACTTTGTTTTTGATTCTCACGATCGCAATTATGTGCGAGAGAAGAGCATACACAGAAGTTAGGGTTAGAAACATAAAAAATATACATTTGATTTTTTTAAAATATTTAAACTTGAAAAAATAAAAAATAAATGTAATGCAACTAACTCTCTTTCTGATTCTCAAGAGCGCAATTACGCGCGAGAGAAGAGCATACGCAGAAGTTAGGGTTAGAACTTAGAAACTTATATTTTTTAAAAATATACATTTGATAATGATTTTTTTAAATAATAAATATTTATGGAAAGTGAAACAAGAACAATAAAAATAAATAAATTTTAATATGATTACAAATTTTAACATTGTAGAAAATTTAAATTAAAAATTTAAAATAAATAAATAAACTTAAATTTAAAAGAATTTTAAAATTAAAAATATTAAAAATAAAATTTAAATACTACCTAAAGATATAATAAACTGTAAATTTAAAATAAAATATAAATTATAATATTAAAAATGTAAAAACTAAATAGTATTTAGTTTAAATTTTTAATATTATTTAAATTTTTAATATTATATTATATTTTATTTTTAATAGTTATATTTATTTAAATGAAAAATTTAAAATTAATTTATTAAATACTAAATACAACTGAAAAGTTTAAAAAATTAAAACTAAATACTAAATGAAAAAAAATTTAACATACCTAGAAATTGCAAATCCCTGAGTCTTCCCCATAGGCATGGCTTCACTCCACACTGCCACAGTCCACTCTTCAACTAAAAATTTGTTCTCTGAATCTCTTTTCCTCCTAATGAATTTTTGTTCTCCTCTTCACCGTCTTCACCTGCAAACTACCGCTGCACCTGCAAACTGCCAAATGCAAACAATGGTCATGCCCTGCTTCGTGTGTTTTAAAGAAGAGGGACACGCTAATTTTATAGGCATTTTTGCATTTTTTGTGTTTAGGGTTTCCTTAAGTTTTTAGGGTTTTTTTCACTTTTTCTGAGTTTTTTAAATTGTTTTTTAGATTTTTTGGTAGAAATTTTTGGGTATGCCCCAAAAATGTCTTGGGTACTCCTGGAGGCATCTCGAAGGTGCCTGTCGGCATGCCAGACATTTTTGGTACACCGGCAGGTGCCTTTGGGAGTACCTAGGATGTCCTCATGCTAGAGGCATTTCTGAATAGGAGGCGTCGGGCTGGGGGGCGTACCCCTAGAACACAACTCTTAAACAGTAATAATCAAAAGATAACTAATAAGTAGAAATCCCTCCTTATAGTACCATTCTCTGTTGATCTCAATTTATGACCCTTTTAGAATACACCCATGGGATTGAATAATTCAAAGAGGAAAAAGGGAGGTAACATCACATGGGATGAAATGTCCCCTCATTAATTTTAGGATTGATGCTGGTTCAATCCAATGACCAAGTAGTTTAATTTATTTTACTCTAATATCATCAACCATTACCACTAGAGGTTTAATGATATGAGCATTTATGTTTACTCACTTATTTGCTTATTACTTATATATCTAAGTCTTGATGTTTGTCTAATTTAGCTAACAAATCACTTGAATATTTATTCAATGTAATTCACTTCACACCTTAGACTAAGGCAAAAGATCATCAAAAACACAAAAGAGAGAGATTAGAGAAAAAAAGAGGGGTTTGTCTCTAGCATAAACAAACTTATTAATGATTTAGAGTTAAAATCATGTTTGACCATAGTTATACCACTATGTGTTGAGTCTAGCTGTTGCATAAATGTGAGCCATTCAATGGACAAGCATTTAAGGACACTGATATGAATGCTAAAACTCACGAAATATTCACTAAATATAAACACCTAAAAGCCCTATAGATTTTACACACAACACTTTCATATTAATTTATAGCTATAAACACATAAATCAAATTATGTTCTAAGGGAAACAAAAAAATTCATAAGTGAATTGGAATATAAAAGACAAAATTTGATTACTACATTCATCTGTAAACAAACACATTAACAGTCCTAAGACCATTAAAGCAAGTTAAAACCAAGAACATAGAGACATTACAAGAATAAAACATAATAAGAATCTATATTCACCAATCTTGGTGTCATTCTATTACAACTAAATGTTTCTAGGAAAGTAACTAAGGTCACAAAACAAAGAGGAAAGTTAGGTGTAATCATGGCATAATTTTAACAGAGCTTTGGAGCTAAGAATTATTGACCATTGGTAGATAGTCTGAGAAAATCACAAAAGAGGAAAGGTATGTGGGATCCTAACACAGTTGCTCTAGAGCCTCAATGCCCAAAAGTATCACGCATTTAATAACAACATTTTAACATCTTTAAATAGACAATGATCAACCCATTAAATGAATTGTCATGGAGATCCATGCTCAAGAGCCCATGATCTAGTTAAAATTGATTCCCATTATTTCTTGAGCTATCACATCAAAGTACATGTGACAAATAGGGCCCAATGCCCCCAATGTAGTTAGGAGCTCCAGTCACCATTATGCACTTAGTTTCTTTTTTAACCATTCCTAATGGGCCCAATTAAAACATGCTACCTCATTTGTATTGATTCTAAGAAGGAATCAATGAATCATTTTTCTCAATTACCTAGGGACTCATTTATTTGACACTTGGTGACCCATCAGAGTTTCCTATGATCCTTGGTGAGCTCTTCATCTCTCTGACCTTGGGATCAACATAAACCCCAAGTCGAGCTCATATAATTCAAGATGGGATATTTAAGAAATCTAGGTTCCTCATAATGTTTCCATCTAAGCTCAAGATATCCTTACCTTGAGCTCACTAAACCTGGGTTCTGGCCATGCAACATCTACTACATTCACCTTAGAATTTTTTTCCTACATTCACAAGTGGAATAAAAGAAAAGTTCTTTATAATGAAGATCGCTTGCTCATTTACTCAGTACTGAGAGACTATTTATGTTCAAATCTCATTCATCGACTATGCCATGTGTCAACATAATATTGGTCCTTTTATCAAAATATGAAATGGGTTAAGCTTAGTAATGGGACTACTACTTAGACACATGCCCATTCCCCATTGGCTGATCTCCTAACAAACTATCCCCACACTTGCTCTGTAGCTACCACTTGTCACATTGTCATTCAATCTTAAATATGTTTACTTCCTTAGTCATCTCTATTAGGCATAAATATAGAATTTAATGCGGAACAATTTCATAGAATCACAATAATAGATATGATTAGAGATGCATAAATAACATGCACAATAAGAAGACCAAATTTAATGTGGTTCACCCAATGTGGGCTACATCCACCAAGAAACACTTGCTCAGATTTTATTACAAGCCACCAGAGTACAATCACTCTCAGATCTACCTTCACAATTATAATACACAAAATATTATTTAGACTTGTGCTCAAAAACCCTCTTGAATTCACACACTTTGTTCTTCCTTCTAAAACCCTTGTTATCATGATTTATTACCCATAAAAAATATATATCTACATAATACATCAACAAAGCAATATTATAAATCAATGGGTACCAAAACCATGGGCAAAGTCAATCCAAAATAGTTTCTGAAACCTTGATGAGAATACATATAGAGTGTACAATACATTTTAAATGTACAATATTTGAAATACATTGTAATTTAGAAATAGGATTCATAACATAATAATCTCACTCTATGTCAGCTCATTCTTCCTGGGTTCCCTAGTTTTTACATCTATCTCAGGTTTGGGAGACTAGTGCATTTGACATCCAATTGATGTGGCACTCTTTAGTTGGGATAGGCTCTCTTGGGCTCTGACATCTCTATCAAAATTGAGAGACCAGCCTTAGGACTAATAAAGTCCATGTGGTGCTCACTGATTGGCTCCAAGCTTTGACAAGTCTGATAATTATTCCACCTCAAGAGAGAGAGGGGTCCTATTAACTATTTATATTATGGTGAAGTGATTGTTCAACACATGGCATTATCTCACTAACCTATTATTTTGACACACTATTATGCTTGAACAAATCACCCTACGGCTGTAGAACTATGAGATTTTACCATGTGGTTTCATCCCACTCACCCACTCACCCAGGGATTGCTAACATGACTACCCATGTATGGATGGTTTTAGGATGTCATGTCATCAAGATTATGACATGTGGAAACATTTCATTGCTTTTCTTGCCTAGAGCTTTGTTGACATGGATTCCTACCAGGAAAATTTGTAAAATTGGCCAAATCCAAACCTTTCCTTTGTGCCTTCTCTAACATTTAGTCAACTTTGATTAATTAAATTATTTCCATGGGATTTGGGACATCTATTTCAATTTGATTTATCTTGGGATCTCGATGATTGATAGGCCTAGGAAACCTAGGGAATATCATCCTCCATCTGTCCTTGCACCATTGGTTCTATGTTCTCATAGTTTCTTTCTCAGCTTTGTGGATTCATATTATGAACTTGGGCTTGTTTTTTATCCGCTTTGAGCTCACAAATCCTAATAGTTTAAAAACATTGGGAAGATATTATAACTATGATAAAAGGTCCTATGATTGTGTTTTTGGGTCTAGGAAAGGCCTAAAAGTGTCTGATAAACCTCTGAAAACACACAAAGGGCCATAAAAAATAATTACAAAGGTCATGATTAGGTTAGTCCTTCAAAATCAAACCTAAACATAAGATAAAGAGAGCTAAAATAATTTCAACTTGTTGACCCAAAGTTTGTATTCTAAGTCCATTTAAATCAAATAATGAGAGATTTGGGACTTAGATAATTTGGGTTACAAGATTTAAAAAATATACACCACAATGACTGAGCAAATACTCATGTGAATACTTTAGTAAACCAATTAGGGTTCCAAATTGGGTCATTTAAACTTACAAGAGGGTCCCCATACAAATTTTTGAGTAATGGTCATGTTGGGGCCTAATAACCATATTGATGGAATTTCATGAGATTGATAGATATATAAATTACAACATGATCTTTGGTAGAGCTTGGATCCATAGGATGAAGGCAATCACTTCTACCTTATTCTAACATATCAGGTTCCTTTACTTATAGAAAGTCTTCACTACTTAAGGATACCCTAATACATTTTATGCCATTTAAATAACCCTACACAAATAACCAAAGCCACATATTGATTATCACTTACCCACCAAAGGTATAGTAAATCCCCTATAGTTGGTTGAAGATAAATACCCATCAACAACCAAGGTAGTCATCTTAAATAAGGGTATAAAAATTCTTAAGCCTTCATCGCATGGATAAACCTAAATAAAAGGGGATATAAACAATGGAAAAGGTGAGCAAACAAACTCCCTTGATAGTGTTAGCCATCTTGACCAAGTCTATGGTTGAGATGATTAGTATCCTTGAAAGTGAGGAACCAATCCAACTTCCATTTGATCCTTATAGGATCAAAACTTATAATTCTCACTCACCTCTTAACTAGAGGCTCTTGACCCTAGTGTTAAATACCACCATGTTGGCATGATAAAACTCTTGGTACATGAGGATAAACCCCCCAAAAATCATGATGATCTATATTTTCTCCATAATCAATCAACACCCTATCACATAGGGGAAAGTAGTAGTTTAAATCATAGTTTAGACTTTCTGATAGATAAAAAAATCATTCATCCTCCCCCTGGCATGCTAACACTTGATGTAAGGATTCATACATTAATAATAGGCACCATAAAAAAAACATTAGTTCTAATGATTACTCAAATATCTGTAATGTTAATTCCTCTCTCCCTCTTGAAAGAGAAGAAGATTGTAAAGAGCTACTCATTAAATTCTCATAAGTTTTCCCCCAAAAAGACACAATGGAAAAATAGAGTCAACCATGTCCTATCAATAGTAATGTAAGTTGCACAAATATGATGACAAACATCCTATAAAAGAAATAAATTGTAGCAAACATACCATTGAATGTTCACAAGTTTTAGCTTTCCCTTATCCAAATATGATAAGACAAACATAACTAATTATGCCATATCAACTGTGAACTTCAAAATTATGCTTGAGAATGTCCTATATATGTGGGATACCTTTTCCTAACTCTCGACAATAAAAAAGGCAAAAATAAAGGAGAGGTTCAGAAGTTGAAACCTAATTGGTTAAATGATGACATAGTGACTAAATATTTTCAAAATGGAGCCTATTGGTTATGCACTTTTGAGGGCAAGGAGTTTTATGAATATGTGAACTCTTTGCACCTTAAATGTTTCTACATCTAGTATTTGCATTTTAATTTTCCCTCATTAAATTGCATTTTCCATTGTTTACTTTTTGTCTAACATATCAAACATTACATTTGGTAATTATCTAGTTATCAATTTGCATAACACAAACTTTTAAAATATAGCTTATCATCTCAATTCACTATTCATATCACCCTATTTTTCCATAGAAAACATTCTAAAAATTAGTATTACATTAATTCTTTCCCCATATATTATAAGTAGAGTATACCTCTTTTTCCCTACATCTTCTTGTAAAGCTTAGAAAATACTATCCTATACCCTAGTCTAAAGGCTTGCACATGATAGAATCTCCTCTTACGGTGCTCTCTAAGCAATAAACATTAGCATGCTAAAAAACATGTAACCTTGCTCACCTATTTTTATCTTTGGTGATGAGCCCTTACATACTACTAGTTGTATGGGGCCAAGATTGGGGGAAATGGCTTTGTAAAAAAAAGTGATAAATAGAAAGGGATAAACTCATCTAAAAATAATCAAAAGGTTATGCAAAAAAAGTAAAATAACATCTTTTACCTTTCACTAATATTTGGTGTTGAGCCATCACATCTTACAATTTGTGTGAGATTAACATTAGGGAGAGGTGCCCTTAATCACCTACATATAGCCTTTGGTGATGAGCCCATGCGTTTTGCTGGTCACATTATCCTATGTGTAGGGGGTTGTAAGCAAAAAGCAAAAGCAATAATAGATTTAAAGTGTCTAAATAAAAAGTTATTCAAAAAGCTTATCTATATGTCTATGTCAAAAAGGGTAACTTTATCCCATATACCAATTCTATCAGGGATATTTATCTCTAGATGAAGCCAATAAATTTAGTATTTTATGAGTTTATCAAGAAGTATATTTTCCCCTTTTCTCATAAGGATTAGGTTGCCTTCCTTTTCCATGTGAAAATTTGATTTATAGTTTTCATTTTCACCTTTTCATATATATCATGTTCCCCTTTTTCATTCCTTTGTTGTAAATTGAAAGCCATATGTTGTGTAAAAATAATATATGGGTCATCACCTACAAAACAATTATTAGTAGATTCATAAATTCATACATGTTCATCACATTACATCTTTTGCATAAATTTTGTTCTCACATAAATAAGTATTTTTTATATAATTTTATCAAAAACATTGAGATTCATGGTATATCATCACATGACTAGTCATTTAATGTGCACAAACTGAAAAGCATACATGGAAATTATATCCCATAATACATAATGATTAGTCACTGAGATAAGCCATAATGTCTCCATATATATCATAATAAATGTTGAGTTTATACAAATAAATGTCTCAAGAACAATCAAACTCCATAGAGGGCAAGTGAGTCAAACGTCTCAAAAATCCAAGTGAGTCAATAGTGGCCCTAAGATCATGACCTCCACTAGATTTTGTTGAATCTTATAAAGTCTTCATTTAAAACTTTTATCCATTTATATGCCTCTATGGGTGAGTGATCTCCATAGACATGTGATAAGCTAGGGTAAAAACATCACATGGATACCTATCCCAACATGTAGTCTTGTATCAAACAACAATTGATCCCTAGTCTACCTAGTTACCCAATCCCATTTATATGATTTATTTCAAGAATTAGCAGATATAAGAGCTTCTTTTGATTAATTTTTCTAAATTAGGATAACATATGAAAAGTCAAAACCAACATGAACCTGAGCTATTTCTCCTCCCACTAGTATGTTCATCATCCTCTCATTATGCTCATTTATTCAACTACTATCTTGCTCTATTTTGTCACCATAAACCCAAAGCACAAAACTTTATAAACCTAATTTTCACAAGTGGCTTATATTATTGGCAAGTTTTGAATATATAGTCTTTTATAACTAGCCATTGTGATTTAAAAACTTTCTATTTTTATCAATTTTATTTCTAAACTCATAGTTTGTAGATTTTAAATACTATTGTCGATAAATTAATGTGACTTGTGTCCAAAACTAGCAAATTTTAGCAGTTTTATTTTTCCATAGCATATTTGTATGTTGTTTTTAGTTTTATAGGTATAAGACATTTGGATCTATATTTCACCCCCCTACATGAGGGTTTAGATAGTATACTCATCCCCATGTAAATGGTAATTACTCTCATTTGTGTTTTGATTAATTAGTACATATTCCACTTATTTGTTGAATTTCACTTGATTCTTGTCTTTTATATCTAGGTTATATGGAGTCTTGACTGACTTTGTTATACCACTAAGGTAAGTAATTTTAACCCCTATCTCCATTTCACATGCCACTGCTCAGGATTACACCCTCATCAATTCATGATAAGGCATCTTCTTGAGAAGGTACTATGTACGCACCCAAAAATTATATGATGTGACATTTTATGTATAATATAAAATGATGATGTAATGATCTCATAATTTATGCTCAAAGTGGGTTCTCTTTAATATCCTAATAATTTTCTCTTCCTATTTCTCTCTTAGACCCATCAAACCCCCTTTTTTATTGTCTTTGGTGGTCTCTTTGAGCCTATTTTAAAAACTTTTTTAGGGAGATAAAATTGCCCCTGCCATTAATGAAATTGCCATGATGTATTATAAAACCATCCATAATGTGATGAAAATACCATGGTAGTTTCTAAAATTGACATGATAGATTCATCACCAAAATGGTTGTTCCATCATTGCATATGATAGTTTAATTCCTATGAGTGGTGGTTCTATCACCAAGACTGGCAATTACGTAATCACCCCTACAAATATGGATAATTCTATTACATATTATTCCTATTCTAATTTTGGATCTTTTAACTCAATATTTTATGTGTTTTTCATGATTTATGTAGAGCTATGGGGGATAAGTCATCTTATCCATCATATTTACCTAGTTCTCAATCTACTTAATGGTTTGCTGTTCACAATTCCATGTCTAGTTCAATTTTTCACTTCTTGGATAAGGTCTAAATAATCCATTTTTCTTATGTACCTATGTATTTTAATTGTTAAAACAATTAAATGATTCCCATAACCTCTCTCAAGTTATTTACAACTCCTTGCTTGCCTCATACAATTTTTCCTTCACAAGTTCTTCATATGCTGTCACTAGGTAAACAACCTTTGGTCTCACATGTCAATCTTTACTACAAATATCAAGAGGTCAATATTTTTCCATTAATGGTATAATGATATCTAGTTATACATGTTTCAATCCCTTATGAATAATTAGACTAACCATAGACTTCTCCAATCTTTACACAAGATTCACAAAGACTAGACAAAGCTAATAGCCCTATGTTTGCCTTTTCTCTTTATTCATTTAATATAAGAACTTTTTACAAGAAATAAACACATTTATAGAATTCCCCTATCTCTTATAAGATAATTGTAAAGTTTCAAGCCTTTAATCATTCTTCATCTACCACTTCCATTGAAAAAGACCACTAAATTAGGCCTACTCCAAGACCACTATGTCAAATCCATACCTGTGGGGTCCGTAAAATCATATAACCATATTAATATTTGAGATAATATATAATTTGACTAAATTACAAATTTTCATGACTTTTTAATGGTGGAAACTCTTTCTACAAGCCAAATCTTAATCCTAGGGTTTCCCTAGTCTGCACAAGGCTGAGAGGTCTTAAAATTAAATAAATTGAGTTTCTTGAAGTTTAAAATGATGAAATTACCATGGTTGGGTATGTATTGGCCTTTTACAACTACCTATACACTTTATTGGTCCTTTAAAGGCATTAAATACATGAAGCACAAAGAAATACTATACACTGTGCATACAATATTGACTGTGTAAGACATGCTAGGCACAAATCTTGATATTTACTAAGTATTAGGTCAGTTTGCAATGTTTTAAGACCTTCCTTAGGTCTCTAATATTGTTATATCAACCTATCAATGTGAAATGATCCTTATTTATCTCATACCAAAATGTTTTCATCCTAAATCTCTTAGTCTTGAACCCTAATATGGGACCGTGTAACCTCTCTGAGATCTATATCATCTCAAAAACATTTTAGCATCCTGTGGGTTATTTACAAAGGTCCCTTCTAGCTTGTTTCATTATCAAACTCACCTTAACTGAGATTCATTCTCCTCAACTGATCAATTCCACTTTTGTTTTTTGATTGATTGAGTAAAAAGGGTAAGGTTACACTTGGCCGTGTTGTATTTCCCAAGTTTATATGCATGACTGTGGATTATGAAAATACTACAGATTGAAATCCATTTTTATTACAACAATACTTTATCAAGATAAGACTTCAACTTACTCAATTTCCCTTGCTTTAGAGCTTCTTGAAACAAGGTCACCTCAATACATAGGTTTTCTTGTGTATGCAATAAGGTTTATTTACAACATCAATGATTTAATCCTCTCAACAAGGTTAATCACCTTATTCTAGAATTATAATCTTAGAAACCATTCCCATAACAACCAAATAAGCATCATCATTTTAACATATCCAATACTTGTGTCTTTAGAAATTTAACCTACATACCTTACCTTTCAAGCCTATGAATAAGGGTTTTAGAACCATAATTATTCTCTTGATTTACCAATCATCTTGAGAATTTTATTAGGACATCCAAGAGTCCTTGACAATTCACCCTACTTTCTACAACAATAAATTATTTTTTATTGGCTTTTAAAACAACTATACAACCCATTCTTTTGACTATGATCAATTGTCCAATGGTTCAACCTGCAAACTTTGTCTAACTTATAACTCAACACATAAGCAACATGGTTATGACCTCAAGGGCCTTGTAAAGTCATTATTTACATAACAGAAACCACATACCATTTCAACTCAAATTCATATATAATCATTCTTCCCTTCATTTAATTATATCTTTGTTGATTGTAAAATGCAGTCCATAAAAGGAATTGACTAATTTTTGTGAGAGGTGTACCAACTCTAGACACTAAAAAACTACACACTTGCAAATTTTGATGTCTGAATGCCTCAGGACCCCCTAAACCCTCCCATACCTTCTTAACCCTTAACTAACCCCTATTAACCTAACCAAATCACTATTATCCTATCATTACTCACATAGTACTGTTTAAAAGTACTATTTAAAAGTATTATTCACTATCACTATTCACTATGGGACCCACTATCACTATTCATGATGACATGGCAAGTGCAATGGAAAGTGACATATAAGGTGATATGGAAAGTGACATGGTTAGAAGTGAGGTGGCTTGAAGTGGGATATCATACCCCACCTGGGATCCTCTTCCAAAGGACTTAATGACATCATTAAGCACCAAAAGGCCCCTCCTTTGAATTATGGTGCATTTTTTCATATGAGGCCATCATTCAACATGTTTTTTTATCCTCATGCATAAAGGTGGTAACAAAATTCATGAGGCACTTAGCCAAAGGAAAATTCATCTTGATGAAAAGTCCTTTGGCCTCATTTGGGCACATGTGCATGATTTCCACTCAAAATTAGACTCATGTGCAAGGTGGGAGACAAACCAATTCCACCACTCTTATCATTTGATTCACCCATGCAACCATATAGAGAATGGTACCAAAATTCGTGGGGCACTTATCCAAAGGACAAATTAGCTTGGTGAAAAGTCCTTTGGCCTTATTTAGGTCCATATGCATGATTTCTACTCAAAATTGGATTCACATGCAAGGTGGGAGACAAACCAATCCCACCACTCTTATCATTTGATTCACCCATGCAACCACATGGAGAATGGTGCCAAAATTCATGGGGCACTTAGCCAAAGGACAAATTAGCTTGGTGGAAAGTCCTTTGGCCTCATTTAAGCCCATGTGCATGATCCCCACTCCATTTTGGACTCTTTATCAAATTAGGAGACAAACAAACCAAGTGGGAGACCTATTAGCTATGTGGGAATGTCACCCCCTTGTCTTTCATGACCACTTATTAGTCCACTTGGAAAATGGTGCCACATTTCACTATTCCACTCCTTTAGCATGTTTCTTGACATCAAATGCAATAAATATGACCCTCCTCCTTCACCTATGGTTAATTTAATCTTTGATATAAGCATTCATCTTATAGGTTTGGAGGTCATTCATCTTGGAAGAGAGAAGGTCAAAGCAACATAACTCTACCAAATTTTTTTCAAGGCTTCTTCAAGAACATCAACATCAACAACCATCTTCCATCTTAAGGTGATTTGTGTTGTTTTGTAATTTCAATTTCTTCTTTTCTATCCCCCTTGGCCTCTTCTTTCTTGAATTCTAAATCTCATCATTTATCCTCTTCTTTCTTGACTATAACCCATTTGCCTTTTCTTTACCATCTTCCCTTTTAACCCTTTACCATTTTTATCCCCTTCATCATTTACCCATTTCCCCTTTGCCATCTTTAGTATCTTACCCATTCACCCATTTCTACTCTTTTACCTTCTTATCATCTCAACCTTTATCCCTTTACCTTTTATTATCCTAACCATCTACCAACTTCAACTAAACTATCCTTTTAACCTTTGTCAGATCACCAAAACAAAACCACAACCTTGCTTTAATGAATTTTCAAAATTAGTTGATTTATCTCAGTCATCTTTTTAAGCAAAACATTTAACTTTATCATGTTAATTTGAGTAATTTTATGTTATCTTCTTGTATTTAATTTTAATTTTCTATTATTTAATGCAAGTTCATTTCCTTTTTATTTAAAAACTTAAGTGTTTAAAGCAGGTGGATTGATAGCCTCCTAAGAAGCTCACGCTTCTAGGATCTAGCTCATGCTAGGCAATCCACCCAACTACTTATCTAAAAAACAAGTTTTGTAGTAGTGTTTTCTTATTTGCAGATCATCTTCCCTAGACAAAGAAGAGTTCCCATAAAGTTTGGATTTCAAGGAGCACACATTCAACATGTATTCTTCTACACATGACTTTATTAGTTTCTTTCTTTTCAACATTAAAAAAATAAATAAATAGATAGAAACATTTTGGCATGCCCTATGGGACCCTTCAGTTTTTTTAGATTCATAGATGTTTCAAGACATTTATAATTGCATTAGTGAAATTCATTTAGTTGCATTCTTAGAAAATTAAGGTTTCTTTCTTTCTTTACAAAACATAAGTTTTAGTTGCATTTTTTAAAGAAAAGTTTAAATTTTATTTTTCTTGCATTTATAAAAAAAAATCAAAAACTAAAAAAAATGAAAAGAGCATGCATGTTACATTTAGGTGCATTTTAATTATTTTTGTTTTCATTGAAAAGAAATCATAAATTCCTTTTGTTTAAAATTAACTACATAAATTATTTGCTTGCTTGTCTTAGTTTACCTAGATTAATTAAGCAAAGCAAATTAATTGTAGAACCATAAATGTTATAAAAACTAAACCACTTGCACAATCAACACGTCAAACATGCTTGAGATAAGGATCAACTAAGATTTCATCACCTAGCAGATCACCTTACCCTTTCCCAATTATCTTGCTTAAATTTAATCACCGAGGGGATAACCAACTCAGTTCTCTAGCTGAGTATAAGCTTTGATAATTGGTGTATTGGCTAAGCACCCATACTGGCTATAGGATTGTGATGTGAGGGAGCAAGCCCCAATTATCAAGCCATGTACTCAATCCAATATAGATTTCTTTTTGAGCATCTAAACACAACTTGAAACCAAACATAAACTATCTTTTTAGGAACAATTCAAGCCAATTTACTCTTCACACTTTTCTAAGTTATAAGCCAAAAGGGAGATCAAAAATAATCCTTGAACTTAAGGCACTCTTAGTGAATGGATTGTTTACCTTGAATCTTCTTTGACTACTCTTTATTTTGAGGTGTGAGAATGTATCATTCCTTTCCTATTTTCTTTTATGGTTCTTACTCGCCAACAATGATGAGACCTTAAGGAACAAAACTCACTACCAAGTCAACCAACCTCTCCCACCTCTGCATCTATGGAACACATTTTTGAACCCATGGACTCTCCTCACTCTTCAGGAAGTCCTACTTAGGTAGTCACAAAAGATGTGGATTTTATCACTTTATTAAATAACAATCATGTATCTTTACAACATTACCTTAGAACTACATCTTACCAAATACTGGATTTGACCCCACCTATAGATCTCCCTTATGGCATGCCTCTCCACCTCATGGAGAATACCTCTACTACCACAGGTAATACTCAACCTTTAGTTACCCAAGCCTTATCATCAACCAATAGCCACCTTGAAACTACCATTCAAAACCAACCAACCCAAACTACCACCACCCTTATATCTCTTACCAATCACTCCTCAGCAATAGGAATGCCTCTTGCTAACACTACCCATCTTCCTCTAGTTACCTCAAATCCATCAAACACTAATCTACTTCAAATCCTTATGGTGTCCATACCCTCCATGTTATCATTGATTAGTACAAGGGTCATCACCCTTCTATCATCCATTAACCCAACTACCACTCCTACCCAACAATTAACCTTTAGTTATCTCCATAACGCACAAGGGCATATGCTCATCACCTAACCACCCACCTCTACCAAATCATTGACATCCACATACGCATATGTATTTTCTAGACAACCATTGGCATCCACATACTAATATGTGGAAACCTCTCAACCTTCTACTCACTATCAACATGTTTTTCAATCACCACCACCATAATATGCACCTTACAACCTTATGGGTGCTCAACCCCAAGCAGACTTCATGAATATGATCATGGAAAAGATGCCCACCTTAGAGTCATCCATCTTGAGTACTCATAATATCTTATTCTATGATCAAATTTACAATGAGCCTATCCATCCATCCATCCATACCCATTAAGCCATATCCTCCCCAATAAAAACTTCCCAAGTTCTCTAATTTTTAAAGCAATGAGGATCTCTAGTAATATCTAAAGAAATTTAGGCATGATTAATATATCATCACCTACGATGACTCCCTTCTTCTCTACACTTTCCTGATGTTTCTAGCTGGCCTAGCCTTAGATTGGTATAGTTATTTACCCAAACATTCCATCTTCTCCTTCAGCGAACTAGCCCAAAACTTCTTGGATCACTTTTCGATCAATATATCTAAGAAAGTTTCTATCACCGACCTCTACTCCATCTGATAATTTGAGGATGAATCTATTGCTGATTTTGTGGCTCATTGGAGGAGCCTAATTAACCAACTTTTGTTTTTCTTGCCTCAACTTGAACTTATAGAGCTCTTTGCTTGGGCATGTGCTAAAAAAATCTCATCCACATTACGTGTCCAAAGCTTCTAAACCTTTGATGAAACTTTTACCATGGCTCATAAACTAGAGAATTGAGCCATTGATGAAGGAAAACTTAAACTCAAAAACAAGAACTTAACCTATAAAACCAATGAGGCTTCTTCCTCCAAGTCAAGCAACCAACCCAATACCAACACCAAGAACAAAGGAATCATAAATGCTATTGTCCTCAAAGCCACACCTCCACCATCTACCAACCAATAAAACCTAAGGAACCAAACCTCCAACTCCTCTAATTCATCAAATCAAAACCCAAAGAACCAAACTTGGAACAGCCAAAAGAAATTAAGTCCACTTGGGGAATCTTATGCTTTTATTTTGAAAAATTTATTAAAAGATAATATCATTAAACTTCCACCAATTAAACCACCCCAATAGTTTTATTCTTCTCTCCCCATGCTATGTTGGTATAACAAGAATGACCATTGTGCCTTTCACTGAGTCATAGAAGATGATATCAATAAGTGCAATACCTTTAAATACCTTTTCCAATCCCTCATTGACAAGGGGGAGATTACATTGGACAACCCTAGTACATCACCCAACTAAGCCCTTGACATATTTAGACAACCTTTTGTAAACCATGCTCCTACCAAAAATGAGAGTAACAACATTGATTTCTCTCTTAATACCTGTATCATTAACATGGTTCTTAACACACTCACTGATCAAGAACCTATTCATCACTCTACCAACCCCTCTCTACTTATTAAAGTAGTAGAATTACCTTTTACCCTTTTATAAACCTAAACCAAAGAAGTACCTCTTCCTCCTTCCTCATTCATTAAGGTGGTAGAATTACCAACTTCCCCTTTAATTGACACACTAAACCATGCACCCATCTTACCTAATGCACCAATTACCATCAACCCTCCCCTCTCATAGAAATCATTCATGAGAAATAAATGCCCCTATCTACTCCTTCCATAGAAGATCCATCTATCTCAACCTTACATCCTTTAATTTAGGAAGAGGACAAGGTTACCATCCCTATGTCTCCACCTAGCAGATTATCTTTTAGATCCACCATTCAAGGAATCAAACCTTTCTCAAAGCTAGTGCAAAACATGGAAGATGTCCCCAACCCTAATATGTATCAAGCCACCTTCTGGAAATAATTAGGTCTCCATTTTGTTATCAAACCAAAACCTCCAACCTCTTCTTTGGTAGACCAACCTAGCACCTCTAATAACCAACCAACCAAAGCCTCCACCCGGCCAGCCAAAACCTCCACCAAACTAATAAGAGTGGTAGATTGTTGGTCATGTTTGTTTTGAAGAGTTAAAAACATTGTTATTTTCATTTATTAAAGAAAAGAAATTAGAATTTTCATATCTTGTTCCTATTTTAGAAATACATTCAAAAAGTTTGTTTGTGACAAATTAGAAAGGTTGAAAAGCTAGACTAATTTGTTTATAAATAAGAAAATTAGTGGAAGGTGATTTGTTGCTATTTTTCTAGGTCATATCTCCTCTCACATTTATTGAATATATATATTTAATTTACACATTTAACCTACTTCATACAAAATAATAAAAATAAATAAAAACATTTCATCTAGTTTGCATATAAATAAATCTAAGAAAAATCAACATCTTGCATAATAGAATAGGTTTATTCTCTCTTCCAATACATGAATTTCAAATATTGAAAAGGATAAAAAAGAGAGTTTTCCTTTAATTTTATTTCACTTCTATTATCCTTTACTTTCAATAGTTTATTTTAATCAAGCAAGTATTCATTTGTCAAAAACTAATAAAAGCCCAAAAATAACAAAACAAAAATAGGTGAAAATCCTTACTATTTCATGTAAGCCATACTGAAAGCCTTTCCAAATACATACAAGTAAAAATATCTAACAAAATACTTGTCCATTTGCATAATAATTCACATACCAAGACTTGCTTCAACATTTCAATAAGCACACTTTGCAAGACATTACTTGAACAAGCTCATATGCTTTTCCCTAGCTTCTAGCTAGTCTCTTTTAGATGACCCTTCCCAAGACACTAGGTCTTGTTTGATATGATCTATTCCATATAATTAGAGAATATAGTCCCACCATCATCACATAGTCTAACATTAGTATTGATTTGAGATGTGAGTTATTTAAATCCACTCTAACTCTATACCTCATTATATAATACTTAGCCACCTTAGAAGAATAATAGCACATCCATGATCCATGCATCATTATTTTACCACAAAATAAGAGTTGTCAATACAATGACATCCAAGCTTAGTCATCCATCCATACCATCTTATTCTCTTTGGCTATAGCCTCATATTATATCATTCATATTTAGTGGATGACGTTGGTTAGATAGAGTCAACCTAACATATTATATCTTTTCCTGTGAGTCATTCATCCCAACCTCCCTCATTTCCTTGAGCTTAGTACTGACCAAGAACTTCACCTTCTTATGATATTAGAGACTTTAGGGTCTTTAAACTCTATCTCCACATAGATTAATGATCTCAATAAATACCAAGACACTACTGAGGTCTTTTGTTTTCATTACGATAACCCATTGTACCACCTATCCTAAATCCTATTCCACCCAATAATTAACCAAACCCCTAGTCCATCTATTACATTGACTGCCTCGACCAAAATTTATGGAGTTGAGTGCATAGATTAACATGTACTAATTTATGTATATATAAATTAGTGAACTTTATGTGAATGACTTTGTCCTTTATGTATCACTTTCTTCCTTTTCCTCCCTTTTCTCTTCTCCATCTCCCTTCTTTCCATTTATTTTGTGGGTATCCATATACCCCCATAATATGTATGGATAGGATATCGATATATCTCTTAGCTATGATGGATATAGGATAAGTCAACTTAGCTCTAACAAATTGTCATTGATGAGTTGGAACAACCCAACCTTCAACATTAATGTATAATACCAATCCCATGACTACTCCCTTCCTAACACTTAAACAAGGAGCTGGGTTGTTTTTAAATAGATAAATGATGTATATAAAACCAAAAGTAACCATCCTGATTCTAGTGCCATGACCATTATGGGTGAAGGCAGAACCACTCCTTGTATGGCCATGAGGCCATCTATCATCTTGAAAAACTTAGATGTAGAAAGTGTCACCAAATATGATCACTACTTAAGAAAGATT
Organism: Torreya grandis; assembly: GCA_037957365.1. Taxonomy (NCBI): domain Eukaryota; kingdom Viridiplantae; phylum Streptophyta; class Pinopsida; order Cupressales; family Taxaceae; genus Torreya; species Torreya grandis. The sequence continues at coordinate 362,539 of JARHVA010003746.1, read as the reverse complement.
CATCACTTAAAGGATGAGTTTAACCACATGCAAGCTATTGTGCATCCTCTTAGTAGGAATTATCATGCCTCCCACCCATCAATAATCACTACTGACACTACTCCTAGGGATCCTACCCCAAACCAACCCCTTCATGAAGTCTTATTTCACACATCCTCTCCTCCTACATTAGAAACCCATGGATCCAACACCAACACCAATCCAAGTAATCTCATTATCACCCTAGTGGGTTATATCCATGACCTAAAAAATAATCAACAATCTCTAAGCCAAGGGACAAGACAAAACCCTCTTGTGCACTAATCCCTCTTCTCATCCCATTCAAATAACAAATTACCCCAGACCATAAAAAAACTTACATGCTCCCACCATGACAAGAACAAGTACCACCAAAGAACCATGTTTCTCACCAACCCCTTAGATATATTCTGTCATGGGTTCCCTAATTCTAGTGTATCTAAAACTCATCCACCCTATCAAGTACTTGGTTGATCTCTAATAGGGGGTGTATACACTTCATTACTATAAAATAATGTTATAACAAACAATTCACTATTATCCACACCTCTAGGACATGCACATCTCGCATATAACCACCCTCCAAAGATAGGGTATGTCCCACCCTATAAAACACCATAATACATGAAAAACACCTATGTACCACCACAATAATCCATAATACCTATTTTGTCTCACAATGTCCCTCAATACTTCCACATGTATTCAAAATCCACTATGCTAGATAATTATTCCTTGGCTTACTCCATACTACTTTATCAAACTTCTTTTAAACCTCTTGGTGGCTATCACACCAACCCATACACTACGCCATCTCATCATTCCATCCTCACTATAATGGAAACATATTTGAAATACATGGGAACATATAATGAATACCTCAAGGAGCCCATAGACATGAGCATATGAGGAGTCCTTCTACGTCCCCTACTAGATTTTCTTTAATTTCAAAGGGAAGGGGATCTAAATGCACATGTAAAATCCTATGCTACTTTCATCAAAGATATCTTACCTTTTGATGGGGTTGTATCAAATATCTTTTCTAAGACCCTCAAGGGTATAACACCTTATTGGTACTACCATCTCATTGAGGGATCTATACACTCTTTTCACTAACTTATGGCTGAATTCATCAAGGCATTTGACATGAAAAAATTCCTAAAGATTGGCATACGAGAGTTATTACATATCAAATAAAAACACAATGAATCAACTACTCATTTCATCACAAGATGGGAGTAGGTCATTTATTTCTCTTCTAGTGCACCTAACATGCGCAAATGAGAATTATATGATCTTTTCCTCTACTCCCTTAATAAGGAAATAAGGGAAGACATCTATAAGTTCTTATACTGGTCATATGAAGAGGCCCTTAGGAGTGCATTATAATTGACCACGTAACCATTGATAGTGGATAATGAACCTATGGCACTAATGAACACATCATCACACCTAACCAAAATAATAAGGGATCCTAAAATACAAACCCAAACCCAAATAATGTAAACAACCAAGGTCCTAAGATACTAAACTACAATAGGAATGCTACCACCAATGGCATCACTATTCAAGATTAAGAAATAAAACCCGATAAATAATAGTCAATATCCACCTACAAATAACACCAACACTAGCAACACTAGGGTTAGGAACCATAGCCCCCCTCTTTCCATTCATGTAGTTGATTTTAATTGTCCACCACTTTGTAGCATGTAATATAAAAACCACAACTAAAACAAATACCAACAAGGTGAACGATACCCACAATTCTAAAACTAGGGTTCTCATCAATAAAACAATCAACAAGGTTTCATACAACAAGGGAAAAACATGTAACTTAGCGATTAAGACCCTAATATCTATTAAATTTTCCAAAAAGTCATAGGTCATGACATTTGAAGCTATTGAGAATACAAAAAATTCATATAAAGACTCCTGGAAGATCAAAGGTAAACCTTTTAGGATATGTTCTTAGGAAGCACATATGCAAACACCCAAACCCTTATAAATGGTCCTATTACTCCCTAAAACTAGAACCTACAAATCTATCATGACCCTTTTACTAACCACTAAACACACATTACTCATGGCTAAAATTAGGGTAACCTGCAAGGCCACCCCATTCAATACAACCAATCCATGGCAACATACAATCATGATGCTAAAGCTTCCATTTTTAGGGCACTAAACATTGATGTGGATCCTTATTTGGGAGTTAAAGACAATATTTGGATGATGAGAGTCATATAATTGGAAGTAAAAGAAGAGTAAACACCATCACTCATACTAGAGAGTACTATCCCACAACCCTCCATCCATTGAACATCCTCAAAACATAATCCATTTCTAAACCTGAAGGGAACTATGACTTGATCTCTAAATTAACCAAGAAATTATCTCACATTTCCTTCTTAGATCTACTAAAAAAATCACCTTCTCATTGGTCAAACTTTCTCATTACCCTTGGGATAGGGCACCTATCTAGTTTCACCCCTCCTCCATAAGCCCAAATCAACCACATCGACTTGGATATGTTCCCTCCTAGTCAAGAATCACATGACGCTAGATACCTCTTTTAATTATGATGCCTCCCACTTAACTCTAAGTTATCTAAGTAGGGGGATATAACCCTATTTATATAAATATGGATCTATAATAACTATGTGAAAAGAGCCATGGTTGATGATGGATCGATGGTCAACATCCTCCCTTCTCTTTCTTACAAAATATTGGTTATGGGGAAACCAATTATTTCGTTATATGCAATAATCTCCACACTATGATAGCCTCAAGTCAACTTCTATAGGAACCATTGTACTCTTGATCACTCTAGGCCCTAAAATACTCATAATCAAGTTCCAGGTTATAGACAAGGACACTAATTAGAACATGATCTTGGGATTCCCTTATATACATCAAATGAAAGATATTCCCTCCACCTTGTTCCAAAAAATTTAATTATTACACTTGGGGAAGGTGCTCATATCCCAAGAGGATCCTAAACCCTTTGATATGTTACAAACTACCATGCACAAACATCCCAGGTTGTACATAAATTATCACCTACCAACTAATGGGGTTACAAGACCCCCAAAATTGGTTTATGTCATTGAACCCCCGAAGCCTAGGATAGTTATCTTAAAAAAAGGGGAGGAATACCACCAAACTTTATAAAAGGTAAATTTGATGAGAAAGACAAAACCATGATAAAAAATTTCCATGAATTGTAACTAGTGACTAATACCATGATTTATACCCTATCTACCATAGAAATCATCAGTCTCATGGTTAAAGATAATCCCCTAGTTCTTCCATTTGATCCTCAAGGGGTAGGAACCTATGGATTATTTAGATTTCATGGATAATAACTCTATGAGGGGTTGGATTTCCTACCCAACCTTTGAATGATAGAGGTATTCAAAGACAAGAAAACATTCTTATATAACAACCACATAAGGTTAGGCCTCAATCTAAACTCTACCCTTGTCACTTCTGAACCACTTCAATATATGCTTATCGATCACTCTATGATGGGACCATACTAGTTCTTTAGAATCCTTGATCTATCAAGATTAATCCCTTCAAAAATGTCTGTCATCTTACATCAAACCATACCTAGTTACATTCTTATTCACATTTTGAGTCAACTGAAGATTGATCAAAATACTTCCCCTCCCTCATTCACCTTAACACCCAAAGAGAGGATTCATATTGTGAAAATAGGTAGGATAAAAACCAACATTAAAACTCATAGTTACCCTTATATTCCTAATTAGGGGCCCCTCTCTCCCATCATGCAAGAGAGGCCCCCCAACAAATCACTCAACAAATTCCTACAAGATTTTCCCCACATAATGATGGGTCAAATAGTGTTACCCATTTCCTATCCATAGTATTCCAAGTTACATGAATAAAACCCAACACCTCTTTCACTTTAATAATATTTAAATTATGTCAAACTACTCCCCATACCTAAATGAAACCCCAACTATGCTGGTATTCTCCCAACCCTAAAAAAGACACCAAACAAAAAAACTCTCATTTTTAGAAAGTGATTAGCCAATATCTTCTATGTCCATATGATAGACATATTAAAGGATGATGAGGTCTCCAATAACTTGTTATATCACTACCATAATATATATTTGGCACTTACTCTTGCTAAAATAGGTAAAGATTTGAGTTTCCCCACTGATTTTAGGCCACTCTTTGGAGATGTTTATCCTCTCTTGATCATGTTCATGCGTAGAGAATGAGGTTACACCTTAATAATCAATGCCATCATAATCAACATTTATCCCCATGATTACCTAAGTATTCTCTAATTCAAGCATCCTTGCCCTCCTATAGAAACAATCAATGTTAGACCATATCTTGATGAGCCATCATAGGCCTGCTATAACCTAACAGTGGAAGATGCAAAACTAACCATGTTTTACTACTAGTTATGTAGGTTGCATGATTGTATTATAATGTTCTATATGCTAAGAGAGACTCATAGTAAGTAGGTGTTTGAATTTACAAAAGTGCATGTTTGCACATGGATGAATGCCACGATCAAGTGGTAATAATTAGTTACACCTCACTAATAATATTATGAGTTCTAAAGTTATGGCCAAAAGCTCCCAATTTATATTGGGTTCCTCACTTGACAGTCAGATTGACAAAAAAGGAGAAGGTCAGAAATTTGGACCTAATTGGTTGGGTTCCCACTTAGTAACAAAAGATTTCAACAACAGAGCTTATCAGCTGTGCACTATAAAGGGAAAAGATTTTAGTGTGTCTATAAACTCTTCACATCTAAAATGTTTTTATATTTAGTTCTCACATATCACTCCATTCCCACCTACATTGAATTTTCATAAGTCACGTGTCCCCTAACATAGTGGAGGTGTTATTTTATGATTGTTTAGCTGGTTAGTTTGCATAATATAGAAACTTTAGAAATATAACACATTGCATTTACCCATTCTTACATATCCTTATCATTCTATATAGTAGGCATTTTCAAAATCAATATGTTAAATTTTCATTTGTCTTAGTTCTTATGAGTAGAGTACACCTATTTCCCTATATATTATTGCATAACTTATAAAAATGGTAGCCTATAGTGAAGTCTAGGAAACTTGTCTATGATAGATTCCCCACTTTATGGTGCCTTTATAAAATAAAAAATTTAGCATACCTGAAGTAAAATAACTTTACCTACCTACCTTGGTCCTCAATGATGATACCTTGCATCTTACTGATTACATAGGGCCAAGATTTAGGGGTGAAGGCCTTAAAAAGAGAGAGAAAGACACTTCTATGATAATCAAAAGCTTATGCAAGTACAAAATTCAAAATCACATGAGAGATGCCCTTAATTCATACATATATCCTTTGGTGATGAGCTTGTGTGTCTTCCTAACCACATGAGACTAAATCTAGGGGTCACAAGGAAAAGTGAAAGCTCAATATAGAAGCACTAGTAAATCAGAAAGTGTCCAAGTAAAAAGTTCCTTAAAAGAAGGTTGTCTATGTGTTTCCACCTTTTCCCATTTTACTAGTTATGTCATGGCAATTTCTCACTAGATGAAGCCAATAAAGTTAGTATTTTATAAGTTTACAAATAAGTACATATCCCCATTTACTCATAAATATTAGACATCTTACTTTTTCATATGAAATTTTGATTTATGATTCATTGACATTTATTCTATTTTTCCCTTTTCATCCCTTGCTATGAATTGAAGGTAATAAATTGTGTGATTAAAGCAATTAAATAACCATCTTCAAGACAAATGTTAGCATAGTTGTAGTCACATATGTACATCTATCATAGTGAATCACTTGCATACATTATATTTCCATGTATATATAATAATTTTCCCATATCAACATATCAAAAACAAACACAAAAAGGGAGATATGCATACACATACATCATCACATATCTATTCATCTAGAGTACATAAACTAATAAGCTGGTATGAAAATAAAAGAGTTACGTCACATAATGATCAATGATAGATATGAAAAAAACATCCATATATATAATCATCTGAGCTATCAATTTTATATAATAAAGTTATCTAATAAAATCACCTCTAAAGAGGGCCAATGTACCTCAAGGCATCTAAAAAATAATCAACATATACATTGATATGACCAAAATATCTACAAAGAAAGTCTCAGAGGTTTGTCCTAATCCTTTAGGAGGGTATTAAGGTAGAAGAATGCCTACAGATGTGGCTCCAATGGCATCTCCTACTTGTCTATCATCTTATCACTCCTCTGCTCTCTACTAGGTGGTGGCTAAGAGGGTGAATCCTACCTAATCATCCCTCTGATACCATCTTCCTAGTCTTATGACTAGAGGCTCCACTACCTCCTCCCCTCACCATGGTATCCACCAAGGCCTCTACTATCCTCAACCTGGCTAATAGTGTGTTTTTATCTATCCTCAATGCCATCATCATAGCCAAAGCATGATATTCTTGGGAAAAAACATCTGTGTGGTGACCAATCCCTATAGGAAGCCCAAGATATACCAACAACTAGTTCCACATCTGATCAATACTCAACTAAAATAGATTGATTAGGGTAGTCCTGATCATCTTCCTTACACAAATAATATCTATAATCATAAATCACAAAATATAAATCAAATCAATTTGGCACAATAAAATCTAACATATGAAAAATTAGATAAATAACTAAAAAAAATCAAAATACAAGTTGTAATCATATCAAATGAAATCAATAATTTACTTAGATCTCCCTCCTGCCACTTAAGATTAAAGTCATAATCTACATTCTCCTCCTCATATATATCCATATCCTCCTCCAACTCAATGTACCATTGGGACTCACCCTTTCTCTATCCTAGATATTGATGCTGTTATTATGCATGGTTTAGTAGTGGTGGTGGTTGTGGACCCATCTACTGTTGACCAACTCTAACCTATCCTCACCCTCCTCTAGGTGCCTACATATCTAGTTGGGTAATAGGCACCCCACTCACTAGAAGATTCCATATTAGTCACCCCAATATCATATCTCTCATCTCACAAGTCCCCCTATACACAAATCTAGGGATGGGGAGGTTTCCCATGTAGGGCATACCAAATTACTAGGGCCATCGATCCATAAGGTTTACTTTAACTTGTAGTAAACTATCTTGACTCTACGTATCCCTAGTGATTACCATAAGATAAACTCACTCATTAGACCATTTCCCAACCATGTCATGGTAAGGTAGGAAAATAAAATATGACATTATCGCAAACCCATTTATTTGAGGTAAAGTATGAAAGGGTGCCACATCTTCCCATATGATCACCTTAATATCCCTTAAAACCCTAATTGGCACCCCCCTCTAATAGGAGATCATCTTCTCATAAACCCAACCCATAATGATGGTTAAGTGTCTAATAGAAAGAGATCCTAGGTGAGTCACTTAGTATAAATCCATGTAAGTCTACATAAACATCTCCTAGATCCAAACATAGTGAGCCTCTCTCTCCTTTATATGTCATACAATTGATGACCATCTATATAAGAGCTTTTTGGTACTCTTATCCTCATTAACTAGGAGGTAAGGATGATGATTATGGCCTTCCTCAGGTTAGGTATCACTTATATCTCAACCTAAGAAAGCCTCACATCACACTTTATACCCACATTAGGTGTGTTGAATTCTCCAAAATGATCTGCTCAACTACAGGCATCATGATGACTATCAACATCATGAATAAACACTGCTTACCCGATCTTGGGAAGACTAGTGATATTATACACATCCATGAGAGTGATCATCCACTCTTATGAGTCTTAAGGGAAAAAGTATTTTTATCAAGGTCCCAATAGATCAATAAGTCATATAATAATCAACTAGAGGAAGGGGAGATCCATGCACAATCAAATAGGGCCAACTCATCAATTGTTAGAAGTATTAGGACTCATTAGAGCCAATCATACTCTTGGGATCTATATAGACATTAAAAAACCACACATGATGGTTTTAGTTGTCAAACTAACCCCTAGACCACTATTGGACCCCTTGTTTCTCTATGTTTTTGATTTTTACATTCAGAAGAAGAAGAAACTAAAGTTAATGGTCAGGGGTTTATATGTTACCCAGATTAAGTTACACACCGTATCCAAACTTTGTAGGAGCTCCTCTTTGGCTGTGGAGGAAGACACCTATAGATAATAATAAGACTTAAACCAAAGAAAATGTTAGAGACAGATATGGTGGACTACCAAGCGATATGCTTGGTCCCAGAAGCGTAAAGCTCTGTGAGGGATGACAGTCCACTATTTGAAAAAAAGAGTGTCGTATAAAGAGAAATGGTGAAAGAATAAGAAATAAAAATAAAGATAATGTGTACCTATTCTCTGTAGTCAATCTGTCATAGTCACCAATGTCAGTAGTACTGCCGACGTCGCTTGGTCAATATGTCGACGTCAGTTATGTTACCGATGTCGGTAGGGGCAGTGGGCCTTGGATGGGTTTTAGGGTATGTCTGTGGTTGACAAAGGAGTCTGGGAGTTTAAGGGTCTATGTAGGGTTGTAAGATAGTGAATAGGGTCTGAGAGGGGGTAAAGGTAGAGGGTAGGTGTGTAAAAGGAGGTGGGAATAAGAGGAAGGCTTTTCAGCCTTTCTCCAGAGGAAGTTAGGTCTGGTTGATAGTATTCAGAAATAGTAAATAGAAACTAACTACTAATGTATTCTAAATACTGAAATGAAATAGAAGAATACTTAGCTCTATTTGAAGAACCAAGGGTGTTAGAACACGTATTCCTATTGTAGCTGATGTCGAATTCCTCATGCAATGTTCCAATTCAATCTGGAGTCACTTGTGTAGAGTTTCTGTACCCAGGTGAGTGTTAGTCAAATTTTGATGCTTGGTCTTAAAGTGTGTGCGTCCATGTCCAAGAGTCCTAGGGAGAGAGTGAGAGAGAGATTTAGGATTCTAGAGATTCCATTGGAAGATAGAGATTAGCCTCTACAACTCATGGTTAGAACTCAGTTTAAGAAACTGATGTCAATGATCCTATCAACATCAGCTAACATTTGACTGACATTGGTAGCTAAAGAATGGGTAAAAGGGCTATTTTTAGCCCTTTGCCCATTTCTCCATCCGCCATGTGCATTTGCCGTTGGAGAATGGTTGAAGTACGGGGTTATTAAGCACGAGTGTTGGTAAGGCAGTTGGAATGGAGTGAGAATAGGTCATAGGTAGATGACTTAATCTCAAGGTGAGTCATAGGGTATGAAATGGTCTTAGGGTGAGGTATCCAAGGTGAGGTGTCTAGGTGATGTCATTAATTTAAAATAAATAGTTTATTTTAAATTAATAAGTGTGTAAGGGACCAAAGGGAGTTAACATAATTTTGGTGTCTACATTTGCCCCTTTTTGTCTTGTTGGTTGTTCTTGACAAACTGTAAGACAAAAATAAGAGTAGGTTGCCCTAGGTATGGGATGAGGTATTCCCCCTCAAAGTAGAAGTTGAGGGAAGGGAACCTGAAATCGGTTGCCGATTTGATAGGTAGTGGATGGGTATGGTGAAGTTGGAGTGCGAACGCTGTAATAGTTGAGATTGCATGTATACCACTTCACATGATAGGTAAGTCAAATTATCACAGGCAAGGTCGAGGAGCACTAAAATTGAAATAATTAGGCCCTAGCTTTTTAGTTGTCACTGATTGGGTTATATTGATCAACGCTTTAGCTCCAATGGTCATTATGTTCCATGTATCCTGGGCTAAGAAGTGCTCCTGGAAAACACAAAAATGTCACAAATATTGGGGATCAACTTGGTCACAATCTGACAATAGGTGTGAGGGGCATAATGTGGGTTGCGAACAATTTGTTAACTATTCATGAGGTAGCATATATGCAATCAAAACAACCAAGGCAAAGTTGTCTTAAAAGTGGTTGTGGTCTGAGGAGATAGTCATGATCTCTGAGGTCGGTGGTTGAGTCAGGATTGAGATATAAGTGATCTCAAGTGTTGTTTGTTGTGGTAAGGGAGATATATGTGATCTCTAAAGTGCCCCATGAGAAGTCTAGGTGACTCCTACAGTGTCAGGGCTGATTGTTTGGTCATGATTTTAGACTAGGTTAAGTCATGGTTAAAGGTTATATGGTTGGTCCATTAGGTAGATGAATGAACAAATGGCTGACATCTTTAGCGAGACGAATGGGCGAATGGCTGAGCTAACCTCAGAAGACTCTATGTCAATTGAGTGCTGCCTACATAGCCCCTATTGTAAGGGCCTCAGGGCAATGTAGTTGTCCCCAAAAGGGAAGACGAGTGTAGTTTATGGATTGGTTTTGACTAGGTTATATGGTTAGTTCATTAGGTAGATGAACAAACGAATGGCCGATGTCATTAGGGAGACAAACGGGTGAATGACCGAGCTAACCCCAGAAGACCTCATGTCATCTGAGTGCTACCTACATAGCCCCTATTTTAAGGGCCTCAGGCCAATGTAGTTCTTCCCAAAAGGGAAGAAGAGTCAAAGATGTTGTTTGTTGGTTGGTCAGGTTAGGGTTCTTAGCATTTCCCATATGTGTGATGGTACATCCTTGAAATGATAAGTGTATGATGATGTTACAGCCTTTTCCATATTATGTGATGGTGTATTCTGTAACATTGGTTATGTGGTTTTTCATCCCTAGCAATTTTCCATATTAGTCATGGATGTATGCTAAAAATGAAATGAATAATGATGTTATAGCCTTTTCCATATTGTGTGATGGTGTATTCTATAACATTGGATAAGGTATTCATTCTTTGCAATTTTCCATATTGGTGATGGTGTATGCCAAAAATGAAATGAGATTATTTATGCTTTAGCAGGTTTCCATATTGTTGATGGTATGTGCTTGACATAAATTGTGTTTAGTTGTTAGTTTCCATGTGTATTGTTTTCCATAGAAACTAATGTGAATGGGCTATAATAATTCATATAACACAAATTGGTATTTGTATTAAATAAATCATGAGGTTATGTTAGTGGTTGAAAATGTTTTGGTTGTCATGTTATGGGCATGTGACGAAGTCAAGTAAGAAGTGAAAGGCGCGTTGCTCTTTCATTGACAAGGACCATAATGATAACATAGATAGGGGTTTTGTAAACAAAAGCTCTAGTTATGCATTACATCATTGACCATTGATTTATGTTAGAGAAGTACTCGAATCACTTGACATTAGTTGAGCTGAAAATCCCTTGAGTATGTTGGGGTAATAGGTGTGATTATGATAAGTGAGGATAGGGTAACCTTTTTTAGCAAGGATAATTTTGCCCCTTTTATAGGTGACCCTGAGAATGACTATAGGCAAGTCCATGACTTAATAGTTTGTCAGTCAATTTTTTTTTGGTAGACTGATCAATGCGGGAAGTCTACTTGGGGATGTTGTCTTGTTTTGTGGTCATATGGTGCTGTGTATGTAGCAAAATTTAGTCATAGCCATCCTTTGAGGGAGTGGTCTATATTTTAACTTGTATGGTTGAATGTCTTTGAATAGTTGTCCTTCAAGAGAGCAGTCTAGTAATTACAGCAATGATGCAGCTGTCCTTCAAGGGAGCAGTCTACATTTATAGTTTATGACCTTGGTATATGCATCCCAATTTTATGTTTGTTTGTTGGCTAAATTTTTAGTCATGGACAAGACTATAGAGGTTTAAGGGTTTTCCTTTGATTAAGACAAAGCATTAATGCAAAAAGGGTTAACTAATGTCTGTAGGGAAAAAGGGTTGAAAGGAATAGGAATGAGGATGACGGGGGGTTGCTCAAGGGATGAGCTCAAGTTAAATGTCAAGTGAATGATTACTTGATTAATAGTAAAATGGTCACAGATGTAAGACATTAAGGGGCTCAAGTTTTGGTCGATAGATGATAAGTCCCTGATCCATGCTTGTGTGTTATTATGTAAGGTCCAAGCCAATTAGGAGAAAATTTACCTCACTTGCTTCTTTCCATATTGGTCACATGTTAAAGATGATTAAGAAGTTGGTTGATGTTTGGTCGAGGTTGTGATAGTCAGTACAAAGTCAAATTCCCCTAGTTGCTTTTGTAACAGGGACAATGTTTGGCACCCATTGTGGATAATCAATGGGTTAGTTTAGAGAGAATACAATGAAGCTCCTCTTTGATAAGGAGTGTGACGTGATGATGCATCCTGCGAAGCTTTAGCCTGACCAACTTAGTTTAAGAGGGCAAGATCTTGATCTTCCAAGTTGGAGTTTGGAATCTCAGAATGACTAAAAGTGATGGAAGCAATGATGGGTAATGTTTGGACTAAAGCAACCAATGGTTGGGGGTCTTCGAGTTGGACCTCCATTGCCTGTAAAGCTTTCATTAAAGCTTGACGATGTTGTGGAGAGCTTTGAATGAGGTCATACAAGGACATCTTCACAGGGGTTTGGTGAAGTTGTTTCACCTTGGAGTCATGAATTAGGTTTGAAGATGTTGGTTGGGATGTGCTCAAGATTGAAATTTTGGGTTTTGGTGGTGGAGAAGGCTTGACGAATGGATATGTCTAAAGAATAGAAACCTTCTCTTTTCCTTTATCCTTCATGGTTTGTGACTTGGTGGCCACATTGATAGTGTTGATTTCAAACAAAGGGGGATAAAGTGGTAGAGGGACCATAGTCTGATGATGAGATCCAAATTAGGTGAGGATGTTTGAGAGGCATGGGATGATGTCGATGGTTTGTTAAAAGGGTGGTCAAGAGGATCCTTAATGAAAAGGGTGTCCTTTTTTAGGTGTTGGCAAATGACAACTTTAAGAGCACAACAACGCTCAGTGTCATGTCTAAGTGTGCGATGATACACACAAATTTGAGTGTCATCGAACCAAGATGGTTTTGGTCTGAGAGGTTGGTATGGCTTAAGGGGTGGGAGACTGATGCTAGAAGACTACAATAATTGGCGTAACAGCAAAGCATAGGAACCTGCTAATGGGTCTATGCATTTTGTTGTAGTAGGGGTTAACAACTTCTATTTAGGAGTTGTAGGAGGAGTTTTCTGTACCACCTTTTTGATTGGTGGTGTGGCCACTCATGTAGATGACACTTTCGTGGTGAGAGGTGTTGGATTTTTTGGAGGAGGTATGTTTTTTATAGGTAAAAGGAGTAATGGAGGTGATTTGTTTTTGTTAGGTGTTGGAGTTGGGAGCACTCCTATTAAAGCAAATAGATATGGGCCCAAAATAGAGGGCAATGGTGATGGTGGGGGAGGAGTTCCCTGTCGTGGTTTAGTATCCTTCTTTAGCATGGTGTGAAGACCACTATTATACGGGGTGAGGTTCAAGTCTACCTTCACTTGTGGGTGAGTGAGGTTTGATGTAGGGCAAACACCGAGAGATTTGACTTATTTCAGTATGATGGATGCTTGTGAGGGTTTGGGTTCAGGTGTGGACGGTTGAGCTTCTAAAGATTTAGAAGTAAAAGCCCGACTCTCATTAGAGACTTTGGAGTGATTTATCATGAAAGGGTTGGCAATTGAAGTGGGATAAGGAGCCTTAAGTCACTCCCATAGCGCCTCATGTTTTAAGTTTCTCGAATGGAGAAATCCTAATCCAATCAAGAGAAGGGTTTAGGCGATGTCACGTGAGGTCTTGCAGTTGGTATTTTAGAGGATTTAGGTGATCGCAAGAGTGGAAACATGTTAGATGCAGTGATCTCAGGCCAAAGGTGAGAGAAAACCATCACCGGATCTCCCTCGACCAAAGTGAGTGAAGTGACAAGTTCTTTTCTCGGTGGAGAAGGGATTGGAGAATGTGGCTCTTTAAGAGGATTGAGCATAGGGATGATCATGGCTTCCTTGTGTGGTTGAGGAGTGGGAAAGTATGATCCTCCATTGGTAATAAGAAGGATGAGGGTGAGGCTAGCGGTGTTGGTACTGTCAAAGCATCCCCCAATATAGGAGAGGTCAAAGTAGACTCTCCTTCATTTGAAAGGGAGGTGGATGGAGGACTATCCTCCATTTGTGGAGGAAAAATAGGAGAGGAAGGCTCCTCTAAAGGGTGAAGTAGAGGGATAATGGCCCCTTCTACATGAGGGCATGGGGTATGCTCTTCTAATGGTAGAAAAAGAGGAAAGGTCGGGGCAAGAGGAACAGGTAATACGGGTTCCTCATGAGGTAGAAGAATGGGTAGAGCAGGTGTTTGATGTTGTGGGGGTGATATGGGTAAAATAGATTCTTCTACCTGTGATGGAGAAATAGGTTGACTAACCTCTTCAAACTGTGGGAGAGGTTGGTTAGGAATAGACACCATGTCGACCGTGCGTATATTGTGCTCTTGAAAGTCATCGGCCATGGTCTAGATGTTGTTTTGACTAGGGGGATGGTTAGGGAATGGTTGCCTAAATATATCCATGTTTTGGTTGGCCAACCCATTTGGGTTATCCAAAACAAGATCCCCCTTGTCTAGCATGTCTTGGACAATGTTTTTGAAGGTTTTACAATTTTTTGTGTCATGACCCTTGACACGATGATAGTTACAAAAGTCATTTTCCCTATACCATGCAGGGATGGATTTTGAGGGGTCAAATTGGGGTGGTCAGATTTGAGGGAGATTGAGGACTCCCTGCTTCACTAATTTATCCAACACGGAAGTGTATGATTCTCCTATTGGAGTGTATTGATGCTGTGCGTATCGTTGTTGAAATTGTCTTATGATGTATTCTGATGTGGAGGGCTCAGATTGGTTGGTTGTGGTAGAAGATGATGATCTAACGACCACAGTGTTTGTTGATCCCTTAGATTTGGATTGTGAAGAAGGTTTAGAAGAAGAAGAGTCATTGGATTTTGCGTTGATATTTTTACTACGCAATTTGACCTTATCTTCTTCGACAACGCGGAGTTCAAGCTTTCGAGCCATGGTGAAAGCTTCATCAAATGTATGGAATGTTTGAACTCACAAAGTAGATGAGATGTGCTTGGCACATGCTCTTGAAAAGATCTCAATGAGCTCAGGTTGAGGTAATGAAAAGGAGAGTTGGTTAATTAAACTTCTCTAACGGGCAATGAAATCAACTATGGATTCATCGTCGAATTGTCTAATAGAATATAGGTCTGTGATGGAGACCTTTTTAGTAATATTGATTGAAAATTGGTCAAGGAATAGTTGAGCGAGTTGAGTGAAAGAAAAGAGAGAATGACTGGTAATAGAGCTATACCAGTCAAGGGCAGCACCCGAAAGTGACATGGGAAATGTGCAAAGTAATAACGCATCATTGTGTGCTATAAGGTAGCAAGCGTGTCTAAATGCTCGTAAATGTTGTTGTGGGTCCTCTTTACTCTGAAAGTGAGTAAATTTAGGGCGTTCCCACTGGTTAGGATATGGTCTAATAGGCATCGAAGGGTGAATGGGTTTGTTGCATATTTGTTCATATGAAAGAACATTGCTTGAACTAGAAATGGATGTCTCAAGGTTGGACATTTTATCCATCAGCATCTTGATTAGATTGGCTGATGGATTGGCAAGAGGGGCACCCCCTAGGTTGTAAGGTACTTGGAAGGCATTAGGAGGGGCGTATGATGTACTTGGTTGCATTTGTGTGGGCGCAACATATTGGTAGTTCATCATAAGGGCCAATGTTGAGGTTAAAGGGGCTTGTACCATGAAGTTGGAGGGCACAACTTGACTGGATGTCACCAAATGTGGTTGGATGGTGGCAACACTAGTAAAAGGATAGATAGTCACTCTTATATTTATGGGTGCAAGAGTGGGTGGGATAGAAACAAGCAAGTTTTGAAAAGGTGTTGAACTTATTTATATTGTTTGTGGTTGAGGGGGTATAGAAACCCCGATGGAGGTAGGTCCAGAAATAGAAGGAGAGGTCAACTCTTGAATGTTAGCCATGGTTGGGTTATTAGTTGAGGCAATGGCCTGAGTGACCATGGGTTGAGTAATGAAGGCTGTTGATATTATTGCCATTTCAACTAAGGAAGTTGGCATCCCATAAATAGGATTACCTGAAGGATCTTGCATTTGACTTCTCGTGAGATAGTGTTGGAGAGCCTTGACATTGAGGTCAAGGAATCTCTCAAAGTCTTGATCCCCTGTAGGAACAATAGGAGGTTGATTGGGGGTTGGTTGGATAGGAGTACGCTAAGTGTCTGAAGTATACTCCATTAAGGGACTTGGTATGAAGGGCGAAAGTGGAAGTGGTTGTTGACTTGCATGGTCAACAAGAGTTTTGGCTTGACTACGTGTCAAAACCATTCAAGACGAAATTGATTCAGGTTTAAAAAAATAGAAAACACAAAATGTGTGTTTAACAACAAAAAAAAAATTGGGTTTTAAGCTTGCTATTTTGAAAAGAAAATTTGTTGACAGTGACCGACATCAGTGGAAAAATTGATGTCGGTGAGTATAAGTTGCCGACGTTGGTGGAAAAACTGATGTTGATGAATATAGTTGTCGACATTGGTGGAAAAACTAATGTCGGTGTCTGTGTATTTCTAGAAACTCAAAAAACTAAAATTTTTTGGAATAAAGGAGAAATTTTGAGTTGTTTTTAGACCTTAGAATGATGCGACCTTACTAGCTCAAAAAACTAGATAAAAACAACAAAATAGATGATGGCAAGCAACCTCTAAATGTTAAATTCCTAAGAATAAATTTTAGAATTGTGGTGGCTTATGCCTTAGAAGAATGTGTTTGGGAATTTGGGCTTTTAGAACAAGTCCTAAAGAGGAAGTCTATAGCTAGTTTCGGGTTATGTTTTGGTGCTCAAAAGTTTGTGTTAGGTTCCATATGTGGCCTAGTGCTGGGGGCTTGCTCCCTTCACTTCACAAACCCAGAGCCGAGCTGGGCCGCTTAGCCAATATATACTTTGCCTATAGTTTATACTCTGTTAGAGAACATTGTGGGTCCTCCTCTTGGTGGTGAAATCCAAGTAGGATCGCCAGGAAGGGTAAGGTATCCGCTAGGTGATGAAATCCTAGTCAGGCCTTGTCTTAAGTATGTTAAAATATTTAATTTGATGTGCTTGTGATCAGGTTGTGTAACATATGTGCACTACGATTTATTCATAATGCATTTTTAATTACTAAATGAGCTAAATATGCATTCAAGTAAGAATGAAATGCAATTATTTTTAACCCAAATTGAAATGTTCTATTTAGATGTAAATAATAGAGAAAAGGTTAAGAGTATGAATTTTCACTACTCTAAGATGTAGGCAAGAAATGACAAGAAGAAAAAGAAAGATATTCTTTTTAACTTGTGCTTATATTGTCTTTTCGAAATGAAGAGATAGAAGAAGGATGCAAGAAGAGAATCTAATGCATCTATATGAAAGTTTGATTTTTAGAAGAATGAACCCAAGGAAAACTCCAGGGTCCCATCGGGTGTGCCAGAATGTTTATCTACGTTTTTGCTTTTTACATTCAGAAGAAGAAGAAACTAAAGTTAATGGTCAGGGGTTTGTATGTTACCCAGATTAAGTTGCGCACCAAATCCAGAAATTGTAGGAGATCCTCTTTGGCTATGGAGAAAGACACCTGTAGATAATAATAAGACTTAAACCAAAGAAAATGTTAGAGACAGATATGGTGGACTGCCAAGCGATATGCTTGGTCCTGAAAGCATAAAGCTCTGTGAGGGATGACAGTCCACTATTTGACAAAAAGAGTGTTGTATAAAGAGAAATGGTAAAAGACTAAGAAAGAGAAATAAAGATAATGCGTACCTATTCTCTGCAGTCAGTCTATCATAGTCACCGACATCGGTAGTACTACTGACATCGATTGGTCAATATGCTCACGTCGGTTATGTTATCGATGTTGGTAGGGGTAGTGGGCCTTGGACAGGTTTTAGGGTATGTCTGTGGTCGACAGAGGAGTCTAGGAGTTTAAGGGTCTGTGTAAGGTTACAAGACAGTGAATAGGGTCTGAGAGGGGGCAAAGGTAGAGGGTAGGTGTGTAAAAGGAGGTGGGAATAAGAGGAAGGCTTTTCAGCCTTTCTCTAGAGGAAGTCGGGTCTGGTTGATAGTATTCAGAAATAGTAAATAGAAACTAACTACTAATGTATTCTAAATATTGAAATGAAATAGAAGAATACTTAGCTCTGTTTGAAGAACCAAGGGTGTTAGGATGCGTATTCTTGTTGTAGTTGATGTCAAAGTCCTCATACAATGTTCCAATTCAATCTGGAGTCACTTGTGTAGAGTTTCTATAGCCAGGTAAGCATTAGTCGAAGTCTGATGCTTAGTCTCAGAGTGTGCGCATCCACATCCAAAAGTCCCAAGGAGAGAGCGAGAGAGAGAGAGAGATTTATGATTCTAGAGATTCCATTGGAAGATAGAGATTAACCTCCACAGCTCAAGGTTAGAACTCAGTTTCAGAAACTGACGTCGGTGATCCCACCGGTGTCAACTGACATTTGACCGATGTTGACGGCTAAAGAATGGGTAAAAGGGCTATTTTTAGCCCTTTTTCCATTTCTCCATTTGCCATTGGAGAACGGTTGAAGGATGGGGTTATTAAGCACGAGTGTTGGTTAGGCGGTTGGAATGGAGTGAGAATAGGTCATAGGTAGATGACTTAATCTCAAGGTGAGTCATAGGGTATGAAATGGTCTTAGGGCGAGGTGTCCAAGGTGAGGTGTCTAAGTGATGTGTCTAGGTGATGTCATTAATTTAAAATAAATAGTTTATTTTAAATTAATAAGTGTGTAAGGGACCAAGGGGAGTTGACACAATTTTGGTGTCTACACCCCCTTAGGACCACTTGACAACCTTTTGACTACCAAACCTAACTCACCTCAACTTAACCTTTAACCACCTTAAGCTTTGACCTAGCGACCACCAATAGTAACCCTAACTGTCTATGGTTAGGCTTGTTTGGTGATGGTCAACTTTTAACCACCTAAACACTTAAATCCAACTCAACTACAATTTTATTTTTTATTTTTAGTTGTCTATTTCATGCACGAGATCAATACATGCAGATGCTAAAAATAAACTACTTATTGAACCTTTTGTTGAACTAATTGTTTCACTGATCCAATCTTCATATAAAAAGAGAGGAGGAGGAGGTGAAGAGGATCATAGCAATCAAGCATTATAGATCACCAACAATCATTGGAGTTACTTATTTTAGGAATTTTTTTGCATGTTTTCTTTAAATGAGTGCAATAGAGAGCAAAAGTGCTATGGTAACTCATCGATCCACAACTAAGTACCATTACTCTATTGAAATTTCTCTAGAATCCATTGATGAGTTATCAACTACACACCTCAACTATTTTTTAGATCAAAAAGCTAAGTATCTACTTTTAGTAATCATTTTATTTTATTTTTGTTTTACAACCAACCCAACCCAAACCCACCTTTTAGAATATCATTTTGTAACCTCATCAATCAATTTATTAAACCAACCTAAAACCCATAGTAACCATCAATAATCACCCTAACCACTAATGGTCTATCCATAACTATCAATGGTTATCAAACACCGATGGTTACCCTAACCACTGATGGTCACCCCAATCACCGATGGTCATTGTGTGATAAATAAACAATAAACTATTTTTACCCATTAAACCCTAACCAAATTCCACTTTTTGACCCTCTCCCTAATCATAGAACACCACCATATTTTTTAAACCACACTTGATTTACTTAGCATTAATACTCAATTATTTATTTTTACAATTAGTTAAATTTATTTCTTTTCAAGAACTTATTGTATTTAATTTCAATATCTACTATTATTTATGAAAGCAATTTATCTTTCATTTATAGAACTTGATTATTTAAAATCATGGATTGATAGCCTCTAAGGAAGTTTGTGATTCTTGGATCTAGCTTGCTAGGCAACCCACCTTGCTATCCAAATAATCAACCATTTCTTTAACTACTTTCTTATCTACAGGTCATTCTTCCAAAGACAAAGATGAGTATATACAACCACCTAGATCATAGAGTGAAAATCAAATCTAAGTTATACTAACATACTGACCTCACCCTTCTTTCAAGTTTTACTCTTTATTATTGAGAAATAAACAAAACATTAATGAAACATTTTTGGCACACCCGATGGGACCCTTAAGTATTTTCTTGAGTTCATAGTTACATCTAGCTACTCCTTCTTGTCTTTCTACTCATATAATGAAATTAAAATTACATTTTGGGATTAAAATTGACTACAGCTATTATTTACTTACTTATGTTAGCTCACATAGCTTAATTAATCAAGTGAATTAATCATAGATTCACTCTTTTCACACACACAAAACCAAATGAATTACATATAATCAAGCATCAAACATTGACATAAGGCATGATTGAGATTTCATCCCATAGAGATTACCTTTTTAGGCTATCCTACTTGGATTTCATCACTAAAGGGAGAACCAACTCAGCTCTCTAGTTGAGTATAATCTCTAACAATCGATATATCTTGGCTAAGCACCCAAAACCCTTATCACTACAATGTGTGAAGTGAGGGTGTAGGCCCCAATATCAATCCACATATTGATTTCCAACATAGATCCCTTTGAGAGCATAAACACAACCTAAAACCAACCATAGACTTATTTTCTAATACCCCTTCTACAATCCAAGTTGAGTCACATAATTCTTAAAGCTTAAGGCATAATCCACAAGAAAGACTAAAAGAAATATTAGGATTAATGTGCTTTAGTGTGTGTTTCTTTTTTTTGAATTTTTCTTTGCTATATTTTGAACCCACAAGGATATATGGCCCCATCCTCTACTCAACCTACCACATCTACTTACCCACACCCAACACCCTCTCAACCAATCCTATATGTATCCCAATATGTGCCAACTTCCTAACCTTCTACTAGTTATCTTTATACTACACCTACCCAAACCCAATAAAATCTACCCTAAAACTACGGGGGTGCACAACCACAAATAGACCTTATCAAAATGTTGATGGACAAAATGACCACCTTAGAGTCATCTATTTGTTTTACCCAAATTTTTTTATCATATGACCAAAATTTTAATAAACCTATTCACCCATCCATCCCTATTCGACCTTATCCTCCCTAATGGGAGCTTCTAAAATTTTGTAAATTTTAAAACAAGGAAGACCCTCAATAACATCTGAGAGCATTTAGGCACTTGTGCTACTTGATTTCCTATGATGATGCTAACTTGTTCACCTTTCCCATGTCTCTATCAGGTCTGATACTAGATTGGTATAGTGCTATTCCCTAACATTCTCTCTTTTTTTTGCCCAACTAGCCAAAACCTTCCTAGACCACTTTTTCATAAACATTTTTAGGAAAGTGTCCTTCACCAATATATACTCCATCTGATAATTTGATGATGAGTCTATTGCTAAATTCTTGGCCCATTGGAGAAGTCTGATACACCAACTCTCATTCTCTCTACCCAACTCAAGTTGATTGAGCTCTTCACTCAGGCATGTGCCAAACACATTTCCTTTACTTTGTGGGTTTAGAGCTTTAGAACCTTTGATGAGTCTTTCACCATGGCCCAAAAAATAGAGAACAAAGTCATCAATGAGGGGAAACTAAAGTTAAAAAATAATAATTCCACCTTCAAATCAAGTGGAGCCTCATCCTCCAAACCCAATAATCAAACCAACACTAATACAAAAAATAAGGGAACAATGAATGTGGTTATCCTTAAACTCACTCCCCTACTAGTTGTTAACCAATCTAACTCTTCTAATTCCTCTAATCAAAATACTAGGAACCTAAACTATTAAAAGCAAATGTTATCCAGGTTCTACTAAGGGAGTTATACGCTTCAGTCTTAGAGAAACTATTGAAAGCAAATGTTATCCAACTTCTTTTGATTAAACCTCCATAATAATTTGACTCCTCTCATCCTATTCCTGTTTGGTATAAAGAGAATGAATTGTGTACCTTTCACCATGTTTTTGGACATGATGTTAGTAGGTGAAATACCTTTAGAAGCATCATCCAAAACTCATTGATAAAGGGGAACTTATGCTGGATAACCCCAATGCACCTCAAAACTAATCATTCGACATCTTTAGACAACCATTCCCCAACCATGCTCCGTTTATAATGTTTTACTCAAATTTTGATTTTTATCTATTTATAGAAGAAATTTAAAATTGAAAGAGGGGTAGAGTTTAGTAGAACCTAGATATGGTGTGCATTCTATAATCTAGATGGTTGTAGATACTCTTCTTTGGCTTAGGAAGATGACCTGTAATAAGATAGAACTAAAAAAAGGTTGTTTAGTTAGGTATATAGTTGGATTGCCTAGAAAGCTAGATCCAACAAGCATGAACTATCTTGGAGGCTATCAATCCACATTTTGATATAAGTTAATGTTGAAAAGAAAAGGTTGCATAACATAAAAGTACTAGATCTAAATAAATAAATGCTTTTAAAATAAATTTTAGTATTCTAAGAAAATAACATTAAGGTAAATACTAAATGGTTAGATAAGGGTTCAGGTAGGATCAGGTTGCTATTTTTGGTCTATGAGGTGATAGGGGCCAAGAAAATAGGGTTTTGGTTGAGGTTGGTGGTTGGTTTTTGGTCAAATAAGTTCACACAATGATCATTGGTGGTTAGAGTAACCATCGATGGTTAGGGTGATCATCAATAGTTAGGGTGACCATCAACAGTTGAGATGACCATCAATGGTTAGGGTGACCATTAGTGGTCACTACAAATTTGAACAAGTTATTGGTTTCAGCTATAATAGGTTATGGGTTGGTTACATAAAGGTTATATGGGTTGTTGGAGGTTAGTTAATGGTCGTGAGGGTAAGAGAGGACCTTATAAGTATTAAGAGGAAATTTTTGATTTAGGTAGAGGTGATAAAATGAAATTAAGTAAATGAATACATGAAAATTAATACTTAGATTTGAAGTTGGTTGAAGATGTTGGTGAAACTTGGAAGAATTTTGGTAGAGTAACGGTGCCTATGGTTGCAAAGCAATTTTGGTAGAGTGTTAGATCTCTTTTTTGATAGCTATTTGGTTGAAAGGAAGACCTATAAAATAAAATCCTCATGAAGAAGTCTAAGATCATTGATTGTCCATCCCTTTTCATCTCCTACTCCCCTCCTTTTATAGTCAAAGAGAGATGGAGTGTAGACACTTGAAAATTACATAGTTTTAGATGTTGAAAAACCTAAAACCCTTGCTTGATCCTGAAATTAGTTGACCACCTAGTTGACTTAGCCTATTTACTAATTTACTAACTTAAATTTTTAAATCACCCTTTTTTAACCCATTTTCTTCTAGACCTCGACCAATAATAGTTAGCCTAATTATCAATTGTTAGCCTAACCATCTATGTTCAAGTCTTTAAACATGAATTAAAGCTTTAAAATCATTACCAACTATATGAGATAAGCATGGCACATTTAGCAACTTTTGTTTTGCGATGAAAATAAGCTTTAAAATATCATAATTAGAAACTTTCTCCTCTATCCAATTAGTAACTTCCTCCTACACATTTAATAACTTCATCCTATAAAAAAAGAGAAGCAAGAGGAGAAAGGGATCCAAAAATCTAGTAATTTGTGTCCAAGTTATCTTCCTTATAGGTATCCAGCATCCCTTCAGTGAGTAAGCAACATCAATAGAGACCCAAACCTCTATCGATATCACTTTCAAAGGATAAAGTACTATCACTCTTACCAAATTACTTCAGTCTTCCACCACCAAGTTATAGGTATCTCTTCCTTGTTTTCTTTGATTTATATTCCATTTCTAACCTTCCTACCCTATTAAACTCATCAATATCTTATTTTCCATTCCCTTGATCTATAACAAGCTTTTTTTTCCCAAGTACTCAATCTACAATCTATTTTTGATCATTTCTAGAATCACACAGGTAGCCATCAACAGTTAGCTCAACTGTCGATGGTGACCTCAATCATTGATGCTTACCCAACCATCGATGGTTAGCCTAACTACTGATAGTTCACCTAACCATTGATGATCATTGTGGTAGAAAATAATAGTAAGTTATTTTCACCCCCTTGACCCTAACTATACCTTAGTTTTTGTGTTCTTTCCTATTTACAGAGACTTTTCAAATTTTTTGAACCTCACCCAAACTATCATAGCATGAGTATTGACCCACTTTTACTATATTTGGTTTTTTTGTTTAATAAGTAATTTACTTTCATCTTATCTTACATGCATTTATATTCCAATTATTGAATGCAAAATTCCTCTCTTTTCATTGATGTCAACTTAATTGTTATATATAGTGGATTTATAGCCTCCTAGTAAGCAATACGCTTCTTGGATATAGATTATGCTAGGTAATCCACTCAACCATCCATCTAACAACCCCTTTTCTAGCGTCTTTCTTATTTATAGGTTATTCCTTTCAAGCCAAAGAGGAGTTCTCACCATCATCTATATCATGTGTGCACTTTTACCAGGTATTATTCTACACATCCTATTACTAGTTTTATTACTTGCTTATAAATTAAGAAATGAATGGAAATTAACAAAAAAAATTTGGCATGCCATGTGGGACCTAGTATCTCTTTTATTTTCTTTATTGTTTGTTCATCGAATAAAATATAAAAATTTCTTTTTGGGCTTAAAATAGACCTCTTGCATACATTAATTACCTATTTGTCTTAGTTCATATAATAACTTAAGAGGCAAAGTAATTAATCATAGCTTTCACACTTGTTATCACACACTTAAACCAAACCATAAAAAAATTAACACATCAAAACATACCTAAGACAAGGCCCGACAAGGATTTCATCACCTAGCAGTAACCTTATCACTTCTTGGCTATCCTATTTAGATTTCACCACCAAGTAGATAACCAACTCAACTCTCTAGTTGAGTATAAACTCTGAACTTAGTATATTTTGGCTAAGCAACTGAAACCTTTATCATTTTAGTGTGTGAAGTGAGGATGTAGGCCCTAATACTAAGCCATGTAATGAAGTTCAACATAGATTTATCTCTTGAGCACCTGAACTCAACCCAAAATTAAACTTATATTTCCTCTTTAGTACTTGATCTACAAGCCAAATTTTCTCTTCACACTTTCTATAGCATAAGCCAAAAGTGATCTAAAAAGAATCCTAGGATTTAATGCACTTTTATTATATGCATTGTTTACTTTGAATTATTTTCTTTTAATTTCTCTTTATTTGTGAGTTTCATCATATTATTTCCTATTTCTCACATGGTCTTTACTAGATAGAAGCTAAGAAACCAAACCAATTAACCACCACTTTCTTCTTCTTCCTCCATGGAATATAATTTTAATGATGAGGGTTCACCTCATTTTCTCTCCCTCTTACCAGAATTCCAATTGTTATTGAGGGTGATGCATATTTTGCTTCCTTGCTTGATAACATCCCCATGGCCCTTCAAAATTATCTTAATAACTTACGTCACCATACCTCTCTTGCTTTGGTTCCTCATATGGATTCATATTATGATGGGTTTTACCTCAACCTAACCCTTGCTAACCCAAGCCTATTTTTCTTCTAACATCGCATCTACTACAACTACCTAAACCTAATCCAACATTTCAACCTCTAACCAAACACCTCCTACCACACCCCACACTTTCGATATAGGTTCAACTTTACTTTTAGTTACTTGTACTCCACCTACCATGGGGTTATCTTCTACCTCCATTTATACCCTTCCCTTTATTATAATAAATCCACCAACTTCTAACCCATTTTAGAACTTGGTGCTTTCTATACCTCAAACACTTATACCCATTAGAAATAGAGTCACCACTCAACTTCAACCTACCCAAACTTAACCCACTACTTCAACCATACCTTTAAGTCAACCCACATCCATCCCTCAACAAGTACCCATGACCACCTATAAATATGTCCCTAACCCACAAGGATACATAACACCTTCCACCCAACCGTTTTTGCTAATCAAGCCTTATGTGGCACCCTCTTAACCTCTTATGACCACATACCAATATGTGGCTTCTTCATCACCCTCTATCACTTATCCATACATTGCTGCCACCTAACCTCAACAAAATTTAACACCTAATTATGCAACTTCCTAACCTTAGCTAGATTTGGTCAAGATGTTAATGGACAAAATGACCAACCAAGTGTCATCTATCTCTGGGTCTCACAACATTTTATCCTATGATAAAATTTGTAATGAACCCATTCATCCATATATTCCCATCCATTCTTATCCTCCTCAATGGGAATTACCTAAGGTTTCCAAATTTGAAGGCAAAGAAGACCCCCAACAATATTTGAGAGAATTTCATAATTCTTGTTATTTGATTACATATGATGATGCTCTCCTTTGAAACTTCCCCATGTCCTTATTAGGACCAACCCTTGATTGGTATAGTTCTCTCCCCACACACTCCATAATTCATTTCTCCTAACTGGCTCAAATATTTTTAGAGCATTTATTGATATATATATCTAAATTTTTTCTATTACTGACCTCTATTCCATCAAGACATTTGATGATGAGTCAATTGTTGATTTTATGGAAAGATGGATAGGTCTCATCAACCAAATTTATTTCTGTCTACCTCAAATTGAGTTGATTGAACTCTTTTCCAGGGGATGTGCCAAACATAATTCCCCCAACCTTCAATTCAAACCTTCAAAACTTTTGATGAGGCATTCACCATAGCATAAAAACTTGAAAACCAAGCCATTGATGAAGGGAAATTTAAATTACAAAATAATAATTCTAGCTTTAAATCCAATGACCCTTCCTCCAACAAAACCACTAACCAATCCAATACCAAAGCAAAAAAATACACAAAATTAGTTGTTCTAAAAAGTGATCTACCTCCAACTATCAACCAACCACCTCGAACCAATTCTTCCAGCCTTCCTTATCAACAAAACTAAAATGAAAACCAATCTCCTTTAAAACAATATACTCCCATTAGAGAATTTTATACATTAGTTTTGGATAAATTGATCAAAACCAACCTCATCCAACTTCCACCAATTAAACTACCCCAATAATTTGATGCTTTTCTCCCTATGCCAGGTTGGTATAATTAGAATGACAATTGTGCCTTTCACCAAGTCATAGAAAATGACATTAATAGATGCAACACCTTTAAAAGTCTTGTCAAAAACTTGATTGATAGTGGAGAACTTGTTTTTGATAATCCCAATGCACCTCCTAATCAGTCCGTTGACATATTCAATAAACCATTTCCTAATAATGCTCTTTTTACCCATCACCATGATAATAAACCCAAATCATCTCATTCTCATGAGGCACACATGATAAATGTTATTAATAGTGAGCTCATTATTGAGGATACCATCACCTTAACCACCTGTTCCTCTATTTCACTTATGAAAGTGATGGAATCATCTCTTATTCCTTTAAATACCTAAACAGAGGACTCAACCACCCATCCCTTTTCATTTGATGAGACCTTAGCTTTATCTACCTCTCCTTTGGTGGAAACAACAAAGGAGACAACCATTATTTTAACCACCCCTTATTTTTCCACTCCACCTATTCAAGTGGTAGAACTAACCTCCATTCCTTTAGACACTCAAACAAAGGAAGCAACCCTATCAACTCTTTTACTTTGGGAAAACACACCTACCTCCACCATTATAAAACCATCCATGCCCTTTTTAGAAAATATCCCCAACCAAGAGAAGGTTATCTCATCTACCCAACCACCAATTTTGGAACCATCCATAAAAAATAAGGATAGATAAACCATTCCCTCTTCTCCACCTAAGGGCTTAAGATTTTAAACTAATGGCCAATGAACTAAGACTATCTACAATCCCTTTTCTAGGCTAGTCCAAAGTTTAGAGTTCACTTCCCAACCTAACTTTGATAGAGCCTCCTTTTGGCATTGTATTGGACTCCCTTACCAAAACAAATATGAATCCTCAACTTCACTTAAATCCACCCTTAAACCCATTATTACCTCTTCACCAAATACCTCTTCCAAAACCATAAGTGAACCATCCTAACCACCTCCACATAAAATTTCCAAATCACCTTACGCTTCTCTCACCAAATCAATCAAGAACATAGGAATTCTACCCATACCTAGTCACACTCACCCCGCTTTGATGTTAGACTTAAAACCATCTAGTACACTAAAGAAAAATCCAACTAAACTAACTAAGAAGGTAGAGTTACCTAAACCTCCACCTCAAAATAAACCCATACCACCTACTTCTCACTTACCATCCATCTTAGGACCCCATCATTCTACCATCCCAATTACCTATTCTTCCTCTAAGAAACCATCCCCCTTTTCTCCACCTACACCCATCAAACCCTCTAGTTATCCATTATTTTTAAATAACCTATCTACCTATACTTTCCCACTTATAGCTAAACCTTCATCATCTATGTTTTCCATATCCAAATCTTCAACCTCTAAACCAACCATAAATAAGCAATCCCAAATACCTACTAAAACCATTCCTCCAACTATAACTTCCATGGTAAAGCCTATGGCTAATAAGGTTCCCACTCCTAAAACCAAAAACCCATCACCTCCAACACCTTTGATTGAATCCTATTCAACCATTTCATAAAGGTTATTTCAAACCTCTTCCATTAACTTACCTCTAATCAAACCTTTTGACCCTTCACATTGTAAACCAACATAGTTCAGTGACAATATGATTTGCCTTTACCATAAGATTCTTAAACATGATACGAAGAGCTAAAAATATCTCTAAACACTTGTCCACAACCTTTTAGATGAAGATGGTCTATTGGAGGAATCTCCTTTGAGCCCATTACATACCCAGCTACCTAACCAACCTATCTAACAATCACCTACTCCCCCACTCCCACCTAAGAGTCAAGAGTAGGAATTAAAGTAAATATGAAACCCCCTTATCCACACTATTCATATGGTTACCTGATCTTAGTCTCAATAAATGGTTAAGGTAAAAGACAAAGTAACCATCCCATAGACATAACCTTTAACCCCTCAATCCACCAACCAAACCCAAACATCTCCACCCTCAACTTTTCGACCACCAAAACCTAAAATATCCATTTTGGGAGATTTTCCCTCAAAGCCTTTTACATCCATACAATGGTTAGTTTTGAAATAAATTCACCAAACACTGGTGAAAATGAGCCTCTATGAACTAAGCAACACCTCACCCCACCATCGCTAGGTACTAATCAAGGCTCTCCAATCCATAGAGGTTCAACTAGATGATCCTCAATCTCTTACACCCTTTTTTGGAGCCCTTAAAGTTTTTTTCCTCATCACATTTTAAGATTTTAAAATACCACCTATTTATATTGAAGATCATGATACTCCCTTCTTCATTATATCATACATCAATCAAACCCACATAAAGAGAGTTATAATTGATGGAGGAGCTAGCATCAACATTATCTCCTCCCATGCATATGACCAACTTTAGCTACCCAAAAATATCATTTTGAGAAGTACAATGGTCCTTCACTCCTTTAATAATACCATGGCCACTACCTTAGGGACCATTGTCCTCCATATCTGCTTGGGGCCTTATACCATTCTTGAACTATTTTACATTATAGAGGGTGAGTTCTAATACAATGTGTTACTCAAAATTCTTTGGAGCTGTGTTATGAGTTGTGTCCCTTCCACCTTACATTGATGTGTTGAATTTGAGCACAAAGGATAAGTTATTACCATCAAATCTAACCCTAGTCCCTTTGTCTCTTGTAATATGACATATCAGCCTCACAATGTCCTCCTACCTCCTTCATCTACCTCACAACCAACTTCTAACAAAACCACCCCAACAACCAAAATCATGAACACTCACACCCACATTAATGATAAAGATTAAACTATCTCCTCTATCCCTTCATCCCAAATTATAGTTGAGGACCCCTTGTAATCCATGTTCCAACATCTCTCTCTTAGAGAATATCATCTTTTAGCTCTCGATTCTTTCCACACTCTGCAAGAATATGGGAGCCTCAAATATGACCCTTCTTATGATCCCAACATCAGAACCATCATTCCTTTTGAGATCCCCAAAAATAAAAAAAAATTTCATCTATGGGGGACTTGATCAACCACTTCTCATTCCCACCACTACCTCATTCATCCCACCATTCACCACCAATTTTTCCTACCTAGATAAACCAACCTTTGCCAAAGCTTACCTTTACTAGTGTGCTTGGAAGGGGTTTGGTCTTGGCCTCTATGAATAAAGACCTCACAAGTTACCCATAATCAAAACTCAAAAACTTCATGAGTTCTTTGGCCTTGGGTTTGTACCACTAAAAGAACCCACCTCACTAAAATCCATTGCCACCATTGATGAAGAACTTCCATCCTCACCAACTGATGAGTCATTAATTCATCATTTAATAATGTCAATCTAGGGCTAGTGTCTAAGGATATATATAATAGAAGAAAGAGATCTCTAGTAACCAGTCTCTTCTATCACAATTCACACTTGTAAGAATTGAAAAACACACTTGTAGAAAAGTAAATCACACTTGTAGAAATAAAAAAACACACTTATAAAAATTAAATTATACTTGAAAGAAAGTAACTCAAACTTGCAATAAAGTAAATCATACTTGCAAGAAAGTAAATCACACCACACTTTGTAGAAAAGTAAATCATACTTGTAGAAATGAAAAAGTACACTTGCAAAAATTAAATCACACTTGCAAGAAAGTAAATCACACTTGCAAGAAAGTAAATTGTTGAATTAAAAATAAGTGATAAACACAAAAAACACTTGCAAGTTTACAACAAACTTTATTAAAATTAAATGTTTACATGAAAAATAAATAATAACAACTCAAAAGTATAATTGCATAATAGAAAAGTAAATAAAAATATATTTATCCATCTTCCTTGGAATGAGTGACCAGCTTATTCCTTGAAAGAAGATTTTAATTAGAACACTGGATTTACATCACAAAGCTTCATAATGTATTATTGGTAACTAAAATTGATTACAAAGGTGTGGAAAGTTTCATTTATAATCTCATGCTTCCAACTAACTTCTTCATTAGGAATAATAATCTTATATACTCTCTACCTAATGTGAAAAAAAATATAACTTAGATATTCTCACCTAATTTGATCTTCCATAAAATATGGAGAGAGACGTTATTATGTATTTACAATATAAACTCAATCTTCATAAAATATGAAGAGAATTATTTATGGAATAAAATTATATAAATCTAAATTTAGATACAATCTTGAGCTAGTCCGTAGATAGACATGCACAATTCATAGATATGTTTGTATAGTCCATAGATATACTTGTAGAGTCTATAGATTTAAAAACTTGTAGAGTTTATAGATTTCAAAAACTACAGAGTTCATAGATCTTAGACCTATAAAGTCCATATATTTTAGACCTACAAAGTTCATAGATTTCAGACCTATAGAGTTCATAAATTTTAGACTTATAGAGTACGTAAATTTTAGACCTATAAAATTCATAGATTTTAGAACTTGTAGAGTCCATAGATTTTAGACCTGTAGAGTTCATAAATTTTAGACTTATAGAGTCTGTAAATTTTAGACCTATATGTTGTGGTGTGGAGCTAAAAGCTTCAACTATTTGCAGACACTAGAAGGAAGGATGCTGAAGAACCAGAGCCACCGACGTCAGCAGTATGACCGACGTCGATAAAGTGCAGAGGAGAAAGAGACCGGCGATGACAGGAAGTCAGACGACGTCGGTAGCACCAGACCAGCAGGGACCGGCGTCGGTCGCCTGTGTATTTTCAGAACTGCTGTTGACGAACAGTCAGTTAGTTGAACTGAGTGTTTGCATGCTAAGGGGCTAATTTAAGTCGCGAGCTGTGTGTCTAATTTTAGTAGTTAGAGTTCTATTTTTGTAAGCATGGGATCTTATTTATAGACCCATAAGGCATGTATTGTAAATTATTCTAAGGCAAGTAAAAAGCATTGAAGCAAGCAAGGTCAAGGAGATCTACAGGTGTAAGGTCAAGGAGATAAGCTGAAGCATTCAAGGAGGGATAGCAACTCAGGCTTTAGAGTTGTTGTGTTGAGCAAGAGAGAGAGGGAAGAAGGTCTTGAGGTGTGGCAAGCTTTTGAGGTGGAGGAAGAAGTGGCATCTTCCTTATTGCATTTTCTTCTAGTAGTATTTAATACAAGAGTGTGTATTGTCTCTCAAATTCTTTGCTGTCTCAAGTTTCTAGCTACTTTATCATTCTGGTATAATTCCGTGTTTAATTGCATATAAGAAAGTAATCAATTGTGCTCTAATTGGTAGAGCTACAGATCCCCTGACAAGTGGTATCAGAGCTATGATTTGCAGGAAGCAGAGTATTGTTTTTGATTACAGGTCATTCACAGGGTTTTCTGATTGAGTGGGAGTTCAGCAATGGTAGAAGAAAGCAGGCTATGAATGGAGAAGTTTAACGGCAAGAATTATCAACACTAGAGGATGCAGATTGAGGACTATCTGTATCAGAAGGATCTGAACTTACCGTTGGGTGGGGTTGCATGCAAGCCGACAGATATGAAGGATGAAGAATGGAACATTCTTGATCGGAAGGCTTTCAGTTCCATAAGGTTGAGCCTTGCATCGTCTATGATTTCCAGTTTATCACAGTGCAAGACAACGAAAGAGTTGATAAAGTCCTTGGTGAATTTATATGAAAAGCCCTCGGCTTCTAACAAGGTATACCTTATGAAGCAGCTATTTACTTTGCAAATGCAGGAAGGTGGATCGGTACATACTCATCTCAGTGATTTCCATGGTTTGGTAAACCAACTAGCTTCAGTCAATATTGTTTTTGATGATGAGGTAAAGGCTCTCTTGATTTTATGTTCTTTGCCTGAAAGTTGGGACGGTATGGTTATGGTAGTAAGTAACTCTGCATCTACTTCTAAAATATTAAAAGTTGATGATGTTGTGAGTGTGATCTTGAATGAAGAAATACGCAGGAGAAGCACAGGTGAATCATTAGGGAATGCTCTAAGTGCAGAAAGCAGGGAAAGGCAAAGGGAGAAGGTTGAGCAAGGGAAATCAAGGTCGGGAAGGAGATCCGAGTCCAAAGGTATTACCTACTAGTTTTGTGGAAAGAAAGGACATACAAAGAAGGAGTGTTGGTTGAGAGATAAAGAGAATCAACATGCAGGTATGGGAGAAGCAAAGGATGCAAATATTGTGATGCAGGATGCTCTCATACTTTCTTCAGATAGTTAGGTAGGATCATGGATTTTAGATTCTGGTTCATCTTTTCATGCATCCCCAAACAGAGATTTGTTCTATGAGTATGAACAGGGAGACTTTGCTCCTCCATGATGTCCAAGTACTAAATCCTTAGAACTATATCATGTGGTCCTACTAATACTATTGTGACTTCTCCTATCCTCTATCTTAGTGAGTCTCTCTACTCAGTCACTAGCCCAAGAGAGATCCTTTCCTAGTCTTTCTCACTAGTTAAAGTTATAACCTACCCCTATAAGGTAGCCACCTATCCCTATAATCCCATAATTTGGGCATGTGTTATTACTAGTGCTGCCTGTGCTTGACCATCTGGTACGCCACCTTATAATGATGACCTATCCACATCTATAGGTTACAAACCACTATCACCCCATTTGAAGTCAATTGTTACATATCAAGCCTAATATCAAGTTGCATATCATTCTACAACATTAACATCATCTATGGGAACTCTTAGTGGAATCTCCTCCTAGTCTAAAAATGATGTCCTATGATTATACCTCTGAGAGTAAGAACTCAAAATCCTCCTTCTTTAATCAAGGGAAATTTGGTGGGATCCCCTACATGAGCCTAAACTATCTCTATACTTGGTCAAACAAGATAAGCTCTATCTCACCATCCCACCTCCCATAGATATAGTTCCAATTCTATAGTGATAATGTGTGGTAGCTGTACCCTACCTAGCTTGGCCAACTCATATAGGGCCTCCACGCTATGTCACATACCACCAAACCCTCCAATGCATCTCTAAACCACTCTATGTCTCTGACACCACCACCAAACCCTATCAATGCATAATCACCTCTCCATCTTATGAAGCCAACCTATAGTCAGTTGACACATACCCATCCCAAGAAATCCCTAATGGTCTCAACACTTGTATGTGCTCATATGCCCAATATGGAGCACAAATCCAACACTGATCTTATACCATCAGTGTACTCAGAAGGCCTAAAGCTCCTTGTATATCTACACCAATAGCATGAGGTCCCAACCAAACATGGTCCTTCCTAGCAATATCTCCACTACTAATCCTAATAGAAGATATGAAAAATGGCCACTGCTTGAATCTAGCAGCATGAAGTATGACACCCTCATAATCATCATAGTTAATAAACATTTATCTCCTAGGGCCCTATAGTATAATAACCCTTAAAAAACCCCATCACCATGATATCTATCCTAAACCTAATCTACTCTATATATTAGGTCCATAAAATAATCTCTCTCATCACTCTCCACATGATAGATCAGATCCCCTCAAATGGGTAGCTATGTGATGTACTAAATCTCCTCCAAGAGGATCATCATCTCCCTATTAACAACATGAATGTGTTTGTGATTGGGTCCTATCTTTTGATGAGTGCCAAAATTATAGCTACATCATGCAATAGGAGATAGTAGTGTCTCAAAGCCATTAGGCTAACACCCTCCGTCTACCTCCACTTAGTATCTATCATCCCATCTTGAACCTTAGCAAAGATCCTAGGGACCCAGTCCCTCATCTAAAACACTCATGCACCTGCATAATAATCATGTTATCAATGGCTACTTTGTTTTCACCATCTACCTCAATACCACCCTAAACCTACCTTTCTCAAATATATTTCAACCTAAACTAGTTACCAACCAACCCCGTCACATCTACCTTACTCCCATCTATCAAATCCTTTCTAACATACCTATACCTCTATCCAACACCAACCCCAACACATCATTTTAAACACCTAAAACTTTCTATTAATTACACTCTACACATTGACTCATTTTACACACTTATCCACTCTACATTTGACATTTTGAAATAACACCACTCTATTCACACTTCAAACAATGATCTACTTCAATACCTTTCACAACTTCCTCACATGACAAAACATCCACTATTTCTAACATGTTCCAAACACAATTTACACTTTAAAACTCTTTGATAATTTTAGCAATAACCCTTTAACATATTTCCATTTACAATTTCACAAACCTTAAAAACTTTTTCACAACTTTTTATAACGTTCTAGATATCCCTTCCTTAATCCCTTCAACCGTCGATGGTTCATAAGACCATTGATGGTCTTTAGGGGCCTTTTTCCTTTGGGTTTGATCATTAATGGTCATTTTGAACTGCTGATGGTCACTATGTGTGACCACTGACAGTGTAAACCTCAACCTCTAGAGCTTCCACACCGTCACTATCTAACATAAATTAACCTATCTACAACAACTCTATAGCCCATTCTAACCTAAGATACCAAAAAGATATCACATTCATCCATAAATTTGCTTCATTAAAAAAAAATTAAAAACTAAGGCATAATTTTTAATAACACTAGTTCAAACCCTCACCAAAACATTACCCACTACCTACAATAACCCTACCATACAACCAATTACACTTTGTTGTCAAAAGACATCTCCTACCTCATTTTGTGATCACTAGCATGGTCAAATCCCTCATACCACCACACAATCGTGTCCTCATCCTCACTCCATCTAGTTAACCCTCAAACACACACACTTTACCACTCACAACACTTCTAATCAATAAGCTAAACACACAAGAAATAAATCTCATAAAATGCCTAGAGAATAAAATGCCAACCAAGTCAAATGGTAAAAATGACTTACCATGTTACTTTTGTTCTTCTAGCCTTTTAGGCTTTGACTTAGCCATTGATGGTTAGGGTGACTACCAATAGTTAACCCCAAGGAAACCCTTGACCATCGATGGTCAGGTTGCTCACTTTTCTTTCCCCTCTTTTAAAAGAACCCCACCTCACTTCCAACCTTTTGGGAAGAACTACATTTAGCCTGAAGTTTTTTAGATATTTCATCCATGAAACTATGTAGGTAATGTCCACTTGCTTAGTGTATATGGATTCATCCTTACCATCCCCTAATAAAACATCCAACCATTACACCATGTCTACCTTGACATTGGCTGTTTTTGACCCTAATATTTGCCTATTTTGTGATGACCTTACCTTGACCATTTTGAACAAGTCGACCAACCTTGCCATGTTGTATTTTTGAAATTCACACCACCTCATGCATGACTAAACCATTTGTGTTTTTTCGTGGGATCACTTCCTACTTTGGATACCTATGCACAACACTGACCCTATTTAGGTGACTTGATAGGCATAATCTAATTAGTTATGAGCAATGTTGTGGACCAGTTACCCTGTCACATATCTTCCTAGAACCCAACCATATTTTTATCAACAATGGTAAATTTCATCTCTGTGTAATCTTGATTATCACACTTAGTCACATTTTGTGCATATATTTTCATTTCAAATACCCAACTTATTTTGTGTCACCTACCTTATGACTACCCATTTATCATTTATCAAACCTTGACCCAATTTTGATTTTATTACATCAAATCTTAGTTTGAGGGGGAATACCTCCTCTCATAATTAAGGCAATCAAACCATGACCAATAATATATTCTTTTTTGTTTTATATATTATTAATTTAAAGATGTATAACAAAAAGGGTCAAAATGTAGAGACTAAAAAACTACATAATTTTAGATATCAAAACACCTAGAACCCCTACCTGACCCTGAAACTAGTTGACTTATCCTATTTATTAATTTACTATCTTAAATTTTTAATCACCCCTTTTTTAACCTATTTTATTCTAAACCTTGACCATCGATGGTCAACTTTATCATTGATGGTTAGCTTGACTATCAATGGTCAAGTCTTCAAGCCTAATTTAAAGCTTTAAAAGCATTACCAACTATATGAGATAAGCATGGTGTTGATGCTTCTAAATGAACCATAGGTTCTCTCTAGTATGTAAATTACACTTCTCATTTTAGAATCCAAAGATTCAAGGCATGAGTTTTAGGTGTTTGGCAATTAAGATGCCTATGGTAGAAATAACAATAGAGCAACATGAACTATTCCAAAAATTTATAAATTTTGATGGTAGGGGGCCATCTTGGTTCATTTCTTGCAAAGTTTGGATAAATTGACCCATATCTAGACCACTGACTAGACCAAAATGATTATGGAAAATGTATCTAAGCTAATGTGATTTGTTAAAAAAGGGCAGAAAGGAAAGGTAGAGTAAGAAAGAGATAGTGATTGCTGATCTTTAACTACCAACATATTGATAGAGTTTCAAGAATTACCCAACATGATCTTAACCAGCATATAGTAAAAGGTAGCCTAAGCTCACATTCTACTACAAACTAGGATTGATTATCAAAACAAAATGACAATACAATTAAAAATTGGATCTTCTTTTAAATTTTTACACCACATTTAGATAGCAAATGCACATATTTGATGCAGAGTAAATAAAATGAAGTAAACTCAATTTCATTTAGCTAAATTCGCATTACACAAGTTAGTGACCCTGTAATTAATAATCTACCCTAATATTTATAGAAACTATTCATATTCAAAACTCAGACAAGCAATTGAGAAACTTTAGCAATTCAAACACATCAATCCAAATAATTTCTATAAAATTCCTTGATCCTTTGTATTAATTTTACCAGTGGTACTAATACAATTCAAAGTTACTCCCTTTAAAAATGGTAATACATGCCTTTTTTAGGAATCCAGGCAGTATACTTATCAATTTTATAACTACAGGTGTACAAAAGATAGTTGTCTTTGTTATAATTATAATATAAGTATCTCTTACAATCCTATTAACCTAGAGGCAATCATGCTAACAAACTAACATGTGCCTTTACAAATTGAATGGGTTACCCTATTGGTAAGCCAAAATTAAGATGCTGGATGTGGGTCCCTTTGCTAATGCAAGATGATCATGGTTCTTGTATGTTGTTTATCCACTAGGCTTAAATCTATGGTAGGCCTAGTGATGTACCCTTCTTCTTGGTCTGCTATTTCATCAAAATCTTTATCATTTTTGGCCAAGGCTCCTTGCTTTATTGATTCTCTCCCCCGTATTGAAGATCATGTTCAACACTCTATTGTTGTCCTTTCCTAATTGTCCTTGACCCTTGATTTTGATTTCTTGAGTCATCAAGGTGGATATATGATGGAATTATTCATTAGTTATAATAGCTATGGTGGTAGTTTTTAGAGGATCCTTGAGCATGGTACCTAAGAGATTTTAAACTCTATTGATGAGCTCTTTTTCTTCCTCTATGAGCTCCTCAGCTTTGACATGCCAAGTATTAAAAGCCTAAAGTTTGTCTCTAATAATCCCTAAATTGGCACTTAAATGTCCTTTACTGATAGCCTTGAATTTTAGTATTTACTTCTTAATATGGATATCAAGAACCTAGGTAATTTTATCTTCAGAGGCCTGCCACTAAGTAACTAGTTTCATAGCTAAGGGAGCTTGATATTAAAGTGACTTCTACCTTGAATGCTACTGTGTCTAGGTTAAATTGCACCTTAACCTCTAGTTCTTTGAATTTTGGAGGCTCAAGCACCTCCACACTTGTACTCCTAGAGGCTCCTAATGTGCCAATTATCTATTTCTCCGCAATGTGTTGAATTTGTGTTCTTCTCTCTTCCTATTTTTCAGTATATCTTTGATCCATGGCTTGATGTTTTCATCTAAAGTTAATCAAATCCAAGTCAAGGCCCAAGAAGGGGAGAGGGATGGGATATTTTGAATCTTTCCATAGGCAAACTAGTTAGGGCTGATTGTTTCATGAATTGGATTTTCATCACTAAAAAGATTGACTTTACTAGTGGATGAGTAAAGGTCAACCTAGGCCTTTTTCTTGGAGCCACATGCACCAAGGCCAATTCTACCTTCTTATTCTCTCCATCCAGTGGGACTAATCCTTTACTTGATTCATCAAAGGGATCCTCCTCCCTATCAAAAACATATGTAATTACTATGTCAATAAGGGAACCTTCTAATAAATAAGTGATAATGTAAAGGGTGTAGTTGTCATCTTTCTCTTGAGGGATTGTTGTCCTTGACCAACCTACACTCCAATTGGATGTTGTGACATCCAATTCAGGAAATTACTTCTTCAAAATTCTTGGCTTTGATGTATATGTCATCACCTTCACCTAGATGATGTCAATATTCAATCTTTAGGACCTTCCTATCTTGGATGTGGTTAATCACCCTATTCTTAGGGTCCCACATTTTGAGGTCATCCAATTGAAAATAAAAGGAATTCATATGAACCACCATGACCTCAAGCTGCTTCCAATCTCTAATTATGATTTTGCCAATGTCTAATGGGAAGGGATGGACTTGAGCTTTTTTATTTTTTGTACAAGTCCTATCTATACCTTGAATAATCTGAGAGGTAATTTCCTGCTTTGTAAGCTTGTTGGGGACATGAATTGGTAATCTATAGGTCTGATTTAGGATTCACACTATCCTTATCATGGTGTAATCTAGGTAGTATCATACATCCCCCATGGTTTCCACTTGTTTTTTAATGAGAGGATTTAGCCTTGGCATAAGGATGCTAATGATTACCTCATAAATGGCTATGAAAACACCATCACAAATAAATTACATGTGGTTAGTATACTTGAATATATGTGATTTAGAATAATGGTGGGAGATTGTGGTCCTACCATTAGGGGACTAGTTTCTTATGCCAAAAAAGGTGATAGAGGATAGGGGGAATCCAAGAGATAGGACATCATATAAAACTACTTGGAGGTCCTTATTTTAATGGTCATGAATTACTTGGCCAAGAAGAAGCTTATCAAGTCTCCCACAGGAGGGGT
Source organism: Torreya grandis (assembly GCA_037957365.1). Lineage (NCBI taxonomy): Eukaryota > Viridiplantae > Streptophyta > Pinopsida > Cupressales > Taxaceae > Torreya > Torreya grandis. Next base: position 322,642 of record JARHVA010003746.1, on the reverse strand, counting down.
CATTTTTTTTCTTAGCATAAAGTGGACATAAGATACCTAGACTTTGTTTATATAAGTAGTGGAAGGGGTACCAAGGGATTTTTTTAGCAAGGTCATGCCTATCCTAACACCCTCCCTAAATTTGACAATAGGGATTTTTCCATTAGGGGTCCTAAAAACATGGGATCCTTGGATTAACCAGTGTTTGAGGACTGAATCAAGGTCCTAAATGTTAATCCAATCTCTCATGGATGGGATCTCAAGATGGGGCAAGGGAATATTGTAATAAGTTTCAAAGGCCATGGGGGTGATACACACAACCCTTTTGGTGCTTCCCTCTTGAATAATCCACTCCCCATCTATTCTACAATCCATGAAAATAGGAGCAAGGACATTGATACATTGCATTACCTCTAGTTTTGCTATTCCATGGTGAAGGCCTTCCATATAAATTACAACTATATAATTGTATCTTTGATTCGTAGTAGCATTTCTCTTCTCTTGAGAGATGGGCTGCAATTAATCCACAAAGAAGAATAATTTTGACCAGCTTCCGACCCCATGGACATTCAGGGATACCAAGTCTAGCTTGATATCCTTGAAAATCCTTCCTTGATTATCGAAGGTTAGATAGAGCTTAGCTTTCATCTTCAATTATTATCTACCTATCACCATTGATGATACATAATTATCTCCTGAAGATTGCCAAGGATTTTACCTAAGCACCTATTTCTCAAAGCTAGTTACTCTATCTTGACCAGGTGAAGTTAATTAAGTCAGCTTGGATCTTCTTTATTGGGGGTTTAGGGTTTTGAGCTTTAGTGGTGGAAATATTTAGGTCTTAACTTCATACATGCCTCAAATTTGATGGATGATCTTTCCTTCATGCTTTTATGTTTTCAAGCTAAGAAGATCTTTGATTCTAACCTTTTATACTTATGTGGAGCCCATGTGGTAGCCTTTTGGACTTTCATGGAAATTTTCATAATTACCCTTCAGATATTAGCCATTGGCTTTTAGAAACCTCCTTTATTTCACTCTATTGGATAAAGATATTGGTCCTCACATAGTCCATTGATTAAAATCCAAGTCCTAGTGTTATTATTAGCTCTTTGATCTTTTGGCTCAAGATCATGACACTTGGTATTCTCGTAGATTTCTTTCATCCTGCATATCTTTGTCAGTTACCTTCTTGGTCATGCATCAACCATGTGTTGAGCTTGTGAATCTTTGAAAAGTCATTGGGCTCTTTCGTACCATTAGATTAAATCATATGAGTGGGTGATCACCATTGATCTTTATGAGGCCCTTTTGTTTAGTAGAGGTCCTCTCACGTCGTTGGATCAAATCCAACAAGCAAGTGATCACCATGGTGAGCCCAATCATTAATTTAACACATTTATTTAGTGGGTCCCATTTATTTCATTTTTTTTATTAATAATCTATCATGCATCCATCCCTTGGGACTTTATGCATATTTTGACTTTTCTTCCTACACCTTGAATTGTTGGATCAAATATAGCGAGAAAATAATTATAATTTACCCTTTCATGATGCATGCTACTTAAGCAAGAGATTTTTGGTTAATACACTCCATCTAATTGAATCTTCCGAGTGAGTGATCATCATTGGATCCTACAAGGGATATGAGGAATAACCATTAGGCTTGAGGACACAAATACTTAGGATAGATTATTAAGACAAAGGTCAAGATTAAATATCAGAGCCTTAATATTAATAACCTAGTCTCAGTTAGGTGACTTAAAAAGGGACTACATAAATCAAATTAGTTAAGACCCAAGTTAAAAGAAAAGGGGAAAGGAATAAATAAGGCTTGGGGCATGTTTAAAAAACATGATAAACCTTTTATTAACCAATTTATTCAATCATATTCATCGACTTGGTTGCCAATAATATTTTAATTAAAGCTGAGGACCACCTAGGGTTTATGAAAACCAATCCCTAGGCATTCCAAGGAACCTAAAACAACTTAAACAACTCCATTATCCTATTCATTAATTGAATAAGAGGTTTTCAAGATACATAAATGTTTAATTAATGAGTGGATGATCTTCAAATTATTTCATAAGGGACATTAATGTTTAGACAATTCAAACTAGGATACATAGGTCTCTCAAGGGTCCCCAATTTTTAAATGAGTGGGGTTTGTTGTTCCCAAAAAATGGAAACTTCCAAGGAAAACATAGTAATATGTTATAACTTCTAGACTCTAAGTTAAGATAAACATTAAGGTCACCATTCTATTTAACCTAAGAAATTGCCATCTAGATCTAATTATGGTTGAAACAAACCTTGCACTAGTGGATTTAAGGTTAAAAGAATCAAGACATACCTAAGATATATGTGTGCTTTTATTCCACTTACTATTTTCCATAGGGCTCAAGAAGTATTCCTTAGCTTTCTTCCTTCAATTATTTATGTTGACTTGGGTGTACTAAACATTTTTTTTGGAATTATGGTATAGCTTAGGGCAAGCTTGGGCATTGCTCTGCTACCAGCCATGCATCCATATCCCTGACAAAGATACCTTTGGCTCCACTCATGGCCTTGCTCCACTATCATCCAAGTGTCCATAGCCTTGATGGAGGTTGCTTGAATCACCTTTTATAAAAGCTTTAATTTTGCATTGATTTTATCATATTTTCATATTTTTAGATATTTATGCTTTCAATAAGGTTGGGAACTAAGATAGAAAAGTTTAAGATTTAGTTAAATATTTAATTTTAGAAGGATCACTTAGGGATATAAAACTTATCCTATGAAAGGATGTTGATTATGTGCTAGCTAATAACATGCTCTTAATAGTTTAGGTCTCAAGTCCTAAGTACACATCTTATTAAAACCAATATGGATCTATGGTCAAGACTTAAATCTTATAGAATGACTTACCTTTTATATGTATATACTCAGCTTCTTAAAGTTGTAGCATAAATTTAATTTCTAGGACTAGGGTTGCCTTTATGTGGGGTGCACATCTTTATTTTAGGATTGGGGCATATTTTGAGCAAATTTCACAATCTTCAAGCTTTAGGGATGACTTCAAAATACATTGAGGTCAAGGGAAAACCACATAGAAAGCAACACACAACAAAAATCAAGAGCAAGCAAAATAAAGGAACTAAACAAATATGATAAAACTTATATACAAACTAGGGACAAGAAAGAAAAGATACATAAAGCAAACTAATTAGCATACCTAATCTAATTTAATCCCCTTACACCTTACTCCATAAAGACCCCAGGAGGGGTGGTAGAGAGTAATGCTTGATGTACTTCCCATTAGTACGCAATATGAACTCTGCCCCTTATAAGTCTTTGAGCTTGAAAGTGTTATTCCCTAGTGTTTCACTGATTTGGTATAGGCCAATCCATAGGGGTGTGAATTTTCCATGCCTTCCTTTGGGTTCAGATGCTTTGTCCTAAAGTAAGACTAAGTCTCCCTACCTGAACACCTTGGTCTTAGACCTTTTGTCAAACCATCTTTTTACTATGGCTTGCTGTCTACTAAAATTAGCAAAATTAGTTTCCCTATCATCTTCCATCTAGATGAGGTCTATTAACATGCAAGCTATGTGTTATTGACTATTTTCCATGCATTCTTGTATGAACGTATATGTAGGAAATTTGAGGGTGATGGGGAAGATGGGCTCTATCCCATACACCAATATTAATGGTAAATATTTTAAAGATTGTTTGATTCTTATTTTATCATTCTAGAGTGCAAACTTGAGCAACTTGTGCTAAGTTCTAGGCTTGTCTTTAGCATAATTCTTGATTGCCTTCATCAGGTTATTATTTGTGGACTCTAAAATACCATTTCCTTAAGGATAGTGATTGGAAGCAAACTTAAGGGTGATCCTATTATCATAAGCCCATTCAATCATGTCAATTAAAATTAATGTTGATCCATTATCACATACTATAGAGATTAGGGTCCCAAATCTAGTATATATACTTTCTTCTAAGAAGCCAATTACTTCTTCCATTCTGCATTGCTTGGTAGCTACTGCTTTTATCCACCTAGTGCAATAATTTAAGGTAGTTAATATATACTTATGGCCCTCAGATGAGTTGGGTTAATCACTCTAATGAAGTCTAGACCCCATTATGTGAATGGTTTGTCAATCATGACTGGTTGTAGAGGCATGGCTGCTTTTGGTTCTTTGGTGCTAAAAATTTGGCAAGAGTGACATTCTCTTACATGTTTGTGGGCATCTTTGAAGATAGTGGGCCAATAGTAACCCACACTCAAGATTTTGTGGGTAGTAGTTCTTCTAGAGGAATGTTCACTACCTAGCTTTCTATGAAATGTGACCATAATTTGGGTAGCTTCTTCTTGTGAGACATACCTTAGGTAGATTCCTTCAAAGTTCTTTCTGTATAGTATTCCAAGCAATGCTTTAAGCCTCAAGGCCCTCTTTTGTTCCCTAGATAAGCCTAGAGGAAAAATACCATTGATCAACAAATGTATGATTGAATCATACCATTCGTTGGTTTGAAAGCTTTGCTAGTCTACTTGCATGATACTTAGCCTAGGGCTAGCATTAGTAATCATTTGGATCAAACCTTGACACCTTACCAATTTTTCTATTTTCATCTCCAAGTCATATTCCTATAGAATTGAAATTATACTTACCTCTACATTCTCCCAACTCATTCCAACTCAACATAAGTTTGGTAGTAGGATCAGGTAGGATGGCATCTTATTTCTAAGGATGTAGTGTCTAAACTTCTTTACTGTGTTTACTAGTGCATAAGCCTGCTTATCAATCATAGGATAATTTAACTTAGCATTCTTGAGATTAGTACTCATGAAAGCTATTGGGTGATCACACTCATCAAATTTTTGAGTCAATACAATAGCCATAGTCTGATTAGATGAAAAAGAGTAAAGATAGATATGCTCTAAGAAATTAGGACTTATAAGCACTGGGGCTTGGCCAATGGCTTCCTTGATGTCATTGAATGCCTTTTTTGATTCTTCCTTCCAAATCACCATGGCATATTTCTTGAGCATGTCATTTAGTGGCTTGATAATTTTTGATAAACCTAAAATAAATTTTCTTAAAAAATTTATTTTGCCAAAGAATGACTTTAGTTCCTTCCTATTATTTTGGAACTCAATTTTAGGTATGGCCTCCACTCTTGCAGGGTCTATGGAGATGCCATATTTGGTTATAATGTACCCTAACAATTTTCCTTTAGTTACATAAAATATGATTTTATTAGGGTTTAAGTAAATGCCATACCTTCTACATCTTTCAAAAACTTGTTGTAAGTGCATGGAGTGCTCTTCTCTATTTTTAGAAAAAAATTGTTAGATCATCCATGTAAATGATGATGCACTTTCCAATTATGCCTTGGAAGGCATGATCCATATCTATGTGGAAGGTGGTTCCTATGTTGACAAGTCCAAAAGGCATCCTTTTGTAAGAAAAGGTCCTCCACTTTGTTGTGAATGTTGTCTTCATCTTGTCTTCTCTGTCAACCAGTACTTGGTTATAGCCTTAAAAAACATCAAAGGACATCATAGCTAAACTTGAAATAGTTTGAATTACTTGATCAAGGGAAGGGAGGGGATAATTTTCCTTATTTATTTTTTTTTAAAAATTTATGAAGCTAATACATAGCCTAATCTCACCATTCTTCTTCTTGATTGGCACTAAATTGGCCACCCAAGTTGAATGTCTGATGGGAAAAACTATCCTTACATCCAGTAACCTTTTGACTTCTTTAAATATCATAGGTTCCAGTATGGGGTTTAATAGTCTTTGTTTCTATCTAAAAGGTTTAAAACTTTATTTGAGGGGTATGGTATCGGTAATGACCCTTGGATCAAATATTTTTAGGTCATAATAGGACCAAGCTATAACATCTTTATATTCAGTAAGGAGTTCTTTGGCCTTCTTATTCTCAAAAATTGTACAAGCCTTTGCAATGTTCACTAATTAGGGTTGTCCTTGGGAAATAAGATCCATAACATTATAATATTTTCCACTTACCTTGGGAACTTTGAAAATATCAACTAGTTTGTCTTGGTCAAACAATCTCTCTAGAGTAATCATTCCTTTAGGGATTTATTTGTCATTTAGTTGGATGAATTTGCTATAAAAATTATTTCGTCTAGTTGCTTTCTCATCAGGTTCATCAATGTTATGGGCCTCAAATGCCTTAGAATCAGTCAATAAATCCAATATCTATTGGTCATCATTAAATAATTAAAAATGGTTAACATTATCAGGCACTAATAGACATGGAACCAATTCAATACTAAAATCATGGGAGTTTAGACTAGGCATGAGGTTTGCTATAGCTAATGCTAGTTCATAGACAAGTTGGTTTTCATCTTGGGGAATGGAAGTGATGCTGAAAGTGTCAAAAGGCTCAGTTAGGTCCTAGAATCTAAAATTATACTTCTTGAGATATGAGAGTTTACATTGATACCTACTTATGATCTGGTTGACTACTAGTTCTGGATCTCCAAAAACTAGTAGTTCTTTAGCTTTATTCTTGATAGCAAATTGTAAACCAAGAATGAGAGCTTCATACTCCAAAAAGTTATTGGTATAGGGGAATTAGAGTCTATAAGAGGCATGATACCTTTTGTTGGTTGGATCAGTTAAGATAATGCCAACATCTAATCTAGCCTTGCACCTAGCACTAACAAAGTGTAATTTCCATAGCCGAGGAGGAGTTTCCATGTCCTTAGGATCATCCAATTTATTAGATTCTAGGGTAAAAACTCCCAAGTCTGAGTTGATTATGTTGACTCTTTCATTAATAGAATTTATTCTATTATCATATGTTTCATCCTTGGTTCACTCTCAACTCTGATTTGGTTTGGGACTCCCTTCCATGGTAACCATAAGTGGGAATAATTATTATACATATACCCATTTAAATCTTTGGTCCATTCTCTACTTAATAGGATCTCATAGACATTAGGCATGTCTACTACCTGAATATCAATAAATTGTTATACCCTGGGCTTAGAAGCTATATGTATGTGAATGTTCAAAATTTCTCCAACCACTTTAACCCTTGACTTGTCTAATTGGGTGACTATCCTATCAAACTTTATGGGAGTTAAGCTAAGTATTTTGCATATGCCAGTAGATATGATATTGGTGGAAGCACCTGAGTCTAATAAGAAATTGTGCAAGTTCTTATTGAATATTCTAATTGTGAGAAAGAAAGGGGGAGATTCAACTTTGGCCTTTAGCACTATTACATTAGCATTATCTATTTTGGGAGATTTGCTAAAATTTAAGGATTCTAGCAACAAATCCCTTTTTTCTATGATCTGTGTTAAGTCATGCAAGGTGATATTAGCCTTTATCTTCTTCATGTAATCAACTATGTTGTAACTAGTTTTAGGAGGATTAGGGACTTCAGGGCTGTGCTTGGGAATGCTCCCTCGAGGGGGGATTAGGGTTATTACTTGAATAATGATTTGGAGGAGTTCCAAAATTATTTTGCGGGGGGGGGGGTTAAGGTAGTTAAGGGCTACCTATATTCTTTGTTCCTTAATGGGTAAGTCCTTTTAGGAACTATTGAAATGCATGGATTTATTTAGGGATCTCATCTAGTTCATTTTTTCCTAAAAAGGGAAATCAAAGGTTTCCACCATGAAATCCTAGTCAAAAGGCTTTAGGCCAAATGTATGTACATCATTATCCTTAATAGGGACTACCTCAAACATGTCCAATTCCTCTTGGAATGATTCAAATGCTTTATAAAATTCAATGAAGTCAATCTCCCCATGCTTAGCTAAGCAATGCACCCTACAATAGTCAGGTAATGCAATGTATATGAGGTTGATATCCATGGTTTTCTTCTCTAAAGAGGGGTCATGGCATTTATTATTGTGTAAAATATCATTCTAGAACCTATTGCCTAGCCTATTATATCTTTGAAATGAAAAGTTCCTTCCTAAACTTTTAGCAGTATTCCCCACTTGTTTTTGTAACTGGAAGAAATCAGTACTTAGCTTTGGACCATTTTTAGGATAGATTCATTTTCACTTTTAGATGTCTTAGAATTATGTACTTGATTATTACTAACATTAGTAGTTGGTACTAATGCCATCTGATCTCTTATTCTAAAGCCATTATTGGTGGGCTAGCTCATGAACCCTATGTTTTGATTAGGGCCCATATGATTTAAAGGCAACTGAGTGAGGTTTGGAAGTTAATTCACATTAGGGATGTTTTGATTATTGTTAAGAAACACGTTTATCAATGGCATGTCGGGGTTAACATTTGACATCGAATAAGCCATTTTCCTTAGGTTTGCATTTTATCATTAATAGTTATTGATTTTGAATAAGCACTTGCCAGTGAGGTTATGGCTAGTATGGATCTCCTTAAGAACATTGAGGTCATGGGGTCCACTATATCCTTATAGATCTCTAAAGCTAGAATCTCATCTGGCTTATATAAATCTATGGTTTTAATGAACATCTTATAAAACCTAGCATTAAAGGACCTGATAGGTTCATTGACATCTCTTTTAATAGTTATAAATTGATGATAAATGATGTAAGGACTGATGATTTTTCAAAACTGATCTATGAACACATTATTAAAATCTTACCAACTAGTAATGTAGTTATTAGGCAAGTTTAAAAACCATTCATAGGCAACATATTTAAAAGTGAAAGGGAATAACCTACATGTTACATCTTCATGCACAATTGAATAATCTTAAGGTAGCCTTGAAATACTTTATATGTTCTTTAGTAGTTACTGTGCCCATAGGACTAAATGCAGGCAAATATTTCTCTGGATTACATGGGAGGTCATGGAACACCCAAAGCATGTTAATAGAAGAATAACCTAACCAAATAATTATTGTATGAGGGTTAAAATAAAATGTACCTTGAATAGGTGATGTTGGAAGGGATTTAGATTTTTTGCATTTACCTTTGTCTCGTCTTGCTCTCCTGTGTTCCTAAAGTTTGAGCAAAGGTTCTCAAGTTTTTTAATGTGATCTTGTCTTGATCTTAGGAAACTCCAGCATGAGATTTGAAGATCCTATTTAAGATATAATATGCGACATCAAATTTCCCTGAGAAAGGTATTTAATTTTGGATGCGAGCTAATCTTTGCAAAGAACACAAATATTTGGTTATTACCATAAATGCACTTAATTTCATGAATATGTCTTATCTTAATGCATATTTACTTAAAGAACACAACTCCCAGCTTATAATAGCCTCAAATTCTTCACATATGGCAAAGATACAGGACCTTTCCAATTTCAAGTTAACTTTACCACATAAAAAATATAGATTTGGTCCTCCTAGCACCAATGGAGCTTTCTCCTGTTGATGCTTCTAAATAAACCATAGGTGCTCTCTAGTGTTTAAAGAACACTTGTCATTTTAGAATCCAAAGATTCAAGGCATGAGTTATAGGTGTTTGGCAATTAAGATGCCTATGGTGGAAATAATAATAGAGCAACATGAACTGTTTCACAATATTTATAAATTTTGATAGTAGGGGACCATCTTGGTTATTTTCTTGTAAAGATTGCACAAATTGACCCAGATATGGACCACTAACTATACTAAAATGATTATGGATAATGTATCTAAGCTAATGTGATTTGCTAAAAATAGTCAAAAAGGAAAGGTAGAGTAAGAAAGAGATGGTGATTATTGATTTTTTACTGTGAACATATTGATAGAGTTTCAAGAATTACCTAGTATGATCTTAATTAATATATAGTAAAAGGTAGCCTAAGGTCAAATTTCACTACAAACTAGGCTTAATTTTGAAAATGAAATGATGATACAAGTAAAAATTGGATCTAATTTTAAAGTTCTACACCACATCTAGATAGCGAATGCACATATTTGATGTAGAGAAAATAAAACAAAGTAAACTCAATCTCATTTAGCTAACTTAGCATTGTAAAAGTTAGCGACCCTATAATTAATAATCTGACCTAGTATTTATATAAACTATTCATATTCAGAACTCACATAAGCAATTGAGAAACTTTAGAAATTCAAACACGTCAACCTCGATAATTCTTGTAGAATTCATTGATCCTTTATATTAATTAATTACAAGTGGTATTAATAAAATTCAAAGTTCCTCCATTTAAAAATGGTAATGCACGCCTTTTATATAAATTTAGGCAATATATTAGTCAATTTTACAACTAAAGGTGTACAAAAGATAGTTGTCTTTGTTACAACTATAATACAAGTATCTTTTACAATCCTACTATCCTAGAGGCAATCATGCTAACAAACTAGCGTGTGCCTTTAAATATTGAATGGGTTACCCTACTAGCAAGCTAAAAATAAGATGTTGGAGGTGGGTCCCTTTGTTGATGCAAGATGCTCATGGCTCTTGTATGTTGTTCATCTACTAGGCTTAAATCTATACAAGGCCTAGTGATTCACCCTTCTTCTTGGTCTTCTAGTTCATCAAAATATTTATCATTCCTGGCTAGGGCTTCCTTTATGCTCCTAGTTTCATTGATTCTCTCCCTTGCATTGAATATCATGTTCAACACTCTACTATTATCCTTTCTTGATTATCCTTGACCCTTGATTTTTATTTCTTGAATCACCCAGGTGTCTCTATGATGCAATTCTTCATCAATTATAATCCCTAGGGTAGTAGTTTGTGCAGGATCCTTGAGCATGGTACCTAAGAGATTTTAAACTCTACTAATGAGCTCCTTTTATTCTCTATGAGCTACTCAACTTTGACATGCCAAGTATTCAAAGACTAAATTTTGTCTCCAATAATCCCCAAATTGGCACTTAAATGTCCTTTACTGATAGCCTTGAAGTTTGGTATTTGATTCTTAATATGGATATCAAAAAGTTAGGTAATTTTATCTTCAGAGGCTTGCCACTGAGTAACTAGTTCATAGCTAAGGTAGCTTGATCTTAAAGGGACTTCTACCTTGACTTCATAGATTTCAATGCTTTGAACATGAAAAAAAATGACTCATCTAGAATTTTGATTATGGAGCTTGGGATTGAGAGAATTTCTTGAGTCTGCAAATTCTCCTTTTCCTCTTTTAGGTTCTTAATTATTTGTACTAATCCTTGGATAACAACTCTAGATTATTGAGATTGATCTTTAATTAAACTTACCACATACTCCTTATAGATGGGAGCCTCACCAAGTTGCTATTCTCCAATAGGGGTTAACCCTATGAATGGCTCCACCTTATGAAATGTGAACTCTTCTTGGCCTACCATGGCAACCCTCATTGTGGTCCTCTCCAAGGCTATTGTGTCTAGGTTAAATTATACCTTAACCTATGGTTCCTTGAATTTTAGAGGCTTAAGCACCTCCAAACTTGTACTCATAGAGGTTTTTTTATGTGCCAATTCTCTATTTCTCTTGAATGTGTTGAATTTACATTCCTCTCTCTTCTTATTTTTTCACTATATCTTTGATCTATGGCTTGATGTTGTCATCTACAGTCAAGCCAATCCACGTTAAGGCCTAGGAAGGGGAGAGGGATGGGATATTTTGTAGCTTTCCACAGAGAAACTAGTCAAGGATGACTAGTCTATGAATTGGATTTTCATCACTAAAAATATTGATTTCACTAGTGGGATGAGTAAAGGTTAACCTAGGCCTTTTTCTTGGAGCCATAGGCACCAAAGCCAATTCTGCCTTCCTCTTCTCTCCATCTAGTGGGACCAATTATTTACTTACTTCACCAGAGGGATCCTCCTCCCTATTAGAACCATATACAACTATTATGTCAATAAGGGCACCATCTAATGTTTCTCCTTTAAGGGAAACCATGTCAATGAATTTCACTAGGGAAGAAGGTTTTTATGGGAGTGCTAAAAGTGTAGGGCATTCTCTAGGTTTCTCCTCTATTTTTGGTCCCTCAACTATAGCTTTGCCTTTTCCCTTGATGTCACTAGGCTGCTTAACTTATGCTTTTCCTACTGGTTTTACTTGTTGAGGCTCAGATGATTGTCCCTCAGTAAGTGGGTTTTGTTGAGCAGTCCTAGATGGACTAGGCAACAAGTGATAATGTAAAGGGTGTAGTTACCATCTTTCTCCTGAGGGCTTGTTGTCCCTAACCAACTTGCACTCCAATTGAATATTGTGACCTATAATTTTGGATTGTACTTCTTTGAAATTCTTGGCTCTGATGTAGATGTTATCACCTACACCTAGATGATGTCCATATTCAATCTTTAGGACCTTGTCTTAGATGTGGTTGATTACCTATTCTTAAGGTCCCACATTTTGAGGTCATCTAATTGAAAATCAAAAGAATTCCTATGAACCACCATGACCTCCAACTACTTTAAATCTTTGATTATGATTTTGCCAATGTCCAATGGGAAGGGATGGACTTGAGATTTTTTATTTTCTTTACATGTCCTATCTGCACCTTAAATAATCTAGGAGGCAATCTCCTACTTTGCAAGCTTGTTGGGGATATGAATTGGTAATATGTAGGGTTGAGTCAGGATTCCCTCTATCCTTATCATAGTGCAATCCAGGTAGTACCGCACATCCCCCATTTTTTCCACTTATTTATTGATGAGAGGATGTAGCCTTAGCATAGGGATGCCTATTATTTCCTCATAAATGGCTAGTAACCATCACAAATAGATTGCATGTGGTTCCTGTACTTGAATATATGCAATTTAGAATAATGGTGAGAGATTGTGGTCTTGCCATTAGGGGACCAGTTTATTATGATAGGAAAAGTCATAGAGGCTAGGAGGGAATCCAGGAGATAAAACATTATATAAAACTTCTTAGAGGTCCTTCTTTTAACCTTCATGAATTGCTTGGCTAAGAAAAAGCTTATCAAGTCTCTCATAGGAGGGGTCTTTTTTTATCCTAGCATAAAGTGGACATAAGATACTTAGACTTTGTTCACGTAAGTAGTGGAAGGGGCACCAAGGGATCTATTTATCAAGGTCATGGCTATCCTAAATCCCTCTCTAAATTGGAAAATAGGGATTTTTCTATTAGGTGTCCTAAAAACATGGGATCCTTGGATTAACCAGGGTGTGAGGACCAAATCGAGGTCCTAGGTGTTAGTCCAATCTCTCATGGATGGGAGCTTGAGATGGGGCAAGGGAAGATTGGAATAGGTTTCAAAGTCCATGGGGGTGATACATGCAACCCTTTTGGTTCTTCCCTCATGAATAATACATTCCCCATATATTCTATAATCCATGAAAATAGGAGTAAGGATATCGATACAATGCATTACCTCTAATTTCACTATTGCATGGTAAAGGCCTACCATTTAAATTATAATTATATCATTGTATATTTGATGTGTAGTAGTATTTTTCTTCTCCTCTCGATAGATGGACTATAATTATTCCATAAGGAAGAATAATTTTGACTAGTTCTTGACCCTATGGACATTTAGGGCTGCCAAGTCTAGCTCGATATCCTTAAAAACCATTCCTTCACTATCAAAGGTTAGATAGAGCTCAGCTTCTATCTTCAATTATTATCTACTTGACACCATTAATGATATAGAGTTATGCCCTTAGGATTGCCAAGGATTTCACCTAGGCACCTATTTCTCAAAGCTTAGTTATGCTATCTTGATTAGGTAAAGTTAATTGAGTCAACTTGGATCTTATTTATAAGGGGTTTAGGGTTTTAAGATTTAATGGTAGAAATATCTAGGTCTTAACTTCATATGTGCCTTAGATTTGATGGGGACTCTTTCCTTCATGCCTCTATGTTTTTGAGCTTAGAAGATCTTTGATTCTGACCTTTTATGCTTACATGAAGCCCATGTGGCAGCCTTTTAGACTTTCATGACAATTTTCATAATTGCCCTTCAAATACTAGCCATTGGCATTTAAAATCCTCCTTTATTTTACTCTATTGAATCAAGATCTTAGGCCTAACATAGTCTATTGATCCAAATCCAAGTTCCAACATTCTTATTGGCTCTTTGATCTTTCAGCGTATGATCATTACACTTGGCATTCTCATAGATTTATTTCACGCTACATATATTTATTAGTTAACTTCTTGGTCATGCATTAGCCACATGTCGATCTCGTGGAGTCTTGAAATATCATTGGGATATTCAAACCATTAGATTAAATCCTATGAGTAGGATATCAACTTTGATCTTTGTGGGGCCCTTTTGTTTAGTAAAGGTCCTCTCATGCTGTTGGATTAAATCTAGTGAATGAGTGATCACAATTGATCTTCATGGTGAACCCAATCATTAATTAAACACCTTTTTTAAGTGTTTCTAATTTATTTCCTTATTTTGTTTAACAAGTTTCCATGTGTCCATCCCTCAAGAATTTATGCACCTTTTGAATTTTCTTCCTATTCCTTGTGCCATTAGATCAAATCTAGCGAGTGAGCAGTTGTAATTGATCCTTTCATGATGCACACTACTTAAGAGGGAGATTTTTAGTTAATACACTCCATCTAATCAAATCTTGTGAGTGATCACCATTGGATGTTTCAAGGGATATGAGGAATAACCATTAGGCCCGAGGACACAAATACTTAGGATAGATTATGTTGGGTGAATATTTTGTCGTCAAGCAACCGATGACAAAATGGGTATATCAACCATAATACAAAGAGATTATACAACAAAAATCATGGGTTTACCAAATCATAATGAGATAAATCTCTCCTCTCATCAAGGGGAGGTTCCCTATATATATATAAGCAAAAAATAACACTCAGGGTAGGATAACACCATCCATCTCTCTTTTTTCAGAGATGATGTTCATAGAGTAAAAGAGAAATATTTGTTGATGATTGAAAGCATTCCTCTTCTTTCAAAAATGATGTTCAGCAAATAGCAGAAAATTTTCTCGGATAGTAACTAGGTCTACGAGAAACCCACAAAAGCACAAAGTCTTTCGCTGTTCCCCTTGCTGATTTGAAATGTACGTAACAGTAGAGTGAAGTGTAGCTCAAAGTCTTCACCTAAGAATACAACATATTATAAGATCACAAAGGATAAAAATAGTTCAAAGTCTTTCTAATATCCTTTAGAATGTCTTTAAATAATTTTCACACACACTTTTCTTATTTAATCAAATAGATGAGAGATTATTAGGAAAGAGAACATAAGAATAATCTCCTAAGTAACACAAATTATTTCAACACAAAGTCTAAAAATAACCTATTTCTCATTCATTCAAGAAAATATGATTTACAAGCTGAGATCAAAGTCTTAGGAAGCATCTCGATTTTGGTAGAGTTTTTGCTCTCAATTACCAAGAGATGCTTCTTGAGACTTTGATCTCAGCTTGTAAATCATATTTTCTTGAATGAATGAAAAGTAGGTTATTTTTAGACTTTGTCTTGAAATAATTTGTGTTACTTAGGAGATTGTTCTTATGTTCTCTTTTCTAATAATCTCTCATCTATTTTATTAAATAAGCAAAGTGTGTGTGGAAATTATCTAAAGACATTCTAAAGGATATTAGAAAGACTTTGAACTGCTTTTATCCTTTGTGATATTATAATATATTGTAGTTTTAGGTGAAGACTTTGAGCTACACTTCACTTTAATGTTACGTACGTTTCAAATCAACAAGGGGAGCACCGAAAGAATTTGTGCTTTTGTGGGTTTCTTGTAGACCTAATTACTAGCTGAGAAGATTTTTTGCTATTTGTTGAACATCATTTTTGAAAGAAGAAGAATGATTTCAATCATCAACTAGGATTTCCCTTTTACTCTGTGAATATCATCTCTAAAAAAAGAGAGATGGATGGTGTTATCTTACCCTGAGTGTTATTTTTTTTCTTATATATATATATATATATATATAGTTGATAAGGAACCTGCCCTTGATGAGAAGAGAGATTTATCTCACTATGATGTGATAAAATCATGATTTTTTTGTATAAATCTCTTTGTACCGTGGTTGATATACCTATTTTGTCATCAGTTACTTAATGACAAAATATTCACCCAACAACTTTTGGTGACTCTGCTGGAGAACTTCTGTTGATCGAACTAATCGAAGGGAGTAGAAACTAGTCTCTAAGTGCCTTCATCCAAGCCATTAGGCTATAGAATCAAGCCAAAAAAGGAAAAATATATGAAAAATTAAAAAAAAATAAATAACGTAAAAACTATACAAATGTACAAATAAACTCATTCAATACTTCAAGGATTGAAGTGTTTCAGATATTGCCCACTGTGAGGAAGTGAGAATGGCACTCTATCTTGATACTCCAGTAAGAAGCTATTTTCACCATAGACTTGATGAATGGTAAACAGACCTCTCCATAAAGAATCAAAATTTTTGTGCATTCTTTTTAGTTCTGTCCTCTTGTCCCACAATAAGACTTGATCTCCAATCTAAAAATCATGAATCCTTGCCCTCTTGTCAAAGAGATTCTTCACCTAATTTTGATGTGCAGTAATCCATTCCACCACCATGGTTCATTGCTCATCTAATTTTATTAGACACATGATACTTTTATCAATAGAATTTTTTAAAGTTAAATCTTCGATTACCTTTACCAACTTGAGTGCTGGTAGTTCCAGGGTGATTGGTATCTCTGCATTCAAACCATATAGAAGTTGGAATGGTGACATGCCTATTACCCTCTTGGGTGTAATCCTATCTTCCCACAAAGCATCAAATAATACTTTATGCCAAGTCCTCTGATTATCATCTACTAGTTTATTGATAATAGTAACTAGATTCTTGTTGCTTGATTCTGCTTGGCCATTTCCTTGTAAAAAATAATCAAAAGTGTGGGAGAGGGTAATTCCATAATAAAAGCAGAACTAAGTAATCTCATGAGAAGAGAAATAAGATACATTTTCTATTACAATATTAGTTGGAACCCCAAACTGAGAAATAATATTTTTCTTAAGAAAATTACATACCACTTTTGAAGTAGTGTGTCTAGTAGGAATGGCTTCCACCCATTTGGTAAAGTAATCAGTCACAGTGAGGACAAAATCATGCCTAACACTTGAAGATAAGTTGACTGTGCTAATGAAGTCAATACTCCATTGTTAAAAAAGTTCTTCAATTACCACTGGCTTGAGGGGTAATGTGGCCAATTTAGGTTTCTTGACAAATTGCTGACACAATTCACATCTATGCACTCATTTGTAAGCATCTTAAAACAACGTAGGCCAATAGTATCTCACTTGTAGAATTTTATGAGCTATCACTGGTGGAAAAAAATTCCCTCCATAGGCTAAATTGTGGAAGGACTCCAAAAGTTTACCTTATTGGACCTTATCAATACAGTGAAAAAATACCCCATCAAGGCTTCTTTTATACAAACCATTGTCCCACAAGACATAACTAGCAGCCTTTAGTTTAACATTTATTTTTTCTTTATAGGATAGATGAGTGGGACACTCACCATAGGTAAGAAAATGAGTGATGTCAGAATACCACTTATCAGTAGTAGTGACAAAGAGGATCGTAGGCACGTCTTTGACCTCTGTTTCTTCATTTTCTATTTTCTTGAAGATATTATCAGCAATCAACTGGTAGAGCCCCTTTCCCCACACAAGTTTGGTAGGTTTGATGTCAAGATCAAACTCCTTAATCTAATCAATCCAATTGCTCCTTTTAGTACCAAACTCCTATTGAGTTAGAATGGACTTCATCGTTGTGTCAGGCACCAAAACCACAGTATGTAAATTTAGGATATAAAATCTAAACTGCTTCACCACCTTAACCATAGCATAAGCATGTTTCTCCATATTTGAATATTTTAATTCATGAGATTTGAGGGGACAACTCATAAATGATATGGGAGATTCCACCTTATTTTTTTTGCTGAACTAAAATAGTTGAAGTGTATGCTCAAAAGCATAGCTGTATATTATGAAGTCTTTGGTGTAATTTGGATAAACCAAAAATGGTGCACAAGTGATCCTTTTTTTGATGTCCTCAAATGCTGACTTTCCTTCTATGGTCCATCAAAAAGTGGCTTTGCCCTTCATCATGTCCACAATGTGGTGAGTCTTCTCTGCAAATGCTAGAATGAATCTTCGTAGAAAATTCACCTTTTCAAAGAAAAAATGAACTGCAATCTTACTAGAAGGAATAACAAGACTTTGGATAGATTTAACTCTTTTTGATTTAATTTTTATACTTCTCAGGATATAGTGTGACCAAGAATCTTACCTTCTATAACCCAAAAAACTAACTTCTTGGGATTAAGAGAAATACCATTTTGCTGACAACGTTCCCACACTTGTAGATGATGCAGATGATCAGGATGATATTTGGAAAAAAATAGACAAGTCATCAAACACTAACCTGCTCTAAACTAGGCTCTATGAACCTGAAACCCTAGCTATGATAGCACTTTGTCAGGATTAGGAGCAGAATTGATTACCTTGTATAAGCAACTAAACACGGAATTTAACTAAAAGTAATAAGTAACTAGAAATCAGAAACAACACAGAATTTGAGAAACAATACAATCTTGTATTCAACTCATCCAGAAAGAAAATACAATAAAGAAGATGCCACACTCTTCTTCCCACACCTCAAAGGCTTCACACACCTTTAGGGCTCCTAGTAATTCTCTTTCAAGAGTTCTCTCTCTCAATTATGGTCACAACAAACAACTCAAACACAGAGTTGTTGTTCACCTCCACCAGTCAGTAACAATAATGCCAGTCAAACAAGTACTCAAAGTAGTCCAAGTAGATCTCCCTTGAACTTGAAATAACCTACAAATCAAATGATCTTACTTACCATGTAGATCTCCTACCTGATCTTGCAACAACTTGTAGATCACCCTGATCTTACAATTAGAAAGATCTCTTCCTTGTCCTTGATTACAATATAGTTGCATGAGTCTATTATATAGATCCCATGCAAAAAATAATTAGAATTTCTAATTACAATAATTAGAAACGTAGACTCAAGACTAAAATTAGTCTTTACATGCAAACAACTGGTTCGTTAAACTAACTATTCGTCAACTAGCAGTTTTGGAATTGCACAGGCGATTGATGTCGGTCCCTATCTGTCTGGAGATGACCGATGTCAGCCAATCTCTGATTGATGCCAGTTGCTCTGTATACTAGATATGACTGATGTTGGTTGCTCTGCAACTCAACAACCTCCTCTATTTGCATAATAGTGAAGCTTTTAGCTCCACAACCTAATAATTGTTAGGTTGTAGAGCTAAAAGCTTCACTGATGCAAACATGGAGGAGGTTGTTGAGTGTCGTAGTAACTGACGTTGGTCAGGCCAACTGATGTCAGTTAGAGGTGGACAAGAAGCTGCTGACATCAGTCATGGATCGACTGATGTTGATCATCTCCAGACAGACAATGATTGATGTCAATCGCCTGTGCAGTTTTAGAACTGTTAGTTTCACGAATAGTTTGTTTAACGAACTGGTTGTTTGCATGTAAAGACTAATTTTAGTCTTAGAACTGTGTGTCTAATTATTATTTGCATGGGATCTATATAATAAACTCATGGGGCTGTATTGTAATTAAGGACAAGGAAGAGATCCTTCCAATTGTAAGATCTAAGTTTGCAAGTTGTTACAAGACTAGGTTGATCTACAGGTTGTGCAAGATCAGGTTAGATCTACATGGTAAGTAAGATCATTTGATTTGCAGGTTGTGTAAGTTCAAGGGAGATCTACTTGGAGTACTTTGAGTACTTTTTTGACTGGCAGTATTGTTACTGACTAGTGGAGGTGAACAATAACTCTGTGTTTGAGTTATTTGTTGTGATCGTAATTGAGAGAGAGAACTCTTAAGGGAGATTATTATACACCCTAGAGGAGTGGGAGCCCTAGAGGTGTGGGAAGAAGAGTGTGACTTATTTATTGTAATTTCTTTCTAGATGAGTTGAATACAAGATTATATTGTCTCTCAAATTCTGTGTTATTTTTGATTTCTAGTTACTTGTTTTAGATTAAGGTAAAAATAAGTTTTGAAGGGGCCCCAAAACCCTATACAAATCAAGAAAGATAAAACATTGAAAACCACCCAAGAAGGCAAACCCACTAAAAAATAGTAACAATACCAGGTTTTACAAGCACCTGAAACCTCAACAAAACCAAGTTTAACAACCTGAAACCATGCTCAAAAGATATAACAATAGGAACAAGCATAAACCGTGACAAAAAAACCACAAAAAACTTTAGGTTTCTTTGTCACCAAGAAAGAAGAAAACACCGTCAGATACAAAATTAAGGATGGCCAAACCTAGGTTCGATCCATCAAACCCTAAAAGCGCTACCCAAAAAAAAGCAGCAAAAACCACAAAACATTTCTAGTTACTTGTTACTTCTGGTTAAATTCTGCGTTTAATTGCTTATACAAGGTAATCAATTGTGCTCCTAATCTTAACAAAGTGGTATCATATAGTGTGACCAAGAAGCTTACCTTCTGTAACCCCAAAAACTAACTTCTTGGGATTAAGAGAAATACCATTTCGCTGATAGTGTTCCCACACTTGTAGATGATGCAGATGATCAGGATGATATTTGGAAAAAAATAGACAAGTCATCGAGATATACCACAATAAACTTTTCTATTTCATCTCTGAAATCAAGATCCATTGCCCTTTGGAAGGTAGCACCAGCATTGATCAAACTGAATGGCATTCTATGATATAAAAAATTGCCCTAAGGCATGGTGAAAGTAGTCTTATGTTGATCTGCTTCATTGACTTCTATTTGATTATACCTAGAAAAAAAATCTAGTATTGATAACATTTTTGAACCAGTCACCATTTGGAAAACTTGGTCCATGATAGGTAGAGGGTAGTTATCTTTTAAATAGGATTGATTCAGGTTTCTGAAATTGACACAAATATGAATTTCTCTATTCTTTTTTCTCATAGGAACTATGTTAGCAATCCAAGTGGAATGATGGATTGGAAAAATAATTCTTGCATTCAACATTTTATAGATCTCAAAAAAGATAGTACCTAATATTTTGGGATTGTATTGCCTTTATTTTTTCTTAAAAGGCAATGACCCAACCTTAAAATAAATTTCATGCCGAATTTCCTCAGGCTTGAGAGATTTCAAATCATCATAAGAATATGCCAAAACATCAATGTATTGGTGAAGAAGAGCAGTGAATTTGAGATTTTCATTGAAAGTGCAACAATTTTTAATGTTGACTATTTTGGGATTTTCTTTTGTACTCAAATTTATCTGATCGAACTCCTTGGAGGAACTTGAATCTACTTGTCATTGCTTGACATATCTCTCCTGCTTATCAAATAATTTCTTGAGAGAAACCAAACCTTTTGGAATTTTATTTCTCTTGAGTTGAAAGAAATCTTCACCAGTTTGAGAATTTACTTCAGAACTGATTCTCATGGTAGAGATTCACTTCCTTCAAAATAAATATCTTTAAAGCTATCCATCTTTTCTAGAAAAGCAATGATTTGATTGTCATTATTAAATACCTACCAATGACTAGCATTATTAGGTACACTTGGTTGAAAGACTAGCTCGATAGTGTACTTGTCTCCTTTGAAGTCTTTATGGGGAACCATGAGGGTCACGGAGACAGCTAACGAGTTTGCACGGTCATTGGATTCTCTCAGCACAACAAAAATATTGAAAGCATCAAAGCTTTTAATACAATATCATACAAGATTACGATAGTGTCACAAACTTTCATTTTTTATTTGGCATAGATTTTTTACCTGATAAACTACTAGTTTAGCATCTCCAAGGGTGTGAAGAAACTTAATACCTTTAGCATGAGCAACTTTCAATTCAAGCAGCAAAGACTCATACTCAGCAGTGTTATTGGTGTTATTAAACTGTAGCTTATATGAATAGGGAAAAATTTCTTCTTGAGGGGAGATCAAGACAATTCTAGCTCTAGAACTGGTAGAAGAGCAACTGCCATCAAATTCTAAGATCCAAACATTATCATAATTTTATCCTTTCAAAAACTTTTCTTCATTATTTAAGGAAGATTTTTGGTTGTCTAAACTTTGCTTTGACAATTTTTTTGACTTTGCATCTGAATTTATTGAATTGTCACTAAAAGGTCTTTCATCTGATGGGATGAAAACATCTTCAGTAGTCAAGAAATAATTACCCATTCTTGATTATTTAAATAAAATTTGGTCTTCGAGATCAGATGTTTGGGTGACTATATATTTTGACTCTTTCTCAGGAAGTAATTTATTCATAACACCTTTAACAAGTATCCTTACTTCAGATAGATCCATATTCAATTCTCCACCTATATCTTTACAAAAATTATGCCTGAGGAAAATTCCATAAGAGGTTGGAACATCAACCACTAAGACCATCATTTTGATTCTCTTTTCTAGAAAAGCTGCAAATGCAAACTGGGCATCTTTGATTTGGTCCAGGAGTGGGACTTGCTTGTTTTCCATAGAGAAACACCTCCTAAATGTCTTAGTCAAAGTAAGACCAAGAGAACCTGCTACCTTGGCAGGCATAACATTATCAAAATCTCTAGAGTTTATTATGTAATTACTCAATTTATGATCATTTATCAACATGAAAATATAGAAAGCTTCTATTTTCTTGGGGGTGACAAGATTATTCTAGGTGGATTTTTTCTTAGAAGAATCATGAGTCACCTTTAGAAAATTTTGTCCTATAGGGGAAGTTTTACTTTTCATGTATTCAGCTAGCCTATCAAACTATTTAGGATTGGCTCACAAGTACTCAATCTCGGTCATTTGAATCTTGGTCTTTTTAGCATGATCAATTATATCAAAAAATTGAAATGAGCTAGAGACAGAGGGAGGCAACCCATCATCCTAATCTTTATTGGGTGTGGCACTGGTATGAGAGATAGAAGTAGAAGGTATGGGATGTTTTGAGGTAATTACTTTCTTATTAGTCATTGGGTCCTTTGATTAGAAAGGTAGTGAAGTCCCTCATTTAATGATAGAAACCACTAGCTGAGGTTCTTCTTCTAATTTTTTTATCAGTTTGTTGAGCTGACTAGTTATGAGACCTAGTAAAAATAGCATAAGATCCATAAAACACTTCTCCCTTGCTTCTAGCTTCATCCTAATAATCTAGGAAACTAATATTGGAGTCACCAACTAATTCTTCTTCTTGTTCCATAAAGAGATTAGAATCATCTTCTTGGTCCAACTCAGGTTGGAACAAGAAATCATGTTCAGCTTCAAGGTAACCAACTACTGAATTAGTAGGTGTTGCTTCAATGGCAAGTTTTCTGTGTAGAAGAGGAAGGCAATTTGGTTGTCTTCAATTTTTAACAACATTGTCTTGATATGACTGGTTTTAAAAAGTCTTTCTTGGCATATTCTGATAAGGAGGCACAGACATACCTTGGGCCATTTATCTTTTCATGGCTAGCAGTTCATTCATCAACTTTTGCACCATAAGATCTGTGGTGCTCATGGAAGAACTTTCAGTAGATAAGGAAAATTTATTTTTATTAGAATCTTTTCTAATCTTACCTGCTAGGATTAGATCATCTTCCACGTCGGTATCTAAATTTTGGGCTACAAAAAGATCCATAGGGCTGGCCCACCTCAACAGAAAACTTACTTCAAGAAGTTGAGAGTTGATGAAAAAGCACTTGAGATTTTATGGCGTTGGCTGAGCAATTATAGGAATTTGGTTCCTCAGCTTATTGAATTTATAAATGAAGTCTCACATGGGCTCATGAGGTTCCTTCTTCATTTGCGTAAGCTGAGCCAACAAGGCATGTCCATCTTTAGTGGGTTTGAACTTGGCCTCAAACTTGGCCTTGAGCATATTCCAGTCAGTTATAGTTTGAGCTTGAAGGTGGTAAAATCAGTCAGTGGCAGTGCCTTGCAAAGTTTCTACAAACAATCTCACTGCTATATCTTCATATTCCACACCTATCACACCACATGCTATGGAGAAGGCAACAATAAGCTCATCAAGATGAACCTTCCCATCACCATAGAATTTGAGGAAATTATTTCTCGAACTATGAGGTAATTCATGTAAAGGTGGGGCTAGATTGAGAGGACCGAAGGAGTTACCCTAAGGGCCTTGGACTACTATGATATGTCGATTAAATGGTAGGATAATAAATCTTGGTGGGGTAAGTATAGACAAAACCCTATAGCACTAAGACTAGAGGCTTCATTTGATATTGGAGATCTGACGTTGGTAGGAGAAAAAATCCTAGCACACTGAAAATGAGATGATGAAGGAGAGATCTCAAAATTATTTTGTTGCACCAACTCAAATATAGGATCAATAATACCTTGTGCTCTCTGACTTTGCGTATACGATGGATCTACTAGAGTGTAAACTGAAAAAGGACTGAAAAGGCTTTAGTTTGAAGCTTGAGGCTTCAAAGTGTGCTTTCATTTCTAATAGAGTGTGGAACTACTAGAGTATGAATAAGGCTATATAATAGAAATGGATATAAAATAGAAATGGATAAGGATAGGAACTACTTCAATTTGAAGCTTGAGGCTTCAAACTGCACGTAATGTCCTCAGCAGAGTCGCCAAAAGCTGTTGGGTGAATATTTTGTCGTCAAGCAACCAACGACAAAATGGGTATATCAACCACAGTATAAGGAGATTTATATGGAAAAAAGTGTGGGTTTATCATATCATAGTGAGATAAATCTCTCCTCTCATCAAGGGGAGGTTCCCTATAAAATATTTATATGCTATATATATATATATACAAGCAGAAAATGACACTCAGGGTAGGATAACACCATCCATCTCTCTTTTTTTAGAGATGATGTTCATAGAGTAAAAGAGAAATCTTGGTTGATGACTGAAAGCATTCCTCTTCTTTCAGAAATGATGTTTAGCAAATAGTAAATTTTTTTCTCAAATAGTAACTAGGTCTACGAGAAACCCACAAAAGCACAAAGTCTTTTGCTGCGCCCCTTGCTGATTTGAAATGTATGTAACAATAGAGTGAAGTGCAGCTCAAAGTCTTCACTTAAAACTACAACAGATTATAAGATCACAAAGGATAAAAGTAGTTCAAAGTCTTTCTAATATCCTTTAGAATGTCTTTAGATAATTTCCACACACACTTTGCTTATTTAATCAAATAGATGAGAGATTATTAGGAAAGAGAACATAAGAACAATCTCCTAAGTAACACAAATTATTTCAACACAAAGTCTAAAAATAACCTGCTTCTCATTCATTCAAGAAAATATAATTTACAAGCTACTATCAAAGTCTCAGGAAAAATCTCAATTTTGGCAGAGTTTTTGCTCTCAATTACCAAGAGATGCTTCTTGAGACTTTGATCTCAGCTTGTAAATCATATTTTCTTGAATGAATGAGAAGTAGTTTATTTTTAGACTTTGTGTTGAAATAATTTGTGTTACTTAGGAGATTGTTCTTATGTTTAATCTCTCATCTATTTGATTAAATAAGCAAAGTGTGTGTGAAAATTATCTAAAGACATTCTAAAGGATATTAGAAAGACTTTAAACTGCTTTTATCCTTTGTGATCTTATAATCTATTATAGTTTTAGGTGAAGACTTTGAGCTGCACTTCACTCTACTATTACGTATATTTCAAATCAGCAAGGGGAGTAGTGAAAGACTTTGTGCTTTCATGGGTTTCTCATAGACCTAGTTACTATTCGAGAAGATTTTTTGCTATTTGCTGAACATCATTTCTAAAAGAAGAAGAATGATTTCAGGCATCAACCAAGATTTCTCTTTTACTCTGTAAACATCATCTCTGAAAAAAATAGATGGATGGTGTTATCTTACCCTGAGTGTTATTTTTTGCTTATATATATATATATGTAGCATATAAATATTTTATAGGGAACCTCCCCTTGATGAGAGGAGAGATTTATCTCACTATGATGTGGTAAACCCATGCTTTTTGCTATATAAATCTCCTTGTACTATGGTTGATATACTCATTTTTCTATCAGTTTCTTGACAACAAAATATTCACCCAACAGATTATTAAGACTAAGGTCAAGATAAATATAGAGACCTTAATATTAATAACCTAGTTTGAGTTAGGTGACTTAAAAAGGGACTACATAAATCATGTTAGTTAAAACCCAAGGTAAAATAAAAGGGGAAAAGAATAAATAAAGGCTTGGGTCATGTTTAAAAAATATGATTAACCCTTTATTAACCAATTTATTCAATCATCTCCATTGACTTGGTTCCCACCAATATTTGAACTTATATAGAGGACCACCTAGGGTCTATGAACACCAAACCTTAGGCCTTCTAAAGAACCTAAACAAACTTAAGCAACTCCATTATCCTGGTCATTAATTGAATAATAGGTTTTCAAGATACACAAATGTATTATTCATGAGTGGATGATCTTCAAATTCTTTCACAAGGGACCTAATGTTTAGACAATTCAAACTAGGATACACAAGTCTCTCAAGGGTCCCTAATTTTAAAATGAGGGAGGTTTGTTAGTCCCAACACATGGCACATTTATAAACTTTCATTTTACAATGTAAACCAACTTTAAAACATCATAATTATCAATTTTTCCTTTATCCAATTAGTAAATTCATCCTACAAATTTAGTAACTTCATCCTATAAAAAGAGAGAAGCAAGAGGAGAAAGGGATCCAAAAATATAGCAATTCATTTCCAAGTTATCTTATATATAGGTATCTAACATCCCTTTAATGATCAAGAAGTATCAATGGAGACCCAAACCTCTATCGATATCACTTTTCAAGGCCAAAGTACTATCACTCTGGCCAAATTACTTCATCCTTCCACCACTAAGTTACAAGTATCTCTTGCTAATTTTATTTGATTTATATTCCATTTCTAACCTCCCTACCTTAAAAAGCCATCAATATCTTATTTTCCATTATCTTGATCCATAAAAGGCCTCTATTTTCCCAATTACCCAATCTGCAATCCTTTCTTTTATCATTTTTAAAATCACATAGGTAACTACCGATGGTTAGCTCAACCACCAACAATCACCTTAACCATCAATGATTATGCCCAACCACTATCAGTTTACCCAACCATTGATCGTCACTATGGTTGAAAATAATACAAAGTTATTTTCATCCCCTTGACCCCAATCAAACCTTATTTTTTATGTTCCTACCTATTCATAGAGACTTTTCTAATTTACTAAATGTGACCCCAATTATCTTAACATGAGTATTGACCCACTTTTGCTATATTTAGTATTTTTTTTAACAAGCAATTTAATTTCATATTATCTTATATGAATTTACATTATATTTATTAAATGTAAATTTCTTTTCTTTTCATTTATGTTAACTTAATTGTTATAAACAGTGGATTGACAACCTCCTAACAAGCAAAACACTTCTTGGATCTAGCTCATGCTAGGAAATCCACTCAACCATCCATCTAACAACCCCTTTTATAGTGTCTTTCTTATCTATAGGTTATTCTTTCCAAGTCATAGAGAATTTCTCACCAATGTCTGGATCATGCATGCAATTTTACCAGATATTTTTCTACACACCCTATTACTAGTTTTATTACTTGCTTCCAAATTAAGAAAATAATGGAAATTAATTGAAAAATGGAGGTAAAAGGTTCCATAGGAGGTTTATTTGATGGTTTTAGGCTTATGATGCATTATAAAATGGAGAAGATAGACATCTAAATAATATTTTGATGTGTTAGCTTGCACATTGATCAAGTTGGTAAGTTTAGGTGTTGGGAACTTAACCGTCGATAGTCAGACTAATCATCAATGGTCAAGCTAACCATCGATGGTCAAGATAACCATTTTTGGTCAAGAATTAAAAGGTGGTAGGTAAAAATGGGTTTAAAAAGGTTAGGTTTGGTTAAAGGTCAAAGGTGAATGGTTTAGGTTAAAGGTGGGTTAGTGGGTGAAGTTTGGCCAAGGTGGGCATCCAGGGATATTTCAACATTTGAAACCATCATGTGAAATTTTTTGGTGTCTACATTTTACCTATTTTTTTTATGTGGCTTTGAATTTACAATCTATAAAACAAAAATTGAGTGTGGGTCAAAGGTTTAATTGCCTTGAGTATGGGAGGAGGTATTCCCCTTCAACCTGAGAGTCGATGAGGTGAAATAGAATCAGGTTTGGGTTTGATAAGAGGTTAAGTGGATGGGAAGGTAGGTGATAAGGGTGGAACATGAGGTTAGGAATTAAGGTAAAAACATGTGCATAAAATGAAAATAAGTGTGATAGCCAATATCATACAAAGACTAAGGTTACCAATATTGGTAGAAATAAGGTCAATTCTAAAAAGACACGTGACATGGTAATCAGGCAATAATATTAGGCATAGCTATTATTCCTATCAAGTATTCTAGACAAGGTTAGTGTCTCAGAGGTATCTAAGGTAGGAAGTGATTATAAGAAGATGAAAAATAGTTTGTTGTGCATGAAGTGGTGAAAATTCAAATGTTCAACATGGTAATGTTGGTTGGTGCGGCCAAGAAGACTAGACAAGGTTGTTACAAAATATTGAATAGTTTGGAATAAAATGGCCAAAATCAAGGTGGACATGGTTGAATGGTTGGTTGGATAGGGTGTTATTTGAAGGTTGATTAGTGATGTTTAAATAGGTTACCTCATTTTGATGTACCACTTGGTTTGGTTGGGTAAAAGATTTGGTGGAGAAGGGTAATCTCCAATGGTTGGGGTTGATGGAGAAGGTGTTCTCCAATGGTATATGGTTATGGTAAGGGTGGGTTGGAGAATGGTAATATAAAAATTTTAGGTTTGGTTTGGTGGAGAAGGTTCTCTCCAAGTTTTGATGGTTAAGATAAGGTGATTGGTGGAGAAGATGACTCTCAAATAAGTTAATTGATTGGTTAGTTTGATGGGTTAGTTTTAATGACTCAAAAAGGGGAAGAGATGTCTTCCTAAGTGGTCATGAAAGTATAAGAAGGATAAATGCTTAGATTGACAAAGACCATAATGGAAATATGGGTGGGCTTATGAACATAAGCCTTTGTCATACTTTTGATTTGTTGTTAGTTTGGTGGTTAAAAAAAGGTAGTTTGATCACATGGTGTCAAGTAAGCACAAAAATCCCTTGATTTGTGGAAGACAAAAGGGGAGATGGATGATAGGTAGTGGATGATAGTTAGGGTTTGATAGGTTGGGTAACCTTACTGTGGGGATGGCTTACCCCTTCTATAGGTGACCTAAGAACTATGATAGACAAGTCCATATCATATGTTAAGTGTAGACTGATCGATGCAAAAAGTCTATTGATGTTGTGAAAATTGATTACAACATTCTTGGGATTTATTTGTTTTTTATTTTGATATAGGGTATGTTATTACTTTGTTTGATATGTTTGGGAATATGATAGATGTGAGAAGCTTCAAATGATTGATTTTGACAAATTTGACTTAGCCATCCTTCGAGGGAGTGGTCTAAATTTGGATTTATTCATATTTGATAGTTGTCCTTCAAGGGAGCAATCTATCTTTTTAAGAAATTTAGATTTTGGATAGCTATCCTTCAAGGGAGCAATTTGCATGCTATAGGTATTGATTTAAGCTATAGTTTGGTGTACCAAATTATTTATATGCTAGTTTAGACATAGACTATCTATATAAGCCTAAGGTTTTCCTTTATAGAGGTAAAGCCATAACATAATGAGGTTGATGATGGGTAAAAGATGTGGTTTAAGTGACAATGACCATGGGAATCTCTACTAAAAAGGTCAAAAAGTATCATGAAGATCATGCCACGGGTAGAGCCATGGTATCCATGCTTAGGATTAAGCTAAGTTTATGATGGATAATCACATGAAATTATTTTTAATCATTTGTCCTTAAATATAAGGAGATGAAGGTGATTGAAAATAAGGTATGAGATTAAGTTAGACACAAGATGAATAGGAACTTAGTTTAGCTAAAGAATGGGTGTGCAAATATAAAAGCATTTGAGGAGGTTGAGGTTTTGTTATGCCAAAAATCCATGCTTGAAAATATAGTTGATGTTAATCATGAGAGTATATGTCCCCTAGTTACTTTTTGACACTTTATTAGACATGAAAAATATTTAGATTAACAAAAAGGTGAGGTTGGTTAGGTGATATTTTGGTGGAGAAAGGTAATCTCCAATGGTTGGGGGAGAGGTGACTTTTAAATATGTTGGGTGGTTTACAAATGGGTTACGCCAATTTGGTATACTAGTTGGTTCAAGTTGGGTTGATGGAGAAGGTACTCTCCAAAGGTTGGGGAGAAGGTGATTCCCAAATGGGTTGGTGGAGAAGGGTTATCTCCAATGGTTGGGGGAGAGGGTGACTCCCAAATAAGTTGTTGGAGAAGGGTAATCTATAATGGTTGGGGGAGAAGGTGAATCCCAAAAAAGTTTATGGAGAAGGGTAATCTATAATGATTAGGGGAGAGGATGACTCCCAAATAGGTTGGGTAGTGTCTAAAAGGATTGCCCCAATTTGGTATATCACTTGGTTCAAGTTGGATTGATGGAAAAGGTACTCTCTAAAAGTTGGGGAGAATGTAACTCTCAAATAGGTTAGGTGGTGTCTTAAATGGGTTGCCCCAATTTGGTATACCACTAGGTTTAGGTTGGGTTGATAGAGAAGGTACTTTCTAAAGGTTGGAGAGAAGGTGACTCCCAAATAAGTTTGGCTAGGTGAAGGAGAAAGGTAATCTCCAACAAACAGTTTAGGGTTGGTTGGTTGATAGGTTAAGGTAAAAATGCCAAGGGTTAGTTTGGTTAATTTTTAAGGTATGGTTTGGGTTGATAAATAGTCAAAGCCTTATAGAGGGAAAGTCCCCTAATTCACTCTTTCTAAGGATGGTTAAAGATAAGAAAATGATCTCAAGGTAAGGTGTTGGTTAATACGAGGGTTTAAGAGGGGTGAATATGAATTCATCCATATTTGAAAGGGTTGTTAGTGGTTAGTAGGTCAAGTTTTTAGGTGGTGGTTTAGGTGGGATTTCCTCTATTGTACCAATGCTAGAAACATGTTGTGCCTAATTTTGGTAGGTTATGGTAGGTTTGATGGGTTGATCTTGGTTTGGGTTGTTATATAAGTTGGTTATGGTTGAGTTAAAATGTATGTTGATTTTGGTTGATTGATTTGGTGTAGAGACTAGTTTGATTGGTTGAGAGAGGTAAGATAAATGGTTGAGTTAATTTGTTGGTTGGGTTCATTTAATTATTTAGTTTGGTTGGTAAAGTGAGGTTGGTTAGATGATTATAGGTAAGGTTAGGTTGATGGTAAGTTTAGTTGTGTTAATGGTAGGTTTGGTTTGATTTATAGTAGGTGAGGTAAGGTTAATGGTAGGTAAAGTTAGGTTAATGGTAGGTGAGATAGTGTTAATGGTTGTTAAGGCTAGGTTGATGGTTGGTAAGGTAGGGTTGATGGGGGGTTTTAAAAAATTGGAAAGAAGAAGAGGTAGGTTGGTTGGTTCCACATGGGTGAGTGGAAAAGTTTGGTTGGTTGGTTTCACCTAGGTAAGTGGAAAAGGTGGGTTGGTTGGTTCCACATGGTTGAGTAGAAAAGGTTGATTAATTGGTTTCACATGGGTAAGTGGAAAATG
The DNA here is from genome assembly GCA_037957365.1 of Torreya grandis. NCBI lineage: Eukaryota > Viridiplantae > Streptophyta > Pinopsida > Cupressales > Taxaceae > Torreya > Torreya grandis. The sequence continues at coordinate 291,173 of JARHVA010003746.1, read as the reverse complement.
TTGATTGGTTGGTTTTACATGAGTAAGTGGAAGAGGTTGGTTTGTTGGTTCCACATGGGTGAGTGGAAAAGGTTGGTTGGTTGGTTCCACATAGGTAGGTGGAAGAGTTTGGATGGTTAGTTGCACATAGGTGAGTGGAAAAGGTTGGTTGGTCTGTTTTTTTATTATGATTATGATGGAAAGTTGAGAAGGTTCCACTTAGTTGACAAGTGGCTTGGTTAAGTGTTGGATTATGGTTTCCTTAGTTATAGGTTTACTAAGAACCAAATCTAATGGATGGGCCTCATTATGTTGAGGGCTTTGGTTATTGATGTGCACAATAATGGGTGCAAAAATAGGTTCAATGATGGATTGATCTTGAGTTTATGAGTTAATCAATTAGTTTGATGAAGTTAGTGGGTTTGATAGGTTTTGTTGAGTTGATAAGGTTGGTTGATTTGATGGGTTAGGTATGCTTGATAAGGTTGGTTGGATCGATAAGGTGGGTTGATTGGGTAAATTTGGTTGATAGTTGTTGGTTTTATTTGATAGAGTTGGTAAGGTTTTTAAAATGGGTTGGTTTGATGGTTTGGGTAAGGTTTATAAGGTGGGTTGGTTTGATAGGTTAGGTAAGGTAGATAAGTTAGTTTGATAGTTTTTAGTTTAATGTAAAAGAGGATAGACCAAGTCTCAGCATCGAGATAAAGAGGGTTACCTCAAAGTGGGTTGGGGTAGTTGATATGATGATTGGGATAGTTGACCCAATGGTTGATGAGGTTGGATAGGTTGAAGTTGAGGTTGGTTATGATAATTATTAAGTTAGTGTTGATGGGTTATTGGTTGATTGTAATTGATATTTGATTCATTATAGGTGAGGGTTTATTGGTCAAGGTACCATAAATAGATGACTCTACTTTGATTATCTAGTCCATTAGCATTGTAACCAAATTAGGTGGTAGTTGACTATTTATTGGTTGGTTGTAGTTGAGGTTTGATAGGTGATAGGTAGGGTTTGATTGATTTTGGGTGAGGTTGGGTTGGTTGTTGATGAGGTTAGGTTGGTTGTAAGTAAATTTTGGAGCATAAGTGGTTTATGATGTAAGTTATTGCTCTAAGATGAGATGGTTATTGTCCAAGATCCTTAAAAAGTTAGGATCTTTAAGAGAGAATATATGTTGGTTCCCCATTGGACAAGGTAATGGAAGAAAGATGGTGGAAGGTAGGTTTATCACAACTCAAAACAAAGAACAAACAAGAAAAAGTCAAAAAGGTAGAACACACACTAAAGTACATTATCTCCTAGGGTTATTTTAAATCTCTCTTTTGGCTTATGCCTTAAGTTAAAAAAAATATTAGAAGACTTGAATTATAGAGAGGTACTAGAAGAGAAGTCTATGGTTAGTTTTAAGTTAGTTATGGATCTCAAAAATCTATATTGAGAGTCAGTACATGGCTTGATGTTAGGGCCTACCCCCTCTCTTCACACACCACAGTGATAAGGGTATCAGATGGTTAGCCAAGATATACTAATTTTTAGAGTTTAGACTCAACTAGAGAGCTGAGTTTTGGTTTCTTTTCTTGGTAGTGAAGTCTAATAAGATAGATAAAGGGTGAAGGTTTATTGCTAGGTGATGAAATCCTAGTCGAGCCTTATGTCAAGTGTTAAGATGTGTTGATTGATAAGTCATTTTGTAGAGTGTGTGATAACAAGAGGTGAAGCTATGATTGATTAATTTGATTTTAATTTAAATAAATGAGCTAAATATGCAAGCAATAAAAGTATGCAATTAATTTTATACCTAAAATAAATTTTTAGTTTCATTGTATGAGCATAGAATAAAGAAGAAAAGGGAACTAGATGTAACTAAGTCCCATCGAGCATGCCAAAATGTTTTATTTAAATTTTGCTTTTTATCTATTTATAGAAGAAATTTAAAATTAAAAGAGGGGTAGAGGTTAGTATAACCTAGATATGAAGTGCACTCCATAATCTAAATGGTTATAAATACTCTTTTTTGGCTTGGAAAAATGACTTGTAATAAGATAAAACTAAAAAAGGGTTGGTTAGTTAAGTAGATGGGTGGATTGCCTAACAAGCTAGATCCAACAAGTATGAGCTATCTTGGAGGCTGTCAATCCACCTTTTGATACAAGTTAATGTTGAAAGAAAAAGATTGCATAACATAAAAGTACTAAATTTAAAGAAATAAATACTTTTCAAAGAAATGCTAGTGTTCTAAAAAAATAACATTATGGTAAATGTGAAATGGTCAGAGAATGGTTTAGGGAGGGTTAGGTTATTATTTTTGGTCTATGAGGTGATAGGCACAAAAAAAATAGTGTTTTGGTTGAGGTTGGTGGTTGGTTTTTGCTTACTAGATTTTGGTTATAAAATTTCACATAGTGACCATCGATAGTCAGGGTGACCATTGGTGACTAAGGTGACCATTGACAGTTGAAGTGAATATCAATGGTTGAGGTGACCATTGATGGTTAGGGTGATCATCAATGGTCACTATGGGTTTGGACAACTTATTAGTTCTATCCAGAATAGGTTATGGGTTGGTTACAAAAAGGTTCTATGGGTTGTTAGAGGTTGGTTAATGGTATTTAGAGTAAGTAGGACCTTATAAATATCAAGGGTAAATGTTTTGTTTAGGTAGAGGTGTTAAAATGAATTAAAGTAAATGAATACATGAAAATAAATACTTAGCTTTGAATTTGGTTGAAGATGTTGGTGAAAGCTAGAGAAATTTTTGTAGAGTAATGGTGCCTATGGTTGCAAAGCAATTTTGGTAGTGTTAGATCTCTTTTTTGTTGGCTAGTTGGTTGGAAGGAATACCTACAAAAAAAAATCTTGATGAAGTCTAAGATCATTGATTGCCCATCCCATTTCATCTCATGCTCCCCTCATTTTATAGGCAAAGAGATATGGACGTAGATGCTTCCATAAGATGTTTGGTTGATGGTTTCAAGGATTATGATGCATTAGAAAATGGAAAAGGTGAAAATATAGATAAGATTTTGATTTTTTGACTTGCACATAGATCAATTTGATAAGTTTTGGTGCTAGGAACCTAACCATCAATGATCAAGATAACTATCAATAATTAGACTAACCATTGATGGTTAGGCTAATTATCAATGGTCAGGGTGACCATTGGTGGTTGAGTATTCAAAGGTGGTGGGTTAAGGTGGGTTTAAAAATGTTAGGTTAGGTTAAAGGTCAAAGGTGAATGGTTTAGGTTAAAGGTGGGTTAGTGGGTTAAGTTTTCCTAAGGTGGGCATCTAGGGGTATTTTGACATTTAGAATGATCATGCCCAAAATTTTAGTGTCTACATGCAAATAAAAAAAGGTAGAATCCTCTTATGAGTTCCAAACTATTAACATGGTTCTTAGTGAACTCACCACTAAGGAAAATCCTATCCAACCTACCCTATAATCCCCTCCACTTATTGAGGTAGTGGAGTAACCAACCTCTCATTTGAAAATTGGAACAAAAGAAATAACTTTTCACCTTCCTCCACTTGTTGAGATAACATAGAAACCAACCTCTTCTTTGGAATACATACTAGAGGAGATGACCATTCCCACCACACCTTTCTCTTCTATCATATAACTATCCACTCTCCCTTTGGAAAACATTCCTAAGGAAGAGGTCATCTTACCTAATCATCCCATGGAGGAACCACCTTCCCAAACCTTGGAGTATTTAATTGAGAAAAAAGAAGAGGTATATATTCCTCTCTCTTCACTCATGGGCTTGTCCTTTAATACCAATGCCAAAGTGATCAAACCTATCAACAATCCTTTCTCTTGACTGGTCCAAAAATTAGGATAGCTATCTCAACTTGACATGGATCATGCCACATTTTGGTACCATCTTAAGCTTCCTTACCCAACTAGGAAAAAAACCCCAACCACCCCATTATCAACCCAACCTACCAATTCCATTAACAAACCTAGCACCATCATACCCAAACCATTTGACATCTCTACTAACTAAACCATCCCAACCTAACCTACCTAAAGCAACCAAGTTGCCTATTATCATTCCAACCAAACCCACCACAAATCTTGGCATGTTTCCTACTCAAAACCTTACTCACCCATCAATGAAGGTAGATTTAAGCCCAACAATTTCACACAAAAAAACTCAAACTAAATTGACAAAGGGGGTAAAACCCCCCAAGATCCCACAAACCAAAATTCTACCTCCCCTCTCTACTTTTCCTTCTATTCTAGGACCTTACCCCTCCACCTTAGTAAGGAGATCAACCATCCCAAACAAAACCCAAACCCAACCACTATTTTTGCTTACACCATCACTCCTACTTTCATCCTCATCTATTTTCACCACACCTCTTATAACCAAACCACCTATTTCTTAGACGTCTAACCCAACACCTTCTTCTTCCAAGCCATATATACCTAAAACATCCACCAAGAAAGCTCCTTCACCTAAATCTCCTACCATTAAGCCTACTCATTGAAAAACTTCCACCCTAACCAATAAACCTATGGCCCCTATGCCCTTGCCACATTTACTTGAGTCAAAATCAACCATCCTTAATATATTATTGCAAGCATCTTACTTAACCTTACCAATTATTAGACCATTCAAGTTACATAGTCTTAAATCATCTTGGTACAATGACAAATTAATATGCTCATACCATAGAAAACCTAGGTATGATACAAAGAATTGTAAGGCTCTCCAAGTATTAATCCATAGGCTATATCATGAGGATGAATTATTATTATATGAGCCTCCTCTAATCCCACCACTAATCCAAGAACTAAGAGCCATCAACCAACACTTACCTACTCCCCCACTCTCACCTTAGAGTGAGGAGGAACTGAATCAATCCCTTGGCTTGACTCTTTCCCAAATCTATACTATCCATGTGGTCACATGATCATAGGATTAACCAAAGGATAAGGGAAAAGAAAAGGTGTCCATTCTATGGAAATATCCCTCTTCCACTACCCAACCACTTAGCCAACACCAACCACCTTTAACCAAACCCAAGGTATCCTTGTTGGGCCCCTCTCAATCCAACCCATCCAAATCAACCCAATGAGTAGTTTTGAAATAGCTTCACTAAACATCAGTGAAGATGAGTTTATATGAATTGATCAATACCTCATCTCATCATTGCCAAATGATGATAGAAACATTGTAGTATATATAGATTAGGCTAGAATATCCACAACCTTTAGCATCTTTTATCATAGTTCTATAGTTTTCCAACCTTGTTACCTTTAAGGATTCAAAAATACCCTCTATCTATTGAGATAATGCATACCCTCCTCTTTTCATTACCATGTACATCAACCAGACCCACATCAAGAGGGTTATGATTGATGGGGGAGATAGTATTAACATTATCTCCTCCCACACATATGACCAACTCAAATTACCAAAGAAAATCATTTTGGAAACCTCAACGGTACTCTAATCATTTAATGACACCATGGCCACAACCTTGGGAATTGTTGTCCTTCATATTTTTCTAGGACCCTACATGCTTCCTAAACATTTCTACATATTAGAAGGTGAATTCTAGTATAATGTTTTGCTAGGATGCCCTTAGATTTGTTATATGGATTGTGTGACATCCACCCTTTACCGATACATCAAAATCAAACATGAAGGTCAAGTTATTACCATGCAAGTTGACCTGAGTCCTTTTTGCATCTTGAAATATGACGTACCATCCCAATGATATTCTCCTTCTTCCACCCATCAAACCTTAAACAATAAATAATGAAACACCATCTTCTTCTACCAACAAAGCATCCACTAATTCATCCATCCTTTCCACCCAAATCCACATAATGGACCTTTTAGAATCAAACTTCCAATGTCTTTCATTGGGGGAGTATCACCTCTTGGCCTTGGATGCCCTCCATACTCCTCAAGAGTATGGGAATCTTAGCCAACAACTCAAATATGACCCCAACATTTGAGTCATCATTTAATTCATGCCCTAAACTTGTTAAACCAATTTCATCTATGGAGGACTTGATAAGCCCATTGACACTTCCATTGCATCCTTTTCACCTTGGTCATTTACCTCTACTTTCTCCTATCTAGATAAGCCAAAGTTCACTAGGACATACCTTCATAGTGTGATTAGAAGGGATTTGGTCTTAGATGATATGAACATTAGCTGCATGAGTTGCTTCCAATATAAACCTAAAAACATCACAAAAAGTATGGCCTCAGATTCATTTCACATGAAAAGCAAACTAACCCACTTCCCATCACCATCATTAATGAGGAGGTCCCATCAAAACCTGAGGATTTTGACATCATCTCCCTTAACTTTTTTTTTCATCAACATGATCAGATTAGACCCCTAACTTATCAAAAGGATGGGGCAACCATAACCATTTCTCTAAATCATCTTGAGATGATAGTAGATGATTCTCCTACCATTAATACCATTTAGTGTCAAGATAATGATTGCATTATTGTCTATTTTGGTGCAAAAGATTCTTCTATCCACAAATTTCTTCCTCTTAAAACTTTGACCAAGTTAAACAAATCCACCATGGATATCAACTTGGGTACTATGGATAACCCATGCATTGTAAAAATCATCTAATCTCGAAATTTTGAGGAGCTTCAAGATTCCCCTTCCTTCTTGCAAGACTGTATCATAGAATTTGTTGGGTCTTACATTGACATGCCAATAATCGACCCCTCCATCACTAGCCACAATATAGTCACACACTACGATGCCAAGCTAGTCAAGCAAAAACTTTGATGAATGAACCCTCACATAGCCCTTCTCATCAAAGAAAAGATCTAATGTCTCCTATCCATCAATTTCATCTAGCCCATTGATTATCCCTAATGGGTTTTAAACATCATCCCTATTATCAAAGCCATAGGGGGACTTCACATATGTGTAGACTTTCATGACCTTAACCTTGCTTACCCAAAAGATGACTTTATTTTACCAAGCATTGACTAAATTGTTGATCTTACAGCCAACCATGAGATGTTATCTCTTATAGATGGATTCTTGGGTTACAATCATATCTTAATTTTCCCTGAAGATCAACACAAAACCACTTTTATCACCCCATGGGGAACCTTCTACTATAAGGTCATGCCCTTTGGACTAAACAATGTTGGTGCAACCTATCAATGTGTTATGACCTAAATATTCCATGACATTATTCAAAAAATCATCAAAGACTATGTTGATGACCTTATTCAGAAATCCAAATGTCATAAAGATCACTTGGCCATTCTTAAGATTATCTTTGAATGACTCATCTACTACCATGTCTGCCTTAACTTAAGAAGTGTATCTTCAAGGTCTTATCAGGCAAGCTCCTTAGATTTATCATCTCCCTTTGAGGAATTGAAGTCTATCCTACCAAAACCAAAGCAATCCTTGACATACCTCTTCCCACCCACCTTAAGCAACTCCATAGTTAGCAGGGGAAGCTACAATCCATCCATCACTTTATCTCATAGCTCTCCAATCGATTCCAACCTTTCATCACCTTTTAAAGAAGGATGTATTTTTTAAGTGGAATAAAAACTATTAAAAGGCCTTTGATTCACTTAAAGAGTACCTCTTAGCTCCACCTATCCTCATTCTTCCCAAGGAAGATCAACTATTTTACCTTTATATTTCTACTACTGATCACTTTTTCAGGGCAATACTAGCTCATCAAGATGAGTATCATAAAGAGAAAGATATCTACTACATTATCTATATTCTTGTAGAGTATGAGACTTGATACACCCATACTGAGATATTTTGCCTAGCCTTGGTCTTTGTATCCACCAAACATTTCCACTACCTTCTCAACCATAAAACCTACATCATAACCAATACAGACCCACTCAAGTATATGCACTCCAAGCCATACCAAAAGCAATGTATGGCTAAGTGGATTATAATTTTATCTAAGTTTGACCTTTATTTCCTCAAATAGAAGTCAATTAAAGGGCATGTCATTGTTGATCAATTGGTTGAAGCACCATTAGTAGATAATCAACCTCATCCTCTTGAGTTTCCCAATGAGTCCATCATGACCCTCTCTCAGGCAAACTTCATCTATCAAGTGACCATGTTCTTTGATGAATCAAAGTGTCAACATGGTGGGGGATCCAACATCACCCTTATCGCTCTGCATGGTGAACCCCTTCCTTTATCCTTCAAGCTACATTTTGAATGTACCAACAATATGTCTAAGTATGAAGCCCTGGTGATAGGTCTCCAAACTACATTAGCCTTGGGAGTCAAAATGATTAACATTTTTGGTGACTCTCAACATTTAGTCAACCACATCAATGAATCTTATCAATGTAAAAATGATGTTTTACAATAGTAAAAATAGCTAGTTGATTAACTTTTAGCATCATTTGAACACTACCATATCCAAACCACTCCATGAGCTATGAACAAGTTTGCTAATACTATGAATTCTCTCACCTCCCATATCCCATCTATACCTTCTTAATTTAAGCTATCTATCATTATCCATTAACTTATCCATACCTATTATGTCGAGTTAGACTCACCTACCATCTTCAATGTAGAGGAGAGCCAACCTGACCTTTGGTATCATCAGAGCTTTGACTACCTCAACCTTACCATCATTCCTTTTAGTCTTTCTATAAATTCTCAATGAGAATTTATTTAGATCACCTCACATTATACCATACTAGGGGTAATCCTTTATAAATGTAGCCTTGATGGTCTCCTCTTTTGTTGCCTACATAGTCATGAAGCTTCTCATGGTATTAGGGAAATGCATGATGGGATATGTGAGGGACACTTTAATGGCTTAACCATCATTAAATGCATATTTTTCCTTAGTTATTATTGGCCCACCATTGACCAAGATTGTTGTGATTATGTGAAAAAGTGCATAAAATGTCAACAACATGCCAATTTACATCACATACCTAGCCATAGTCTCCAAGTATCCAAATATCTTTGGCCCTTATTGCAATGGGGTTTGGATCTTATTAATGAAATTAACCCCCATTATTCACATTGACATCATTATATCATTAATACAAATTAATATTTCACCAAATGGGTTGAGGTTATTCCTCTCACCTCAACCAAAGTCAAAAACATTATTAAATTTATCAAACATCACATCATCTATCATTTTTGTGTTCCTCATAAAATTATCATAGATAATGGAAAATCATTCAAAAACAAATAAGTCCAAGGTCTATATGATGCGTTTGATATCAAGTTAAGCTTTTCATTGCCCTATCATCCATAGGAAAATGGATATAGAGAAGCCTCTAACAAAACTCTCAACAACATGCTAACTAAAATGGTTAATGCATCTGGTTAGGATTAGAATTTTCACATCCCTTTTGCCTTATGGGCATATTGTACTAGCATTCAAAACCCTATGAGTGCTACCCCTTTCTCTCTAGTTTTTAGAGCCAAGGCTGTCCTACCTTTGGAAGTCCAAATTCCATATCTTCACATATCCCTATAAGACCTCATTACTGAGAGTAATTATCATCAAGAATGTTTAGTCCAACTTAAGCTACTTAATGAGTGTAATTTAACCATGCTTACCCATATTTGTGTCTATCAAGACCACATTAAATGCTCTTATAATAAACACCTTAAAGTGTGAGAATTCAATATCAAAGACCTCATCCTAAAGGAAAATCAACATGTCACCAACATGGAGAAAAGCAAGTGATGCAAGTTTGATTTCAATTGGATTAGACCTTATATCATATTGCACAAGTATGGATTATAAGCTTACTAGTTATCCTCTTTTGAAGCCCCTCAATAATTTACATCTGCATCCTTTCTTTTGTTAAAATAGGATCAAACTCACCTTTTATCCAACTTAAACTAATCCTTTATTTTATTACCACATTCATCTCCTTATTTTAGGGATAACCAATTAAATCCAAATAATGTGATTATCTATCATAATCATAGCCTAATCTTGAGCAATGGGTACCACGACTCTACCCATGGCATGATTCTCATGGCACTTTCCATCCCTTTTATAAGATGGATTCCCATGGTTGTTATCACCTAAACCTCTTTTACACCTAATTAACCTTCTTGTGATTTTAGTTTTATTTTTATAAAAGGAGAACCTTTAAGCCTATATAAGCAAGTCTATGTCAATCAAAAATCAAAATAAAAAGTAACATTATAAGTAAAAACAATCATGGTTCATTCCTAGCATCCACAAACTGCTCCCTTGAAGGACAATGATCCAAAAAAATCAAAATTACTCAATATAAGGTAGAATTATCCCTTGAAGGACAACTATCAAAAGCCTTAAACAAAAGCGCACAAAACTTAGACCACTCCATTAAAGGATGGCTGAGTCAAGCATTTGTTAAAGCATAACATTTTTTTGGAAGCTACCTATATCTATTAGCTTCGCCATCCTTCCCAAGCAATAAAAAAATAGAAAAAGACTCATTATCAAACGTCAACAAAAAATAACATAATTTTGAAAGCCACAATCATCTCTCATAAGTAGACTTTTTGCATTGATTAGTCTACACCTTATATGACATGGACTTGTTTATAATAACACTTTGATAACTTACAAAAGATGCATACTAATCTCACAAGAAGGTCCCATGTTCATTCGTATCCCCGTTATACACTATAAATAAGGGATTTTGAGCTTACTTGACATTATGTGATCAAGACACCTTTTTTAACCAACTAACTAATGCTAATATAATACATTAAGAAGGCTTATGTTCCTTAAGCCAATCTAATTTCAATTTGTTTTAGTCCTTGCGAAAGAAGAAGCATTTTTCTTAATTCTTATTCTATCATACTGGTTGATACATTCACTTAGAAGTTTGTATCTTGACTGTCTTCTCTTTCTCACATTTGGTTTTGTTATTTAACTTACTTTATGTGCTTTACCTTAATCTAAGCAAAATGAACATAATCATAACCACATCACATAATATCATCATCACATAATAAACACATATAGACATCATTAGCATAATCACTACCTCCATAAATAAACCAAATATCACCATCACATCCTCATAATCACATATACCATATCCACTACATGTCTAAATCTAAATGAGGAAGCATAGATTTATTAAATTTCAACATGAACACCATAATCATAACCATATCATTAACATCATCAACATCATACCATTTATCACATCTATAGAACTATGATCCATAATCCATAACCATAATAAAAATCACATCATAACCTTGTCCACCTAAGCATACCCAATAGCCATAACTGTAATAATATTAATATCTTAAACATGATCATCTCAAACATGACATTAAATGATCAAATCTTAAACAACATGACCAAATACCATAGTCATTATGTCATAAACATCATCTTAAACATCAAAGACATCACATTAGCATCACATAATCATATAAGGATCATCATAGTCATCCATAACCATCACATCATAATCACATCAATAACATCAATCCATATCAAGCATCATCATGAACATAAATTAAAGAGACATATAATCACATGCCTACCTTCATGAGTCCACATCAACATCATCATGAACATAATCATATCAACACAATATCATAAATCTGCAACATGAACATCATAACTATGAACCACAAACCATATACAACATTCACATCTATATCTCATAAATAATCATCATCATGTATATGAAAATATACATCTCACTACATTGAATCACAAGTCAATATCAAAATCATATGGAACATCAAAAATATAAATGTCTCATAATCAATCTATGATCCTAAGCACCACTACCTCTTAGAGCCTGCCCTCTTACACCTACCTATCCTCTTACAGATGCAGTCCACTAACCTAGTGTCACCATACTATCACCTCCTACAATCCCAACCTTGTATTCACCCCCATCAGGGCTCATTTGGTAAATGCCTAAAGACCAAGGCCTCATCATACCACAATGCCTCCATAGTTACTACATATCTTTGCATTGAGATAGTTCCTGATGATCCATAACTACTGTTACTCCTCCTCTTACCTATTAGAGAGTGTTTCTCTCTTACATCACCATGGCTAGTTAAGCCCTAACTTGATCTCTCTCTCTTATAAGCATAAACACCTAAACCTGTGATACTACCAAGGATGCCTATGCTACTACTAAGGATGTCTGAGCTACAACTAGAGTTGCTTGTGCCTAGTCCCTCTCAATAGTCACTACCTATACATCTGGGTCAACCCCTTGCATCTGAGCTATTGATCATCTCCCCCTATATCGACATCCATGTCCTAATAACCACCATCATCACCTTCAAAGTTAACCATAACATAGTGTACCTAGTTCCATGTAGGATAACCAAATGCAACACCTACATAATCCATATTTATCCTCATAGGAAACTTCTTATGATCAATAAAATCATAAATGGGCTATGGACTGGGTAGTGGAAAATTTGCATCCTCCCTCCTATATCTTAGGAACACCTTAGGTATATCTTGCATGAGGCCTAACTACCTTCATACCCTATCAAATAGAATCATCTCTATCTCATGGTCTCATATACCATAGATCCATCTATAGCTCTAAAGAGACAAAGTATGCCTCCTATAGTGTGCCTATCCTAGAAACTTAACATACAGTCTCTAAATCACATCTCCCACAACCAGAACATCTAGTCAACCCCTGTACTAGTCTATATCATGTGCCCCTCCTCCAAGTCTTGAGAGGGCATGGTCACCTTTCCACCTCATATATCCAACTCTAAAATCCATCTACATGAAACCCTCCCATAGGAGTCCCATAGGTCTCAATACTTGAATGTGCTTGTAGGCTCAATAATGAAGGACAAACCTGACACTAATCCTATATCTCCTATGGGCTCAAAATCCCCACAACTCTTAGTAAATCTAAACCAATAGCATAGGTGCCCATAAAAACACTATGTGACCCAAATACATATCCACAAGCACCCCTAGTAACAAGTAAGGGAATCTCCCACTACTTGACTTAGGTAATACAAAACACATAACCACTATCATCATCATAGTCAACAACTACCTCACACCCCTATCTCTCTGGTATAGTGGTGTGTAGTGGAAGCCTCTTGAGTCACACCATGGGTACTCATGGTCATCCTCATATAAGAGCTCCATAAACTCATCTTGCTCATCCATTTCAATATGGTAGATTAGCTCACTCTATATGGGTAACCACATAATTCTATGAATATCCTCAAGTAGAATGGTCATCTCACCTATCAAAAGTAAAATGGTATTAGTGGTAGGATCCCATCTCTTGATGAGTGCCAATAACATCACCATATCTTAAGGTACGTGATAGTAATACCTCATACTACCAAATCTCATGTCTTTCATGTTCTGCAAATTGGTATCAATCATACCTCTTTGAATCTCATCACAAATATAGGGCACCCAGTCTCTAATTTGTATCCTCTCCCATGCCTATAGGGTTTGATAATAAAAACCTTAGTTCATTAACATATTTTTCCTATGAACTCTACCTATTACCCCTACCTCCTATTTTAACCTACTTACCTTAATAACAATAGTTATGCCTAAATTTGACCCATAACCATGACTCATAATCAAATCCACCTATTCCACCTTGTAATATCTACATCAATACCCTTAACCTATCTTATTTTAACCATTACCTACACCCTTACAACTTTTCTCAAACACACAACTATTTACTATGAACCATTAACTTGTACTCACACCCTTCACCCTATAACATTCAACCAAACATAAATCCTACCCTTAACATCTAACTAAAATATCCTACTACAATTTTAAACCATAACCTTTAATATATAAGATTCACCTATTTACCTTAACCATGACCTATTAACCCTAACCTTCCACAAAAAAAATTTAACTATTTCTTAACCATTCACCAAAACATTCAGCTCATCCATTAACTACCACAAGTCAACTATTTCTATAGTCAACCGCTAATGATTACAAGACCAACCATCGATGGTCACCATATATTGACCTATCGATGATTACTTATCGAGTCTTGATGGTCAGTAGTGATCAGTGATAGTTATAAATGACTGTCGATAGTCATTAGGAAGTGACCATTAATGATCAAGCTAAACCTTATATTCCTAATCTACCTACCTAATGTCACAACAACTAAAACTAACTTGCCTCATACCCTCCCCTATCTACCATAACCTTGCTAATTTGAATATAACCTACCAAATTTAACCCTAAAATCATAACAAAAAACTATCAAAACCTAAACCTAAGTCAAATAAACCCATAACCAACTCAATAACAAATAATCCAAACTAACATTCAATTGCACAAATTAAAACTCAATTATCAATTTAAAAACATTGCCTACCTCATTCCTCAACCATGATCAAGGAGAAACCCTAGGGACCACCACCTGACCCCATGCTCTCCCTTATCCCCTCTACATATTAATTAGGTTAAAACTCTAGTAATGCTAGGTCAACTCAATCCACCTCACTTACTCGATCAATAACTAGAAACATCATCATCATCATCAAAGGTCAGTATGCTTAAATGAGCAAATAGAATCCCCAACAATATTTTATCTTCTCCCTTTTAGGGCTGACATGTGATCACCAATGATCAAGGTAAACATTGATAATTGACCCTAAATGTCAACCATGACTATTGACAGTGAATATTTTAGGTATTTTTCCCTCTTAACCATAAATTCTAAACAAAATTTTTCACCCAAACCCAATCCAACTACCCACCAATGGAGATTCCTTTCTCTACCAACCTTCACCACCAATAATTTTAACCTCACCACTTTCCCTTTTGGCCTAACTATCACATGTTTTTGTGACAACCTTGCCTTGATCCTTTTGACCACACTGACTATATTTCCAAGTTGAATATTTTGAACTTGCACTACCTTACACACACTTGACCAATTTGTGTATTCATGAGAACACTTTCTACTTTGGATACTCATGAAAACACTGACCTTATCTAGGAGACTTGCATTTAAAAGTGTATCCTAACCTTTACATACAGTCATAAGGTCCACTTGTCACTTATCCTTCTAGTACCAACCTTATTTTTAAAAACCATGGTAGCCTAGTCAATGCATAATCTTGAATATCACACTTCATCACTATTTGTGCATATGTTTACACTTCTATGCCTATCCTATCACCCACTTCATCAAACCCACACCAAACTCAATTTACCTATTCAAATATTAGTTTGATGAGGAACAACTCCCATATTTGGGGAAACCTAATCCTCAACCCCAACCCTTTTTTTTTGTAGCTTGTTGATATAAACTACATAACAAAAAAAGGTAAAATGCAGACACTAAAAACCTACACATGATGGTTCTAATTATCAAACGAACCCCTAGAAAACCCTTGAACCCCCTCAAGATTATTTGATGGCCTTTTAACTACCAAACTTAACTCAACCCAACTTAACCTTTGACTAACTTGACCTTTAACCTAGCGACCATCAATGGTTAGGCTTGAACATCGATGGTCAGCTTTTAACCACCTAAACACTTAAATTCTAGCTCAACTACAACTTGATTTTTTATTTTTAGTTATATATTTAGTGCATGTGATCAATGCATGTAGATGCTAAAAATAAATTTCTTGTTGAACTGATTGTTTCACTGCTCCTTTCTTCATATAAAAAGAGTGGAGGAGGTGAAGAAGATTAGAGAAATCAAGCATAAAAAAGAACCAACAATCATTAGAGCTACTTGTTTTAGAACTTGTTTTATAGGTATTCTCCCAATGAGTGTAATAGAGAGAAAAAGTGCTATGACAACTCATCAATCCATAACCAAGTACCGTTACTCTACCAAAATTGCTCTAGACTCCATCAATGAGTTCTCAGCCACACACCTCAACCCTTCTTTAGATTAGTAATCTAAGTATCTAATTTTAGTAATTAGTTTACTTTATTTATATTTTGTAACCCACCTAACCCAAACCTACCTTTAAAAATATCATTTTATAACCTCACCAACCAATTTATTAAACTAACCTAGAACCCATAATAACTATCAATGATCACCTTGACTATTGATAGTCTATCCACAATCATCAATGATTGTGAACCATTGATGTTCACCCTAGCCATTGATGATCACCCCTGTTATCCCCAAAAATGTCACTCATTTTTGGGACAACTATGAACTATTTTGGTTCAACAGACCAAAATCCTCTCTCCCCTTTTAAAAAATTGTTCTAAGCATTCAAGTTATTCATTTTTCAAAGCTCTTCTAGAAATCTACAAAATCTGTAGGCTTGAATCTATGGACTCTGTAGGCTTGAAACTACGGACTCCATAAGCCCATTTCTATAGAATTTGCAAGCTTGAATCTACGAACTCTATAGGCCAAGTTCTATGGACTCATTTCTATGGACTTCATAGGTTGATTTCTATGAAATCTGCAGGAAGAAATAAGCTCTCAACACTTAAGCAATTTTAACCACTTCAAGGTTCAACATCATCGATAAGATTTAAGTGCTTCGACAATGGTTCAAAGGTTCAACACATGGTTGGTTCAAGTATACAAAGGACTTATCCAAATAAAGGGATTGATCTAATTGAACCATTGAACTATTGAACCAAAGTTGGTTCAATCAATCGGTTCAAGGGGCTGCCCCAAAGCCAAAAGAACAAGTGCCCTTGCAGAGGTGAACCAAGGTCAGACATCCCTTATGGAAGGTAGGTGAGGAGCAGACGGATCATTGTAAAAGTCTGAAGGATAGTTCTGGGCTTGAATAGTCCTTGTAGAGGGCTTAGTTCTCTTTTGGGAAAAAAACATGGAAAAATGATTAAGGCATTTCCTTCAGACAAAAAGTTTGAAGGAATTCCTTTGGACAAAAAGTCCGAAGGAATTCCTTCTGACTTTTGCCTAAAGGAAAAGCCTAAAGAAAAGTTTGCTAAAGGATGAAGCCCGTTGAAGGAAAAGATTGAAGGAAAAGTCTGAAGGAAAGTAGATGAAACAAAGAAAAAGATTCCTTTAGACATTTTGTCTAAACGAATTAACCTGAGGACTCTTCGAGAGAAAGAAGCTCGAAGGCCATCCAAAGATCGCCTGAAGGGTAAAAGCCCTTGTGGGGGGCTCTCACCGGCCAAAATAGGCCTTTCTTAAGACCCTAAAGGGATTCTTCTCCATTGGGAAAGACAAAATAAGAAAGCCAAAGGAATTGTCAAGGAAAGTGATGGGCCCACAGACGTCAAAGTTGAACATCATGAACTAGCCATTGAGATCCAAAAGTCTGACCACATCCCCATAGCTATCAAAATCAAGGTGACCAAATAGCCATTGGATTTCAAGTGATGATGTGCCCAAAGATGTCAAATTCATGGTAATGAAATAGATGTTGATCCTTGTAGGTTTAAGCATGGACCTGAATGCATTCAAAGGCCTTAAGGCCAAGGCCAAAAGGAAGAACCACTGAGAGAAGGAGCGTAAAGAGCCAGTAAAGCTAGGAACGTAGCCCCAAGAGCTTAAATTTTAGGAAGAGACAAAGCTGGAAAAGATAAAAGTAGAAAGAGGGAAAAGCTTGAAATATCTATGCAAAAGTAATCTTAGTAGGTGGAATAGTCCACTAAGCAGATTTTTTGGCTTGCAAACATTAAAGGCATAGCCTGTTAGTCTCCTTTAGAGTAAAGACAAAATGGATAGCTGTGCAAATGTTAAAGGGGACAAACCAGATGATCTAGACCCAAGAAGAGACATATTAGATGAATGGACATGCCATAATTAAGGCATTGACTGCAACATGGGCCGTCCCAAGGGAAAGAGCACCAATCTTTGCTTGGTTGCTATACATTATAATTTCTCTCATTATGCAAGGGAGATCTTCCCATTATCAAAAGCAAAACTTTGCCCAAATTGAAAGGTGAATACTAAGACTTTGAGCTTAGATTATTGTTCATATCATTTTATCTGAATGAGAAAGCAAGTTGTTTGTAGACTTTGTGCTGTTATAGCTTGTATCATTTTAGGAGATTGTTTTTATGTTTATCTTCTAAATGTGTTCTTGTTTATTTAATTTGGCAAGTAGAGCTAGTGGAAGTGATATGGAAGGTGTCTTGAAACCAGTTACTTTCAGACTTTGTGCTGACATAATTGTTTTCAGTGTGTGTTTTTAGTTTCTTTCTGTGTAAAGGACCTTGGGATGACTTTGTGCCCATATTATTATTTGTATTTCACTCTTGGGAAGTCAAGGTGGAGACTTTATGCTACACCTCAGGCTACTGGTTACTACGCCCTTGGTTACCAGTTACTTGTCACTACCAAAAATATTCTTGTTGTTTACAAGAACAAGCACTTCTTAAAGAAGAGAAGTGCCTTCTCTTATTTCACCAAGATTTCTACTATCCAGAAAGGGATCTGGCTCTTGGTTGAATGTTAATTCTAAAGGAAGAGAATTAACTTCACCAATCACTAAAGATTTCTCCTTTGATCTATGAGCATCATCTCTAAAAAAAGAGAGATGGATGGTTTATCCTACCCTTGAGTGTTATTTTTTTACTTATTTATATAGTATATATCTCCTACATATTCATAGGGAACCTCCCCTTGATGAGAGGAGAGATTTATCCCCTATTGATGTAGTAAATCTACACATCTAGCTGACCAATCTCCCTATGCTGTGGTTGAAGAGACTTATTTTGCTCACCAATTAGCTGGTTGACAAAATATTCACCCAACAGATTTTGGCGACTCCGCTAGGGACTACGAACGTGTATTTTGAAACCTCAAGCTTCAACTTGAAGCATCTCCAATTCCTTTTTCATTTTACACTCTGGCAGATCCACCCTACATGCGAGACCAGAGAGCTCAAGGTATTGTTGATCCCATGTTTGAATTGGTATGACAAACTAATTTTGAGATTTCTCCTCCACCATCTTGCCTTCAGCGAACTAGGAGTTTCCCTCCTACCAACGCTAGATCTCCCATACCCAGTGAAACTTCTAGTCTCAATACTGGTAAGGTTTTATCTATTTTGACCCCACCAAGATTTGCTATCCTACCGTTTAATCATCCTCTCATAATGGCCCAAGGTCCTTGGGGTAACTCTTTTGGTCCTCTCAATCTGACCCCACCTTTACATGAACTACCTCATAATTTGAGAAAGAATTTTCCTAAATTCTATGGCGATGGGAAGGTTCATCCTGATGAGCATATTACTACCTTCTCTATAGCATGCAATGTGATAGGTGTGGAATATGAAGATATGGTAGTGAGACTTTTTGTATAAACTTTACAAGGTGCTAGCATGGATTGGTTTTACCACCTTCAAGATCGAACTATAACTGACTGGAATACACTCAAATCCAAGTTTGAGGCTAGGTTTAAACCTGCTAAAGACACACATGCCTTATTGGCTCAACTTACACAAATGAAGAAGGAACCCCATGAGCCCATGAGGGATTTCATAGCAAAATTTAATAAGCTGAGAAACTAGATTCCTACTATTGCTCAGCCCACGCTAGAGAATCTCAAGTTCTTTTTCATCAACTCACAACTTCCTAAAGTAAGTTTTTTATTAAGGCAGGCTGGCCCTATGGATCTCACTATGGCTCAAAATTTGGCTACTAAGATTGAGGATGATCTTATCCTGGTAGATAAGATCAAAAAAGACTCCAATAAAAATAAATTTTCTTCATTTGTTGAAAGTTCTTCTACGAGCACCACAGATCCTATGGTGCAAAAATTGATGAATGAACTGCTAGCTTTGAAAAGACAAATGGCCCAAGGTATGTCTACTCCCACCTATCAGGATATGCCAAGAAAAATATTTTAGAAGCAATCATATCAAGGTAATGCTGCTAGAAACTAAGGGCAACCAAATCGCTTGCCTCCCCCAAATGGGAAGCTTGCCATTGAAGCAACACCTACTAATTCAGCAATTGGTTACCTTGAAACTAAACATGATTTCTCACTCCAACCTGAATTGGATCAATAAGATGACACTAATCTCTTTGAAAAATAAGAAGAAGAATTAGCTGGTGACTCTAATATCAATTTATTAGATTATTAGGATGAATTTGAAAGTAAGGGAGAAGTGTTTGATGGATCTTATGCTATTTTTACCAAATCTCAAAACCAGTCAGCTCAACAAGCTTATAAAGAAAAAGCAAGAGAACTTCAGTTGGTAGTTTTTATCACTAAACAAGGGGATTCATTGGCTTTTCAACTAAAGGATCAGGTAACTAACAAAAAAGTGAGTACCTCAAACCATCTCATACCTTCCACTTCTATTTCTCAGACTAGTGTCACACCCACTAAAGATCAAGATGATGGGCCCACTTCCTCTACCTCTAGCTCATTTCAATTATTTGATATAATTGATCATGCCAAAAAGACTAAGATTCAAATGACTGAGATTGAGTACTTGTGAGCCAATATTGAACAATTTGATAGATTGGCTAATTACGTGGGAAGTAAGACTGTTCACATAGGACAAAATTCTTCAAACACAACTCATGATTCCTCTAAGAATAAACCCACCCAAAATAATCTTGTTGTTACTCCTCTTGTTTCTCTCCAGAAAATAAAACTTTGTTACGTTTCCCTATTGATAAATGGTTATAAATTGAGTAATTGCATAATAGACTCTGGAGCTTCTGATAATGTTATGCCTGCCAAGGTAGTAGATTATCTTGGTCTAACTTTGACTAAGACTTTTGGGAGGTGCTTTTCTATGGAAAATAAACAAGTCCCACTCTTGGGTCAAATCAAAGATGCTTAGTTTGCATTTGTGACTTTTTCAGAGAAGAGAATCAAAATGACGATCCTAGTGGCTGATGTTCTAGCCTCTTACGACATTCTTCTTGGCCAAAATTTCTGCAAAGATGTTGATGGTGAGCTAAGCATGGACTTGTCTGAGGAGAGGATCCTAGTCAAAGGTGTTATAAAGAGATTGCTTCCTGAAAAGGAAGCAAAATATGTGGTCACCCAATCATCAACACCTAAAGCTCAAATTTTATTTGAGTATTTAGGCATGGCTAACTACTTTCTATCTATAGACGAAGGTCATGAGGCATTTGATGAAGCTCCTGCAAGTGACAACATGGGAATGCATTTAGTTGGAACAATAGAAGAATTGGTGGAGTGTAGTACTAATGTGGAAAGATCTTCACCCCTAAATGAAGAAGGATCTAGAGAAACATCAGTGTCAAATGGGGTATGGATTTTAAAATTTGATGGTAGCTACTCTTTTACCAGCTTAAGAGTAGGAATTGTGTTGATATCTCCTTAAGGAGATATTTTTTCTTCATCCTACAAGTTGTAGTTCAACAACACCAAAAACATAATTGAGTATGAATCCCTACTGCTTGGGTTGAAGGTTGCTCATGACAAAGATATCAAACTCCTTCATGTTAAAAGAGACACTGAACTAGTGGTTTATTAGGTAAGAAACCTATATCAAACCAAGAATGAAAAATTGTGCCACTATCACAATTTAATTTGGGATCAAATTGAAAGTTTCGACCCTTTCAACATCTTGGCCGTACTGAGAGAATTCAATGATCAGGCTGATACATTGGCTATTTCAACTACTCTTTTAGTTCTCCACCTAGACTTTAAAGGAGACAAGTACACTATTGAGCTGGTCTTTCAACCAAGTGTACATAATAATGCTAGTCATTGGCAAGTATTCAACAATGATAATAAAATCATTGCCTTCTTAGAGAAAAAGGATAGCTTTAAATGGCTGCATTTTGAAGGTAGTGAATCTCAAAAATGTGAGCCAGCTCTTGAATAAAATACAGACGCAAGTGAGGAGTTCTTGCAACTTAAAGGGATTAAGATTCATAAAGGCCTAGTTTCCCTTGAGAAGTTATTCGATAACTATGACAGATTCATCAAAAAATAGCAAATAGATTCAAGCTCCTCTCAAGAGTTTGATCAAGTAAATCTAGGAACCAAAGGAGATCCTAAGATGGTGAACATTAGAAAATGCTGCACTCCTAAGGAGAAATTCAAGTTCACTGCTCTACTCTATCAATACATGGACGTCTTAGCATACTCTTATGATGACCTGAAGTCACTCAGGCTTGATGAAATTTGGCATGACATTCCCCTTAAGGCTAACTCAGTGCCTTATAAGCAAAAGTTTAGGCAATATAATCTAAAAATATTAGGTACCATTTTATTTGAGATATAAAAAATGCTAAATGCTAGGATAATCTTTCCAATCCATCACTCTACATGGATTGCTAATATAGTGCCTATAAGGAAGAAGAATGGCAAAATTCACATCTGTGTAGATTTCAGAAACTTGAATCAGTCATCCTTAAAAGATAACTACCCTCTGCCTATCATAGATCAAGTTCTTCAGAAGGTGATTGGTTTGGAAATGTTATCAATACTGGATGGCTTCTCAAGGTATAATCAAGTTGAATTTAGAAAAGTATACCAACATAAGACTGCCTTCACCACACCTTGGGGCACCTTCGCTTATCGAAGAATGCCTTTTGGTCTAATAAATGTAGGTGCCACATTTTAGAGAGCAATGGACCTCACTTTTAAGGATGAAATAGGTAAGTTCATTGTAATATATCTAGATGATTTAATAGTTTTTTCCAAGCATCATTTTGATCATGTACATTATTTACAACAAGTGCTGGAATGCTACTGCTAGAATGGCATTTCTTTGAATCCAAATAAATATTTTTTTGGGGTAACAGAAGAGAAACTTTTAGAGCACATTGTATTTTGAGAAGGCATTAAAATTGACTCAAAAAGAGTCAAGTCCATCTGGGAGCTTACCCTACCCACAAGTAAGACTGTGGTTCACTCTTTCTTGAGAAAAGTGAAATTTTTATGAAGATTCATCTTTGAGTTCACTGAGAAAACTCACCACATTGTCAACATGATGAATGGCAAAGCCACCTTTAGGTGGACTGCAGAGGGCAAGTTAGCATTCGAAGACATCAAAAAAGCAATCACCCATGCACCAATTTTAGTTTATCTAGATTACACAAAAGACTTCATAATATACAGCTATGCTTTTGAGCATACACTTTCAACTATTTTGGTTCAACAAAACCAAGAAGGTGTAAAATATCTTATTTATTTTATGAGCTGTTTGCTCAAAGCTCATGAGCTAAAATACTCAAACATGGAGAAGCATGCTTATGCTGTGGTTAAAGCGGTGAAGCATTTCAAGTTTTATATCTTGAATTCACATACTGTGGTTTTGGTGCCTGATACAATGGTGAAGTCCATTATGAATCAATAGGAGTTTGGTACAAAAAGGGGTAATTGGATAGCTAGGATTCAAGAGTTTGATTTCAACATCAAACCTACTAAACTTGTGTGGTGAAAAGGCCTGTGCTAGTTGATTGCTAATAATATCCCCAAGGAAGCTAAAAATAAAGAAATAGAGATTAAAGGCATGCCTATGGTCCTCTTCATTGCCACTACTGATGAGTGGTATTCTAACATTGCCCATTTTCTAACCTATGGTGAGTGTCTTGCTCATCTATCCTATAAAAAAAATGAAATGTTAAACTAAAATCTGCTAGCTATATCTTGTGGGATAATGGTTTGTATAAGAGAAGCCTTGATGGGGTATTTCTTCACTGCATCGATAAGGTGCAACAAGATAAACTTTTGGAGTCTTTCCACAATTTAGCATGTGGAGGACATTTTTTGCACCAATAATAGCCCATAAAATTCTATGAGTAAGGTACTATTGGCCTATGCTTTTTTAAGATGCTTTTAAATGGGTGCGTAGGTGTGAATTGTGTTAGTAGTTCATTAGAAAGCCTAAATTGGCTGCATTACCCCTCAAGCCAGTGGTAATTGAAGAACCTTTTCAACAATGGGGTATTGACTTCATTGGCACAATTAACCTATCTTCAAGTACTGAGCATGATTATGTCCTCATGGCAATTGACTACTTTACCAAATGGGTGGAAGCCATCCCAACTAAGCACACTACTTCAAAAGTGGTATGTAATTTTCTTAAGGAAAATATTATTTTCCAATTTGGGGTTCCAACTAAGATTGCAATAGATAATGCAGCCTATTTCTCTTCTTATGAGATTACTCAATTTTGATTTTATTATGGAAGAACCCTATCCCACACTTCTGATTATTTTCCACAAGGGAATGACCAAGCAGAATCGAGCAACAAGAACTTGGTTACTATTATCAAGAAATTGGTAGATGATAATCAGAGGACTTGGCACAAAGCATTGTTTGACTCTTTGTGGGTAGATAGAATTACACCTAAGAGGGCCATAGGTATGTCATCATTCCAAATTTTGTATGGCTTGAATGCAGAGATACCCATCACTCTGGAACTACCAACACTCAAGTTAGCAAAGGCAATCAAAGATTCAACCTTCAAAAATTCAATTGACAAAAGGATCATGTGTCTAACTGAATTAAATGAGCAATGAACTATGGTAGTAGACCAGATTACTATACATCAAAATCAAGTGAAGAAACTTTTTGACAAGAGGGCCAAGGTTCATGATTTTCAAATTGGAGATCAAGTCTTGCTGTGGGACAAGAGGAGAGAACCAAAGGGAATGCACAATAAATTTGATTCTTTATGGAGAGGTCTGTTTACTATTCATCAAGTCTATGGTGAGAATAACTTCTTGCTGGAGTATCAAAATGGAGCACCATTCTCACTGCCCCATAGTGGGTAGCATTTGAAGCACTTCAATCCTTGAATTTTTAGATGAGTTCACTTGTATATTTTTATAGTTTTTATTTTTTTTGTTTTTCATGTCTTTTATTTTTTGGCTTGACCCTGTAGCCCAATGGCTTGGATGAAGGCACTTAGAGACTAGTTTCTACTCCCTTCAATAGTTTCAAAATTTTAACTAAGGGAAGTTCCCCAACTGGAGCTAGCTGTTGTCCCCAAAAACGTCACTCATTTTTGGGACAACCTATGAACTATTTTAGTTCAACAGACCAAAATCCTCTCTCCCCTTTTCAAAAATTGTTCTGAGAATTCAAGTTCTTCATTTTTCAGAGCTCTTCCAAAAATCTATGGACTCTATAGGCTTGAATCTATAGACTCTACAGGCTTGAAACTACAGACTCCACATGCCCATTTCTACTGACTCTGCAGGCTTGTATCTACGGACTCTGTAGGCTAGGTTCTATGGACTCAGTTCTATGAACTTTATAGGTTGATTTCTATAGACTCTGTAGGAAGAAACAAGCTCTCAACACTTAAGTAATTTTAGCTACTTCAAGGTTCAACATTGTCGGCAAGAGTTGAGCACTTTAGCAATGGTTCAAAGGTTTAATGCATGGTTGGTTCAAGCAGACAAAGGACTTAGCCAAATAAAGGGATTGAGTCGATTGAACCATTGAACCATTAAACCAAAGTTGGTTCAATCGATTGGTTTAATTGGTAGGTTCAAGGGGCTGTCCTAAAGCCAAAGAAATAAGTGCCCTTGTGGAGGTGAACCAAGGTCAGACAGCCCTTACGAAAGGTAGGTGAGGAGCAGACGGACTGTTGTAAAAGTATAAAGGATAGTTTTAGGCTTGAACAGTCCTTGTAGAGGGCATAGTTCTCTTTTGGGAAAAGAATGTGGAAAAATGATTAAGGCATTTCCTTCAAACAAAAAGTCTAAAGGAATTCCTTCATACTTTTGCCTGAAGGAAAAGCCCAAAGAAAAGTCTATCGAAGGATGAAGCCCGTCAAAGAAAAAGACCGAAGGAAAGCAGACGAAACAAAGAAAAGGATTCCTTCAAACATTTTGTCTAAAGGAATTAACCTGAGGACTCTTCAAGAGAAAGAAGCCTGAAAGCCATCCAAAGACTACCCAAAGGGTAGAAGCCCTTGTGGGGGGCTCTCATCGGCCAAAATAGGCCTTTCTCAAGACCTTGAAGGGATTCTTCTCCTTCGAGAAGGACAAAACAAGAAAGCTAAAGGAATTGTCAAGGAAAGTGATGGGCCCACAAATGTCAAAGTTGAACATCATGAACTAGCTATTAAGATCCAAAAGTTTGGTGACATCCCTACAACTGTCAAAATTAGGGTGACCAAATAGCCATTGGCTTTCAAGCGATAACGCGCCTAAAGACATCAAATTCACAGTAATGAAATAGCCATTGATCCTTGTAGGTTTAAGCGTGGACCTAAATGCATTCAAAGGCCTTAAATCCAAGGCTAAAAGGAAGAACCACTGAGAGAAGGAATGTAAAGAGCCAGTAAAGTTGGGAACGTAGCCTTAAGAGCTTAAATTTTAGGAAGAGACAAAGCTAGAAAAGATAAAAGTAGAACAACAAAAAAGCCTAAAATATCTATGCAAAAGTAATTTCAGTAGGTGGAATAGTCCACTAAGTAGATATTTTGGCCTACAAACATTGAAGGCACAGCTTGTTAGTCTCCTTTAGAGTAAAGACAAAATGGATAGCTATGCAGACATCAGAGGGGATAGACCAGATGATCTAGACCCTGAAAGAAACATATTAGATGAATGGACATGCCATAATTAAGGCAATGCACTATTCCAAGCATGGTCCCTCCAAATAGAACTAAAAATGCATTGAAGGCATTGACTATAGCATGGGCCATACCATGGAAAAGAGTGCCAAGCTTTGCTTGGTTGCTATACATTGTAATTTCTCTCATTATGCAAGGGAGATCTTCCCATTATCAAAATCAAAACTCTATCCAAATTGAAAGGTGAATATTGAGACTTTGAGCTCAAATTGTTGTTCATATCATTTTATCTGGATGAGAAAGCAAGTTGTTTGCAGACTTTATGCTATTATAGCTTGTATCATTCTAGGAGATTGTTCTTATGTCTATCTTCTGAATGTGTTTTTGTTTATTTAATTTAGCAATCAAAGCTAGTGGAAGTGATAAGGAAGGTGTCTTGAAACTAGTTACTTTCAGACTTTGTGCTGACATAATTATTTTTAGTATGTGTTTTTAGTTTCTTTCTGTGTAAAGGACCTTGGGATGACTTTGTGCCCCTATTTTTCTTCATATTTCACTCTTGGGTAGTTAAGGTGGAGACTTTGTGCTACATCTCAGGCTGCTAGTTACTATGCCTTTGGTTACTAGTTACTTGTAACTACCAAAAATATTCTTGTTGTTTGCAAGAACAATTACTTTTGAAAGAAGAGAAGTGCCTTCTATTATTTCACCAGGATTTCTACTATCTAGGAAGGGATCTGGCTCTTGGCTGAATGTTACTTCTGAAAGAAGAGAAGTACCTTCACCAATCACCCAGGATTTCTCCTTTGATCTGTGAGCATCATCTCTGAAAAAAGAGAGATGGATGGTTTATCCTACCCCTGAGTGTTATTTTCTACTTATTTATATAGTATATAGCTCCTGCATATTCATAGGGAATCTCCCCTTGATGAGAGGAGAGATTTGTCCCCTGTTGATGTAGTAAACTTGCACATCTGGCTGACCAATCTCCCTATGCTATGGTTGAAGAGACCTATTTTGGTCACCAGTTAGCTGGTTTAAAAAATATTCACCCAACAACCCCAACCACCGATGGTCACTGTGTGACAAATAAATAACAAGCTAGTTTTACCCACTAAACCACAACCAAATTCAAATTTCTGACCCTTTGCTTGATCACATATTACCACACTATTTTATGAATCATACCTGATTTACTTAGCATTAATATTCAATCATTTATTTCTATAATTAGTTAAATTCATCTCTTTTCAAGCACTTCTTGTATTTGATTTTAGTATCTTATATTATTTATGAAATTAATTTATCTTTCATTTCTAGAACTTAATTGTTTAAAAGTGTGGATTGATAGCCTCTAAAGAAGCTTATGCTTCTTAGATCTAGCTTGCTAGGCAATACACCTTAATACCTAACTAATCAACCACTTATTTGAGTGATTTCTTATCTACAATTCATTCCTCTCAAGCCAAAGAGGACTATCTACAACTGTCTGGATCATAGAGTGCAAACCAAATCCAGGATCTACTGACCTCACCATTCTTTCAAATTTTACTCTTTCTTCATGAGAAATAAACAAAATTTGAGTAAAACACTCTATTTTATCAAATGTAGGCCCCCTATAATATACAAAGATACCCTACATCAGTTAATTAGTAGATGAAGTTGATCTTATAGTCTAAATAACTCAAAAACATTCACATTCCTCTAATATCATAGAACTACCCCTATTTATAAGTAGAGGTTGAAAATTTTCCATAAGGTGAGAATGTAACCAACTCAAGTGGTTATGTAACCACTCAAAGGTAGTGACATCCTAAACATATTATGGTAGTTACAAACCCATTATGATGGTTATGAAACTACCACTTGTAAAAGGTGATGTTTTTGTAACCTGAGTTGTGGTTCTGCTAGTTGCCTGTGGTTTCCTCAAAACCCCTAAAACCCACTAATAACCACCTAAACTTCAACAAATCCTACAAATATCTAACCTATCATCCCAAACAATAACCATGAAATTTTTTTTTTTAAATTTGACTTGATTTCAACCACATTTTGAATAAATTTTCAAATTTGGGTAAAAAATGAAGAGTTAACAAAAATTGACTTGATTATGCTTGATCGCACCTTTTTATGGTATATTTTCCATCCTCTCATCACTCTATTTTCAAGGACTAATTTTATGCCCATAATGGTCACTATAACTCTAGAGCTCAAAAATATCCCTCAATGCAATGACATAAATGAATTGTTTTTGACAAGTTTTTGAACTTATTGGACCCAAAACTAACCATTTTAATTCAAACATTTTCTATTTTTAGCATAATTTTTCATATTAATATTTATTCTCATGAATATATGTGTCATCTTTCTTGGGTGTTATAAATCAATGTTTTATCACTAATGTTTTAACAACATTCCTATCTTTTATAGCATATTCTATAGTTTTGTAGGTACATATAGCTTGACACTAGGTTTAGTCCCTTTTTGTGATGGTCCAGGTAGTATGATCTTCCCCAAACATATGGTACATATTATTTCCATGTTTTGATTACATAGCCTTCTTTTGGTTTTCTTTCAGAGCACACTTGAAACTCATCTTCCATTTATAGATTGCATGGAATCCCAATAGGCTTTGTTACTCCATTAAGGTAAGTAAGGTAAGTATTTATAACTCTCATTTCCTTTTTGTACACCTTACTTAGGACTACACTTTTCCAATTCATGACAAAGAACCCTTCTGAAGGGGCAATATGTATGCACCTAAAATTTACATGGTGTGATATTTTTGATACAAATCTAATGATGATGCAATGACCTCTTATTTTATGCTCTATAAATAACTCTCTAGATTTATTCCTTCATTATGTCTTCTTATTCCTCCCTTGACCCCTTTTAGTCCCCTTGGATCAGACATTTCTATCATTTCTACTTTATTTTAAAAGAATTTCCATATGTGATGGAACTACCTCTTATATTGTAGAACTACCATGATGATTTTGAAATATAAGAGGTGGTTTTGACATAATGAGGTGGTTATTCATAAAATAGTGGTGGTATTAGAATAATATGTGATGGTTGTGTCATATTAAGTGGTGGTTCTACAACTACCCCTGCATAAATGATGGTTCTATCATACTGGAAATGCCTTCCAAAATTAACTCTCATAACTTTAATTTTTATGCATTTTAAACAACTAACTTCACATTTCTTGTTTTCATCACCTTGTGTTTGTTCAAGCTCACTCACTCTCTTAATTTTAGCCTTCTTTAGTTCATATCAAGTTGAACTCACCTTCACACTTAAAATAATATGTGATGGTTGTGTCATATTAAGTGGTGGTTCTACAACTACCCTTGCATAAATGATGGTTCCATCATACTGGAAATGCCTTCCAAAATTGACTCATAACTTTAATTTTTATGCATTTTAACTCCTCCATGCAAACTCCATTCTATTCCTACAAGAAGGCCAATTTTGGCCTAATTTTAGATCCAAAAATTGCCATTAAGGTTTGATATTGAGAATCTTTTACAACCAAAATCTTGTTATAATTGCTAAAATATTTAGCCTCTATTATTTTTTAGTTGACTACATAGCCAAAAGTGAAGAAGTTTTCTTGGTCAAATCAATTTAGAATTTTCAAGCTAGGGCACTATCTAACCCTAGTTCAACTACTCTCCATTTGTGGATTGTGTTTTCCTCTTTTTCAATTTATTCTATAGTTTGTCTATCCTCCATCTAGAGAGCTTCTAGAACTTGTTCAAAAGCATACATAAATAGTATGTTGAGGATTATTCTATCAACACACTACATGAACTTCAACTAATTTACTCTAGAATCAGGTTAGGGATTATTTTATTTTTCAATAATTGTTATTCTTTATTAGATTACATTTAGTATATCTTATGATTGTGATTAGATTAGTTTTCCACAAAAGAGAAAATAAACAATTTTGATAGTGAAATAGATCTATTTCTTTTCATTTATATTTACTAAAAAACTTAGTTTTAGTTTATGCTTATATTTCAACAACTTAGTTTCCTTTCAAATCAACAATACACCTAGTCAATCATCCTAAAAAAGGCCTTAACAAATATCCATTTGTAGTCAACATAAATTTTCTTTTCAAGATCTAAATAAGTCCTTTACATTATAAACTACCATATAAGCAAACATAGGAAACATAGATAACCATATGCACATATTATAGGAGTGGTAGATTTACGATCATGTTTGTTATGAAGAGTTAAAATCATTGTTATTTTTTTTTCTTAAAGAAAAAATTAGAATTTGCATCTCTGATTCCTATTTTAGAAATATATTTAAAAAGTTTATTTGTGATAAATTAGAAAGGTTGAAAAACTATCCTAGTTTGTTTATGAGCAATAAAATTAGTGGAAGGTGATTTGTTACTACTATTCTATATCATATCTCCTCTCACATTGCTTCAATATATATTTAATTTACACATTTAGCCTACTTCATAAACAATCAAAACAAAAAAAAACATTTCATCTAGTTTGCATATAGATAGATCTAAAAAAAATGAACATCCTCAATAATAACATAGGTTTATTCTTTCTTCCATTGTATCCATATAAAACATTGAATAGGATAAAAATATAGTTTTGATTTCATTTTATATCATTTCTATTGTCCTTTACTTTCAACATTTTATTTTCAGCAAACAAGTATTCATTTGTCAAAAACCAAGAAAAGCCCAAAAATATTAAAATAAAAATAATGTCAAAAGCCTTGATATTTCATGCAATCCATATTGAAAGCCTTGAAAAATCAATGCAAGTAAACACATATACCAAAATAATTCTCCATATATACAAGCGTCCAAATACTAATCCTTGCTTCAACATTCTAACAAGCACACTTTACAAGCTATTACTTAAAAAAGGTATTACCTGAACAGTCTATTCCCTATAATTAGAGCACCTGGTCCCACCATCATCACAAAATTTGACATTAGTATTGAGTTGAGATGTGAGTTTTTTATATCCACTCCAATTCCCTACCTAATTGTATTTCCTTATCCACCTTATAATAACAATAACACATCATGAATCCACCAATCATTGTTTTCCCACAAAATAAGAGACATAAATACAATGTCATATAAGCTTAGTCACCCATCCATTCCATCTTCTTCTCCTTGAGTTTACCTAATTTTATATCATTCACACTTGGTGGATCACATTGGTTGGGTAGAGTCAACCCAACATAGTAAATCTTCTCTCATGATTCATTCAACACAACCTCCCTCATTTTCTTGAGCCTAGCATTGACCAAGAACTCTATCTTCTTATGATTTTAAAGACTAAAGGGCCTTGGAGCTCTATCTCCACATACCTTGATGCTCTCAACAAACATCAAAACACTATTGAGGTCTTTTGGTTCCATCATGAGAACCCATTTACACCACCTATCCCAAATCCTATTCCACCTAATAATCAACCAAACCCATAGCACATCTATTACATTAGTGGCATTGGCCAGACCTTGAGGAGTCTAGTGCACATATTAGTGTGCATACAAACACCAGGAAAGTGTTAGATAAGAATAAATAAATTAAATAAAGATTTCAAGTTATAAAAAATCTTAACACTTTGGTAAAGTCTAGTCCATAGCAGCCATTAGTTTTAAGTGTGAATTAAATAAGCATGGTTCTCAATGCAGAAGTCTTTATCACTTTGGCACTATATGATGGGTCTGCTAACCTTGAGCAATATCTCTTAGCCTATTAAATGAAATGGTAGGTTAGTAATGTAACTACAAATGATGCAAAGAAGTTCAAACTCATAGGACCTTAAAAAGAAGAGACTTATAGCTCATATACAAAAGGGATAATGCCAAACCAAGCTTTTAGGAAGTGAAAAACTAATTGATATGAGAATTTTAAATGAATAAATGTATGGATTAGAAAATATAAGTTCTAAAATAAATTCATCAAAAATTTGGAGTCATTATGGGACTATGATCATATGTTGTTTTATATAATGAACATAATATATTTTTTATTTCAAGATATAGATAAGGTTACATGGTTTGTAAAGGGTCTGCATCCTTAGATTAGGTTTACCATTGATCAATCCCAATGTTACACTATAGTAAGAGTAGATAAAATACTATGGGGAAAGCCTAAAGTCTACCATGAAATATGGAAAAATATTAGATGTTATTTTATGCAACATGGATGTATTGTATTAAAGTAATAGGCCAGAACTAAGATTTTATTGTATGGAGTTTAGAAAAGAGGGGCACCATATGAATGGTTACCTAAAACTCAAAATAGAAATCTATGAGATCTATTGAGTAGTAGGACATTAGATTGTGAAATGTCATATCTTACAATAGTATACCAATAATCATAGAGTTTATACTTCAATTTATGAAATTTGCACAATCATGATGATAAAAATATAGATCTCTCCAACAATTAAAGGAATACATCACCATAATTTCTTTACAGTAGTTGTATAACATATTCCTACTACAAAACCTAGGACTTCAAGCCTAGATGTTTAAATGACTATTATGACTTAGTATCAGCCTCATGGTTTAGAAATATGGACATTATAGTTTGCACAATACTAGACATGATGGACTCTACCATCTCATCAATATCAATAGTCATGGAACATTATGTCACCCTAAAAATATCTGACATGATGGACACCATTTTATACCTAAGGGATATATGGAGATATGATTGTTAAAAAAAACATGGGTGGGGTTCACCATAGTGTCAACAAAGATATTATGGTAAGCAATAATAGGGTTTGGGGTTTTAGTAGAGACAAGGGGATATATAGGTGGGTACCAAGGTGAATACCAAGGAGGTAATTGTAGACTAGATGAGAGATAAGGTCAACAACCAATTATTTATTATAAGTGTGGAGAATATAGGTCTACTATGCATATTTTAGAATTCTAGGGCACATAATGCATAATATTTTCCTATGTTAGAAAAATAGAGAAATTAAATTCAGTGTGAAATGTAAACATGGTAAATTTGCATCCAAGGGATCCTATGTACATTAAAGTAATAATTTGAGACCAATATGTATAACAAGGTTTACCACCCTTGGAAATGTTTCAAGATTAAAAAATTATAAAGGCACAATAGAATAAATACCCTAGTCCTATAAGATAAAATGATTCGATGTATTAGGAAACCTAGATATTATAGAATATACAACACCAGAATATGTCTGACAATAATGTTAAGTCATTAACACATAAATTTATGGTTAAATTATACATATTATGAGGTAGTATGGACTAATTACTAATTTGACAGATCTACTCAAGTTGGTAAACAAACTAAAAAATGAAGATATCTAATTTTTTTTGATAAATCTCCTATGTAGTTTGCCAAACTACACACAAAGAGAGCAATAATACACTGATAAGGTGGTAAGGTATGTAAAGACCAAGAAACCATGGGACTTTTGATTTCAAATGGATACCAAATTGGTAGTATATAAGGTTATACATATTGTATTTGACTTTAGAATTATAGAAAATATGATCCCTTGGTCAACATGGAAAGTTATTGGATGACCTACTCTCAATTACATCCCATATACATTGAGTCTTGTAGACTACAAAAGGGTGGAACCTATTGGGTGACTATAATATGTAGAAATTAAAGTGTACAATATAATTCTATGAGGTGATTTAAAGTCATATATATAAATATTAATGAAATGCACTACCTTGTGTTGATAAAAAAAAGTGGTTATATGCTAGGTAAATGACCATCAACATAGTATGCAATCAGTTAGAATTATACCAAGGGGATAATATTATTATCATACCTATAAATAAAGATGAAAGAAAGCCTTTTATCATTCCTATAGGGATAAAAACTAATTTAAAGTTGATACATAGTCTAAGCATGACCCACTATGAACTATAGAGTTTGATTTTTTTCCATCCAAAGATAGAACCATTTCATCTGTTGCAACAAACAAAATAACCTTCATCTATATGTAAGGAAATTACTTCAAAAATAAAGTAAAATATCAAAAATAGGTCAAAATATGAATAAAATATATCAGAATATATGATAATAGACAAGCCACTTCGAGGGGGAAACCTCTACAAGTTTCAATAAGAGCAGAATTCATAATATGATGATAAACAATTAACCACTACCTCATATATATAGTATATCTAGGCCATGGTTACTCCATAGGCTAACCTAATAACTAAATAAATGCATAGATAAATATGATCAAGAAACAAGCATATTGCTAATGATTGTAACAAACCCAAGGTCTTAACTGTCTCACCTTTATTCTATTGGCATATCAACCATTCTACCACAAACTTTTGTACATATCCCTTGAGTCCTTCCCAAAATAATTATTTCTTAATTCTGTGATAAGTTTTCAAGAAGCCTGAGTGTTCCCCAATTGGAGATGCATGTAACTTTTCAAGAATATTATGTTTAAGTTCAGAATCTTTGCACAAGTATAACTTACCCTTATACCATAGGACATTACCTTTCCATTCAAATTTTTCAGAGGCTAAATTACCTTGCTAGAGATTCTAAATTAGAATTTGTGTATCCTTGTATTGCTCCCATTCTAACCTGGCTTCATCCACCCAATCTAATTTCAACATGGACATTGCACAAATTAATGATTCTATGGATGTATCCCATCTAGATAGTGCATCTGCTAATACATTATCTTTACCCTTCTTGTAGATGATTTAAACATAATAACCCAATATTTTGGTTACCCACTTTTGTTGTTCCTTAGATGATAATCTTTGCTCCAAAAATTATTTGAGACTATCATGATCCATTTTCACCTTAAAGTGTCTACCCATCAGACAGGGCCTCCATTGTTTAACTGCATGAAGAATAGCCATCATTTCTTTCTCATAGATAGGTTTTTGTAGATTCTTACCTTTGAATTGATGACTCTCAAATGCAATGGGTCTTCCTTCCTACATTGATACTACTCCTAACTTGGATTTAGAAGTATCACATTCAATAGTGAATGTCTTTGAGAAGTCTGGAGTAGCCAAAACTAGAGTGTTGCACATAGCTACTTTTAGTTGCTCAAATGCTTTGGTGGTGGCATCATTCCAATGGAAGGTATCCTTATTTAGAAATGTAGTGAGTGGAGCTGTTATGCTACCATAACCTTTCACAAATCTTTGGTAGTAACCTGTTAGTCCTAGGAACCCTCAGAGGTTTTTGAGAGTTTTTGGCATGGGCCATTCCATCATAGCTTTGATCTTTTGGGGATCAACTTTGACACCTTCATGGGAAACAATATAACCAAGGTACTCTACCTCATGTACTCCAAAAGCACATTTGGATGGCTTCGCATAAATATAATGCTTCTCTAAAACTATCAACACCTGTTTCACATGTTGCAGATGTGCTTCCCATGTCTGACTATAAATCAATATGTCGTCAAAGAAAACTATCATAAACTTCCTTAAAAAAGCCTAAAAATAGTGTTCATCAAGCTCTAAAAAGTAGATGGTGAAATTTTAAGACCAAAGGGCATTACCAAAAACTCATAATGGCTCTCATGCATTCTAAAACTAGTTTTATGAACATCTTCATCCTTGATTCTAATTTGATGGCACCCCGAGCAAAGATCCAATTTTGTGAAATAATTAGCACCATGTAACTCATCAAGTAAATCATCAATTACTAGAATATGAAACTTATCTTTGATGGTGTACTTGTTGAGTTCCCTATAATTTTGGCACATCCTCCATGTGTCATCCTTCTTTTGCACCATGACCACTGGTAATGAATATGCACTTTGGCTATGCTTGATGATCCTTGCCTCCAACATCTCATGGACCATCTTTTTGATTTCACTCTTTTGTGCATATGGATATCTATATGGTCTAATATTTGGTGTTTGACTCCCAAGAAGTAGTTGAATGACATGATCATGTTCTCTTTTTGGTGGTAGTCCTTTTGGCATGGCCCCAAAAATAGATGGGTGGTCATCAAGAATCATATGTAGATCAAAATGTGTAGATGCCTATGTGGGTTGAACTTCTATGGAACATAATTGTGCAATAATTCCCTCTGCCCCCTTTTTAGCATCTTGGTCATCTGATGTGAACTAATCAATTGTGGAGATTTTGCCTGTAATCCACGTAGTTCAATTTTCCTACCTTCAGAATGAAAGTGCATGAATAGTTCCTGAAAGTTCATCTCAATGGTACCCAAGGTTGTGAGCCATTGGAATCCAAAAACAATATCTGTGTTACCCATGGGAATAACAAAAATATGAGAATCGAGATCGTACTCACCCATAGCAAGATTAATACTATGGCATTTGCTTGAATAATTAAATGTGCCACCATCTACAATCATGACCTAAAATTTTGGTGCTAGGTAGATGAAATAGTTCAATCAAGTGGCCAACTTATGGTTGATGAAGTTATGTGTGTTCCCTAAATCAATCAACACTATCACCTTCTATTTATTAAGGAAACCCACCACCTTAAGAGTTTATGGAGTGTTAATACCTGCAAGTGCATGAAAAGAGATTATAGGTTGGGAATCTTTAGGTACCTCCTCTATCTCTTCCTCATCATCATTGGAGGCATCATCTTCTTCTTCATATTCTTTAGATCCTTCAATGTAGAATAAATTATTCTCAACACATCTATGTCCTTTTCTCCACTTGCTATCACAATCAAAACATAATCCTTTTACACACTTCTCTTTAATTTGCTGAAGGGTTAATCTGGTAGGTAGAGGAAATGTTGGTGTCAATATGATATGATATTTGAAGTGAGTGAATGGCTACTTCTTTTTGGCTATGAATTTTTCCTCAGCTTTGCATCCCATGATAATAGAATAAAAAATCTTAAGTGGATTAAACATGCGTACCTCATGTTGAATGTGGTCCTTGAGTCCACCCAAAAATAGGCCATTCAAGTTCTCCTCAAAAATTGTCTCCACACGTAAGGATAGTTTATGAAAATGATGAATATAATCTTTGATGGAGCTAGTTTATCACAATTTTTCTAGTTGGCTAAAGTAATTCTCTGTCACACTATTACCATAGTGTAATTATAGCTCCTCTATAAAAACTATTCAGGTGACACTGAGAGTCCTCTTTTTCTTTTGAGCACACAACCATCGATACCAATTGAATTAATCAGATTCAAGATACAAGGATGCCATGGTAACCTTCTATCCACCTAGGATCTAATGCAAATTAAAAAAATTATCCATTTGGTTGATTTAATTGAGTTGAACTTTTCCATCAAATTTATGCATATCCACCTTTGGTAATAGGTTCTTCTATGGTAATGTAGTTGGATTTAAAGCAGACTAGTTGGGAGAACCACCCTAGTGGGGTTGTGAAATAGTGATAGCTAGATGATTTGACTAATTATTTTTCAAATCCATCATGATATCTACCAAACTATCTTGTATGGATTTCATTTTAGATTATATGCCTTGCACCTCACTTTGAATGCCTTGCACACTATAGTTAAGCTGGCTCAATTTATGATCTATGTCAAAGAACCCTGGTATAAAGATCTAGTACATCCCACTTTTGACTCCATCTTTCCTTGTTAGGAGTTTTACCTAGAGTTTCAACACCCTTTTATTAGCCTCAAGTTTGTGGACCTGCCATAAAAGGGCTTTATGATGTCGACCTTGATTGGCACTTTTGACCTAACTTTGACCAAGTGATTTTGGACTTATGTCAGCCTCAAGTAAAAACATAAAAAGAACATACCCTAGCAAAAATTTTCTAATCTTTCCAAAAATGTAAATAACTCAAAAACATTCCTTGAATTGCGCACTATAGAGTAATTTTATGAAAAACCATAAAATGGTGATAAATTTTGTAAAACAGATCCAAATGAGATGAAATTTTAATGGAATATTAATTTAATGATTTATAAGCTCCAATAAAAATATTGTAGATAAATTAACAACCATGTTTTAGATATATCCAAATTTAAAATCTTAGGGTTTTGCCCACAAGATTGCCCAAATCGTAGCTCTGATACCACTTGTAATGAAATTACTTCAACAATAAAGTCGAATATCAGAAATAGGTCCAAATATGACTAAAATATATCAGAATATATGATAATATACAATCCACTTTAAGGGGGAAACCTCCAAAAATCTCAATAAGTGCATAATTCACAATATGATGATAAACAATTACCCACTACCTCCTATATATAGTCTATCTAGGCCATGGTTACTCCATAGGATAACCTACTAACCAAATTAATACATAG